>PVKZ01000056.1:1817144-2241913 GCA_004027375.1 Macroglossus sobrinus | reverse complement strand
CCTCCTCCTCCTCCTCCTCCTCCTTCTTCTTCTTCTTCTTCTTCTT
Source organism: Macroglossus sobrinus (assembly GCA_004027375.1). Lineage (NCBI taxonomy): Eukaryota > Metazoa > Chordata > Mammalia > Chiroptera > Pteropodidae > Macroglossus > Macroglossus sobrinus. The sequence goes on along the minus strand of PVKZ01000056.1, from coordinate 2,241,867 downwards.
CTTCTTCTTCTTCTTCTTCTTCTTCTTCTTCTTCTTCTTCTCCTTCTTCTCCTTCTTCTATTCAGAGAAAATTTATTAAGCTGTTGGAAAACAGTTCGGTATTTCCTCAAAAAGTTAAACATAAATTACCATATGACCCAGCAATTCCATTCCTGGGTATATATATATATATATACAAAAGACTTGAAAACAAGTATTTAAACAAATACTTGTACACCAATGTTTACTGCAGCATTAGTCATGATAACCAAGTGGTGGAAACAACTAGAGTCCATTAAGGGATGAATGGATAAACAAAATGTGGTATGTCGATAAAACAATATTATTCAGCCAAAAAAAGGGGTGAACTACTAATATATGCTGCAATGAGAATGAACCTCGAAAATATTATGCTACTAAAATGTTATACTATGAAAGAAGCCCAACACAAAAGATCAGGTCATATGATTACATTTTTGTGAACTATCCAGAAAGAAGTAAATCCATAAGGACAGAAAGCAAAGTAGTAGTTGCCTGGGGCTGAAGGAAAGAAGGTATGGGGAGAGACTACTCAATGTGTACCAGATCTCTTTTGGAGATGATGGAAATATTTTAGAACTAGACATAGGTGATGGTTGCACATCCTGTTAGTGTATTAAATGCCACTGAATTGTACATTTTAAAATGGTTAGCTTTATGTTATGTGAATTTTACTTTAATAAAAATTCAAAAGAAAAAACTTTATTGAACTCATTCCATGGGCTAAAACCTGCATGGATGAAATCAGTTGTTCATTCAACAATGTTTATTGAACACCTACTACATCCTGAGGCTCAAGAAATGTAGTAGTGAGATGGATGAGGAAATGCACAGTCCGGGGTTGGGTAGGTTATACCTGAAATATCCTTGCTCATTCTCCGGAGGTTCAGAGCTCAAAACTTAGAAGTCATGCTTGACTCACCCTCACTTTTCAAAGGGCACATCTAACCCATCACCATGTCCTGTCAATTCTACCTCCAAAATACATTTCTTCTGCCACCTCCTGAATCTAAGTCACTAATATGTCTCCAAGAGGCAAAGGTAAAATCTCCTAGAGCATTTGCCTGCTTCTTCCACCTCTTACTCCTTACAATCTATTTGTTGATGCCGGTTAGATTCTGGTTGTCACTCCCCTGAAACCCTCCAATGGCTTCCCTTTGCTTTCCCTAAACTCCTCTCCGTGATCTGTGAGCCCTGCATGGTGTGGGCCTGGCCCTCTAGATCTCATCTCCCATCTTTCATGTGCCCTTGTCCACTCAGATTCAGTCAAACAGGCAGGCCATCATTTCCTGTCCTCCCAATCCCCAGAACTGGTCCCGCTTCAGTATTATTACTCCTCCTATTTTCTCTGCCTCAATGCTTGGTCTGACTGGCACCTTTTAATCTCTCAGGACTCTCCTATATGTCTCCCCTCAGAGAAGCCTTTCAGAGCAACCCATTAAAAGGAGATTTTACGCTATTCACCCCCAAACTCCTTATTCTCTAGCTCAAGTTTCATCCATTCCTTGCCCAGCACTTACCGCAATCTGCAACCAGTTACTTAGTTATGCGTGTTCATTGTCTATTGCTACAACTGGAATTTAAGTTTTAGGTCTTTCTGGTTTGCCAGAGCCTAGCACAAGACCTGCTCTTCAGGTGGTTCTCAGTGTTCTTTTTGATGAATGACTGGAAGATCGAATGGGATGATGCATTGAGAAGTTTCAGAAATTCTTGAAGCCGGTTGGAGACAGGGCTTTCTTTCCTCTACAACCTCAGGTTCATGATCCGCATATGGGAAAGTGGGCCTTTCACCTCCTCTCTGTTTCTCATCTGTAAAATAAAGTGGCTAGTGAGGACATAGAGCATCTGTACTCTCCTATATTGCTGATGAGAATGTATAGTGGTTCAACCACTTTGGACAATAGTACATGTGCAAAAGGTGTACAAAAATGTCCATAGCATCTTTATTCACAGTAACTGTTGTGGACTGAATTGTGTCTCCCCTCTCCCAAAGTTTATATGTTGAAGTCCCAGATCCAAGTACCTCAGAATGTGACTATATTTAGAGATAAAGTTCTTAAGGAGTAATTAAGGTTGAATAAAATTATTGAGGTGAGCCCCCAATCCAATATGATGCTATCCTTATAAAAAAGAGGACATTAGGACACACAACAGAAGGAAAGACCATGTGAACACACAGAGAGAAGGCAGCCATCTACAAGTCAAGGAGAGAGATCCTTAGAAGAAACCAATCCTGTTGATTGTTTGATTTTGGACTTCTAGCTTCTAGGGTTGTGAGACAGTAAATTTCTGTTATTTAATACACCTCGTTTGTGGTACTTTGTTATGACAACCCTAACAAACTAAATCAGTAGCCAAAACTGAAAAATAACCTAATGCCCTTGAAAAGAAAAACAGATAAATAAATAACATATTCTTCAATTAAAAAAAAAAACCTACAGATACATACAACATGGATGAATCTCGAAACCATAATGTTGAGCCAAAGTAGCCAAACACAAAAAGTACATATGTATTATTCCATTCATCTCAAGTTTGAGAACAGGTAACTATAATCTATGGTGATAGAAGAAAAATTGGGGTTACCATAGTGGCAGGGTAGAAGAAAGAAAAGAGATCAACAGGTAAAAAAAAAAAAAAAAAAAAAAAAAAAGCTGAACAAACCTTCTGGGTGCTCAATACAGAAATATTCTATATCTCTATTAAATGATGGTTACATAACAGTCTATATGTATAAAAATTAACTTATTAATTGAGCTAATTACTTGAGCTGTATGCTAAGATTTGTATTTTACTGTATCTAAATCATATCTCAATGTTTCAAAGGTATGAAAAATGAAAGGTACAGTGAATCAGCTAATCTTTAGGATCTTTTGTAACTCTTGTATTTCCTCAGCCCAAGACTGGCTAAAAGCTCCTGGGTCTGGAGAAGGGCTGAACTCTGCAGAATATAACAGCCAAAAGGGGAAAGAGTCCAGGAGAGGAAGGAAGGAAGGAAGCCATGAGCCTGTGAGCCAGAGAATCAAAGGGCAAGGTACTGAGAGGGAAAAATAAAAATTGCCAAGAAAACAAGCCATTTCATTCTGCAATCGAAAGTAGCTAAAATGAGATTTATGGCCCTCCTGGGAATGTTTAACAATTCTAAATGTCACTCTCCTTGAAATATTAGGGGAATAGCACAGGGTAAGTGCTGTCCCTCCACCATTACAGCCTGCAAAGGGTACCATCCATTTTCCAGCCCCAACCACATGGGGCCAGGCTAGAGAAACTTCTTGTTCTGTGGTTTATTGTGAATTGTGACGCCACCTTATATTTGTGTAGCCAGTTCCTCTTTATTATCTTGGCTGGGATGAGGACAAGCACAAAGACAGTTTTCTGACATTCAAACATGAATGAGAATGGCCAGAACAAAGTGGGAAGTATGTTGAGCCAAAGAAGCCAGACACAAAGGAGTATATTCTCTATGACTCCAAAGTACAAAAAGGGCAAAAGTTATCTATTTTGTTAAAAGTTGAGGTAGTGGTTACCTTGAGAGAAAGGTATAAGTAGTCACTGGAAAAGGTCTCGGGGTTGCTGAGGTTCCTAGATATGTTCACTTTGTGAAAATTTGTCACATACATTCATAGATTATGCTGTATATTTGTTATATTTCTATAAGAAGTTTACAATTTAAAAAAAAAGAGAACAAATGAAATGGAAGGAAGAAAAGTCATCTCTAAATAAAGAAAGTGAAAGGAGGAAGAAATTCCAAAGAAGAGAGGGCTGGGAAATCATTCCATGACCCCTACGCCTGGATGAGCAGCTAGTCCCGCCAGAGAGGAACCGAGCTCGACTACTCCTAGTGCCCAGAACAGGTGCTGCTCACAAAGCCCTTGCCTCTGCTGGTCTGTAGCTTCACCCAGTCCACCTACACTCCCATGCTTGGCGATACCTACCCAGCTTGGGCAAACATCCTGCAAAAGCTTCTTCTGACACTTGTCACTCTCCTAACACCTGCACCAGTCTGGGCCTACATGTCACTTCTCTGTGCCCCCACAATTTCCTGGGTGGAACGTCATTCTTAAGAGCAGGGACTGTGAAAAATTCATATACATGGAAAGTAGAAAAGTGGTTTCCAGGGGCCGGAGGGAGAGGAGAATGAGAAGTTATTGTTTCATGAATGTAGAATTTCAGCAGGATGGTGAAAAAATTCTGGAGATAGACCATAGTGATGGCTGTCCTACAATGTGAATGTATGTAATACCACTGAACCATATACTTAAAGAAATGGTTAAGAAAGGAGGATGGTCTTTTCAACAAATGGTGTTGGGAAAACTGGGCATCCACATGAAAAAGTATGTATTTGGACCCTTACTTTATACCATATACAAAAAAACCCTCAAAATGGATCAAATACCTAAATGTAAGAGCTAAAGCTATAAAACTGCTAGAAGAAAACAGTAGGCAAAAATCTTCATGACATTAGATTTAGCAATAATTTATTGGATACGAAACTAAAAGCAAAGGCAACAAAGGTAAAAATAGATAAATTATATTATATCAAAATTTAAAATTTCTTCGCATCAGAGAACACAATTAACAGTAAAAAAAAAAACAACCCACAGAATGGGAGAAAATATTTGCAAATTATATATTTGATAAGAGGCGTTAAAGAAAAAAACAAAATAGAGGCCACAGTTTGAATATACCCCTATACCTAATTCTCATAGTCTCATAAGCAAAACTTGAAAGTGTCCTGATTTTTTAAAAAAGTATGTGCTTGTGATTTTCTTCTTTTAGGCAGTGGTGGCCTCAAGTGATAGAGACTGTGGAGGCCAATTGGAGGTCAATAGAATAGATGTATTAAGAAGTGGTAGTATTTCTGGATATTTATCTAAAGAAAACCAAAACAATAATTTGTAAAGATCTGTGCACCCCTATGTTCATGGCAGCACAATTTATAATAGTCAAGATATAGAAGTAAACTAAATGCCCATCAACAGACAATTGGATAAGAAGTTATGGTTCACATACAACAATGGATTATTATTCAGCCATAAAAAAATGAAATCTTATCATTCACAATGACATGGATGGACCTAGAGGTTATTTCTGAATGAAATAAGTCAGACAGGGAAAGATAAATACTTTATGATTTCACCGATGTGCGGAATCTAAGGAACAAAAAGAACAGACTAATTGAAAACAGACTCACAGATATAGAGGACAATCTGGTGACAGCCAGAGGGTGGGGCATTAGAGGATTAGGAGAAAGGGATGAAGGGTTAAAGAAATACAAATTAGTAGTTGATATATGGTCACTGGGACAGGGAGCTCGGCATAGGGAATGCAGTTAGCACTAATGTAATAGCTAGGTGGAGAGCCAGAAGAGAGAGCAATTAGGGAGCTTATTTCATAAACTATATAAATGTCAAACCAATGTACTATATACTTAAAACTAATGATAAAATTTATTTTAAAAAATTAAAAAATTAAAAATAAACAAGTGGTACTTCTAGGAGATTTAGGAGACAATTGTTTGTGGGCAGTTAGCATTCACCTAGCTAGGGATAAGAAAGAGGCTTAAGTAATAAAAATCAGAAAAAGCAGGAGAAAATCTCTGAAATAATAAATAGGATTATCCCACATTGGATGTCTTTTTGATAATTGGCATGTGGTGGTCTTAAAGGTGCTTTCTTGGATAATATTTCATCATCACTGATCTACTATAGTGAGTACATTAGTTATTAGTGACAATAATAGTGCGAAGTTAAAATGAAATTATGTTACTGGGCTGGATGTCATAAGAAGGGCTGAGAGGGCTCCTGTAGGTGGTCAGGGGCTTGGGTTAACTACATGACAAGCATGGGTTTGGTGGGTTATTAGGTGTTACCATGTAGAGACTCATTAAAAGGGTGAATGTGATGGCTTGGAATAGTCCAACTGCGAATTTGAGAATTGTTATAAGGATAAGAATAATGAATGTGACGAAAGCCAAAGCCAGGGTAACCCCTCCAATCAGATGACTTAAGAGGTTCCTGGCGATGATGTTAGCTGTCAGTCATATCGCTAGGGCTATTGGTTGAATAAATAAGATAATTACTAGTATAGGGATTAGAAACACAGTAATTCCCTGTGGTAGGAAATAGACAATGAGGCTTTTGTTTTATGGTGGAACCCTAGAATTACTGTCCCTTCTCACAAGGGATATGACTATTTCTAGATTTATTGTAGTTTGTGTAGTGGATGTAAAAGAGTGTGGTGGGAGACCTAATAGGTTTGTTGAATCAATGAATACAATAAGCGGTATTAGTATTTGGGCCAGGTCTGAACTTTATGATTGTGGGTAGTCATTATTTGTTTTGATGTCAAGTGAAGTACTCATTTGAGCAATTATCTATTATTCGATTTGTTGAGGGGAATAAGATTCTTGGAAATATAATAATTGGGATAATGATAGGTAGTCCTATTATCATAGAGGTAACAAAAGAGGAAAATAAATTTTCATTCACTTTGTTTCTCAGGGAGTTGGGTGTTTTGGTGTTTTAACTGTGCTAGGTTCTGGATTGGAGTAGTAAAAGTAGAGATGGTAGGGAGATTACAATTAAAATAATTGCCAGCAGGATAGTTTAGATCATTTCCACTTTTGTGTATCTATCATGCTTGTATAGATTAGGCTAGTTGTTAGTGTGAGTGAAATAATACGAAGCAGAAAAGAGTTGATTAGGAAAATGATTATTAGTGTGTGGTCATGAAAGTGTAGAAGTTCCTCCATAATGTCATTAAATAAATTATGATTGTCTAATCTTAAACAAAACTTAAGCTTTCTTCATGTCAGTGTGATTTTATAGCTTCCTAGCTGATCAGCTATACACAAGCAAGCTTATGCAATGAAAGAAATTATAAGTTTCTAGTAACCAGTCGCAATAGAAAAGAAGATACTCCTTCATTCGTTCTTTATAAACTGAGCTGTAACTGCTGAAAATTAGCTTTTAACCACTTTTGGTTTGAAGTCTTCCTGTTCTTGAACAGTTTGTTTCTCTCCCAATAAAATATTCATATAGAGTAATGCTTTCAGAATTGTTCTTTGACAGGGGTAAATATTTGGAATATTTAAAGAACTCCTACAACTCAATAACAACAACAACAACAACAAACCTGATCAAAAATGGGCAAAGAACTTGAACAAACATTTCTCCAAAGAAGATATACAAATGGGCAATAAGCACATGAAAAGGTACTTCACATTAATAATAATTAGGGAAATACAAATGAAAATCACAATGAGATATCATTTCATACCCATTAGGATGACTACATGAAACACACACACATATAGAAAGTAACAGGTGTTGATGAGGACATAGAGAAATTTGAAACCTTATACACTCTTGTCGGCAATGTAAAATGGTGTGGCCACTATGTAAAACAGTTTGGTGGTTCCTCAAAAAATAAAAATAGAACTACTATATGATCCAGCAATTTCACTTCTGGGTATGTACCCAAAAGAATTGAAAGTAGGGTCTCAAAGAGATATTTGTACACTCGTGTTCATAGTAGCACAGTAGTCAAAAGGTAGAATGGATGAATAAAATGTGTTATATATATACAATGGAGCATTATTCAATATTAAAAAAGAAGAGAATTCTATCACATGCTATAACATGAATAAAACTTGAGGACATTATACTAAGTGACACAAGCCAGTCACAAAAAGACTAGGACTGTATGAGTCCACATATATGAAGTACCTAGAACAGTCAGATTACTAAGAGACAGAAAGTAGAATGGCAATGCAGGGTTTGGAGAGATGGAGGAATGGAAAACTGTTGTTTAATGGGTACAGAGTTTCAGTTTCAGAAGATGAGAAGCGTTCTGGAAGTTGGCTATGTCTATTTTACTACAATTAAAAAAATTAAACTATGAAAAAAGAAAATGTGAAAAATTCAAAATAAATAAAAGAACAAAACTCTTCATTAAAAAATGGTTCAAATGATAAATCTTATGTTATATATATATATATACATATATATATGTGTATATATATATATGTATATATATATATACATATATATGTGTATATATATATATATATATATATAATTGTGGTTTTATATATATATATATATATAAAACCACAATTAAAAAAAGAACCTGAACTGTGACCTTAGAAAGGCACGAGTTTGAGTCTTGTCTGCCACTTAGCTGCTATGTGACCTTAGAGAAGTCACATGACTTTAGATACCTGTTATGTAAAATGGAGATAATAATAGTACTTCCCTCATAAGATTATATTGAGGATTAAATGAGATTACATATGCAAAATATCTAACTAGCATTTGTACGGGATAAATATTTTTCTTTTCTTTGATAGTCCTGTTCACAATATATTATTTCTACAGTGTCCAGTTTCTCAACTACCCTAACCCCCATACCACAACACACACACACACACACACACACACACCACACACGCGCGCACACACACGCACACACATGCACACACACGCGCGCGCGCGCACACACACACAGTAGATGTGAATGCTTAAGGAAGAAGACTACATCTGGTTTATCTTGTTTATCTTTATATTCTGAAGTAGCCAGGCTACTGCCTGGCACATAGTAAGAACTCATTAAATGTCTGAAATAAACTTTAGCAAGGAGATTTGAAAACACAGAAAAGGAAACCTTCTCAACATTAATATGAACAAACAGCAGAAGAAGCTAATTTTAAGGCCAAGTAATTTTAAGGCCAAAAAAGAATGCTCACAAACCTGGGTTAAAGTATGTCCTTCCAAAAACAGGGGTATAGGAGGGGCAGCTTCAGGGTGTCTCCGCTAGCCCCTGTTTCTATGGCAGGCCTGGAAAGAGAGGGGTTGGTTATCGAATAATAATTTGTAACTCGTTATTGAACATTGATTGAACTTCATCATAGACTCATTTGCAGGGCTTCTCTCTGACATTTCATTAAGAAAGCATTACATGGGAAAGCCCAGTTCTGAAGTTAGTACAATGCTTTCTGCTTGCCCTCTCTGGCATTGGTCTATATCTCTTCTGACTGTCTCAACCTCCTTTGCACCTGCCTGTCCTGCCTCCAGCTAGCAGACTGCTTAAACCTATGGCCCCTCAGGCTGACCCCTTAGCCTTCAGTTAGAACAAATTGTCCTCCTCATATGACTTCTCCCCAACTCTACCCAGACATCCCAGCCATCCCCACCTTCCCACCCCCACCTTGTGCTCTTAGATCTCTTGAGAAGCCTGGGTGAGACCATAGCACCCTGAAGATGTACATTCTGACTTCTTTGTTCTGGTCACAGAATCTCCTAGAGAATTATGTTCTTGATCTCTGTGTTTTTCATTTTTTTTCTCAGAACTTATTTCTCTAACTGGCTTCACCTACAGAGCCCCAGGTTCTAGCTTGTTTAAAAAAAAAAAAAATCTTTGGCCTGGCTAAAACTAAATCCAGAATTGACCTTAGATGATACCATTTTCTTCCTTAACATTTACATTCACATTACTAAATACATCATGTTTATACTTAAAGCCAAGTATCAAAATCCATATGTCTTCATATCTTCTAGCTTGTGGGATTCTCCTTCTGTTAATAGTGATATTTCAATGACTCAAAACCTCACCCCACATGTGATGGGAAACTCAATACCTTTCCCCACCAAGTACTTCTGGAGAGTCTTAGGGAAGGGGAAGTCTATGAGATGAGAACTGCAGTATCTGGTTTCCACTGAAGCATTTGAATCTGTTTGGCACTTTGGTTTCTCTCTGTCCTATACTGCCACAAACATAATGCAGTCCCTCCCACCACCCTGTTTTCTTTGATTCTCCAAGGCAAACATAAACACAAGGATACAGCAGAGTTTTATTAAAAGATTTACTGATTACAGAAGACAGTTACATTATCATGCAACTACCAAGCAATACCACAAATGGCAAATAACCTAAATGGAACAAATAATCAAAGCAATGACATTCCATCACAAAGAACTCCTCATTGGCTGTGGCTTCTTCTCCTTAGACCCCCTGCCTCCCCACATTACCATGCTGCTGCATCACCTCTCTCTTGAGCTGTGGTATAATAAAAATATATCTGTTTCCAGGCCCAGAGCTCCTAAAACCCTTGGAATTTCCTAGTGTTAACAGGAGGGGTACTTTGTTGTTCATGAAGAGCCTCTTTTGACTACGCCTGAATTTATAGTAATGAGTAACTCAGGGTGGGGCCCTAGATAGTTTCTGGATGGGATTTATCATCAGAAAGGTCAAATGCCTGATTAGAGGGTGGAAATTAGAGCCCCCTACAGCCCCAGAGAAACCTAGAGAGCTGGAGATTGAGATATAAAAACTCTTGAACAATAAGATCTGAAGAGTTTCTGGGTTGGTGAACACATTGATGTTGTAGGAAGATGGGACACCTTGGGTGGGCATGGAACTCTGTATACTCTTGTCCAGGTAGCTAGCCCATTTAGCTGTTTCGGAGTGGTGTCCTTTATAATAAGCCAGTAAGCATACATAAAGTGTTTTCCTGTGTTCTGTGAGTCCCTCCAGCAAGTTATCAAACCTTTGAAGAATTGTGGGAACTCTCACACTTAGAGTGGGCCAGGAAGACATGTAGGTCATCTAGGAACTCATTTGTGGGCTGGCATTTAAAGAGGGGACAGTCTTATGGGACTGAGTCCTTAACCTATGGAGTCTACCCTAACTCTAGAAATTAGTGTCAGCACTGAATTATCAGACACCCACTGACAAATCAGACAGGAGTCTTTCTGCGATGAGCATTGCTCTTGTGAGGTATATGTGTTTGGGGGACCTGCAACTATGGAGGTCTTGGTGGGAGTCAAGATCCTGCTTCATATTACAGAAGCTCCAAAGGCCATAATGCAGGCAGGGAATGGGCACCACAATCCAACTCAATCAATCAGCTGATTAGGCCAGTGATTTTTGTCTTTGGAGCAAGTACTACAAAAAAGCATGGAACGTTTACAAGAGGAGCACCCATGCTTGGAGAGCAGGGTCTGCAGGGTCCATCCCTAACCAGCTGTTTGTTGGTGTGACTTTGGCTGGGGTCTAGTTCTCCAACTTTTCTGTGATGGTTTTCATTTAAAAATGTGTCCACAAATTCTTTGATACTCTTTTCTTCAAGAGTTGGGGCTTAACTCCCCTCTCTCTAAGGATGATCTAGACTTAAGGACTCAATTTTCATGAATAAAACATGATGGAAGTGACAATGAGTGACTTGCAGGACAGCTTCCTCTTTACTCACCTCTCTCTCTTGGATTGCTCATTCTGGGAGAAGCCAGCTACAATGTCATAAGAACACTCACACAGCCTTATGGAGAGTCCCATATGTGAGGGAATGAAGTCCTCTGCCAATAGCCAATGAAGTACTGGGGTTTCCTGCCAACGTCCAAGTGAGTGAGCCATCCCAGAAGCAGCTTCCACCCTCAGCCAAACTTCAAATAATTGAAGTCCCACTTGACATCTGAACCACAATCTAATGAGAGACCCAAATAAGAACCATCCAGCTAAAGTGCTCCCAAACTCTGACCTGTAGAAACTCTGAGATAATAAATGTGTGTTCTTTTTAGACTCTTAACTTTTGGCATAATTCATTATGTAGCATAAATAGCTAATACACTTCTGGATTCTGTGAGCTATCAAAAAGCCTTTCTTTCAGTAAATACTTTTTCTGCTTAAGGTAGCCAGGGTCGATTTATGTTGTTTGCAACCAAGAACCTTGGCTGGTACTATTTCTTCACACGTTCTCCCTCCACTCCCAATCCACAACCCCAACCTCTTACCCTCTGCCCCTTTGTCAGGCAGAGTGGTTCAGGGTTCTTATGATCTCACCTGCACATCCAGGTTATGTCCTAAAGGCTTTACCTTTCTCACTCAAACAGACTGTCCAAGTATTTTCTTAGTTGTAAAACCATCCTCACCACTCCCTAAGAAGGCAAAAGCAGCTGCAGACTGCTGCAGCATCAAATTACCTGCAGCCCACCTCTCCCCAAAGCTTGCCATCTGTCTTCTACCCTCATTATCATCGACTCATTGCTCCCTTGGGGGTTTCCTATGATCTCTTTCTCTGTGAGTTAAATCGCCTTGTTTCACACCCCTGAGAACCGCCTGCTTGTAGCCTTTCTGCTGTTTTGAACACCATTCACCTTGATCTCCTTCTGGAAACTGTCTTCTTCCTTGAATTCCTCAACAATGCACATGCTATTTCTGCCCTGCCTCTCAACGGCTCTCTCTCTGTTTTTCATTCCTTTACTTCCCCAATAAGGTACCTCCTGCCTTTACTTCCTGCATGTTCTCTTTAAGCTGCCTTGGCCTCCCTGCGGGCTCCAGTTCTTGGCTGAGGATGACCTTGCAGTCTCTGCTTCTACAGCAGACTCCTTTCCTGAATGTCAGGATGCACTTCTTCCTGTTCAGTCACTCTAATTAGCTCTGTCACTGGCACCTCAGCTTAACATCAGCGTGTGAGAGCCCGTTTATCTTCTCTCCTGCCTTCCCTCTTTCTATTAATGGTATCATCCTTCCTTTTGGAAACCAGGTTTAAAATCCAGTCCTCTTTAATATCCCCTTCTCCTTCACTCCCTCATCTCCTAGGTTGCTGAGTCCCACAAAGTCCTTTTCCTCCATATCCTCCCACCCTCAACCCCCTCTCTGGTCACTCAGGTCCTGTGTACCTCTCATACTGCCCTCTGCAGGTACCTCTCTATTATTACCCTTGCTTCCATCCATGCTCCACCAACTAATCTCTCCTACATACAGACTCCAAAGCAATATTCCTGAGGAATAGTCCGCATTCTATTTACTGCTTCGCTTAAAAACCTTCAATTATATTCAACAGTTTTGAGTTCCTACTGTGTGTGTATTATTTATGATTCTTTGCACACAACCTACTGAAACCACCATGTGACACTTTAAGCTGAAAATGAGAGTTGATTACATGGATACAGGGAGATCTCACAGAACACAAGGGCAAGAATGCAGCCTCAGAACTCCATGGCGTTCTCTCTCCATCCCCTCTCTGCCTTTCTAAGCATCTGATTCTCCATATCCCCTGCAGACCCCAGCTCTCTCTGCACTCAGCCCCTTGCGGAAGGTTGCTGCCTCACAGGAGCCAAGGTTTATTTTTATCCCCACCACACAAGAGATCACTGCCTAACAGGAATGGAGTCTTTCAGTCCCAGTTTCCACTTTGCAGGTATGCTAGTCAGGAATCTTCTGCTTGTGAAAGATGGACACCCAACATAACTAGCTTGGATAAAAGCATAATTTATGGTTCTGATAAACAAACTTTGGGAAGAGCACGACTGGGGCTAGGCCTCCTGGACAGAGGGTAACAAGGACTGGATGTCATTTATGTCTTCATTTCTCATCTCTACCTGTGAGTGTCCTTTCCTTAAAAGAGGCCTGTTCCTTCCATATGTTAAAGGACACGCTGATGGCACCTGATAAATCTTTCCCCCAGATAAAGTTGGCTCTCCTCTGTAAATTCCAATTTAAGAAAAATCCTTAGAATGGATTCTAATGGACCCAGTTTAGATTAGGTGGGAGGGGAACTAAATGAGGTTAGATGACGGAACACAGACTCTGGAGTCAGACTGCCTGGATTTAAATCTTAGCTCTGTTACTTACTGGCTGTGTGACACTTGACACTTAACCTTTCTGTACCTCAGTTTCCTTGTCAGTAAAATAGAAATGACAATAAGATCCATCTCACAGATCATTATTAAGATTAAATTTAGAGTGTTTAGAATAGTGCCTACCACAAAGTAAGGCTCTGTAAGTGTTAGCAATGATGGTGATGATGATGACAATGATGATAGCCACAAGAAAGGAGAGGAGAAGAGTATACTCTTCTTGAATCATATACTTGAGAGGGGAGGAGAAATTCACTGAAAGGAATATATATTAGTTTCTTAGGGCTGCTGTAACAAAGTACCACCAACTGGGTGGCTTAGAACAGAAATTCATTGTCTCAGTTCTGGAGTATAAAAGTCTAAAGTCGAGATGTGGGCAGGGTGGATCCTTATGAAGGTGAACCTCTTCTAGGCCTCTCTCCTAGCTTTTGGTAGCCATTCTTATCCCTTAGCTTATAGGTGTAGATTCTCCCTGTGTTTTCACATCATCTTTCCTCTGTATGTGTCTGCTCTGAGTCTTGATTTCTTCTTTGTGTAAAGAAACCAGTCGTATTGGATTAGGGTCCACCCTAAAGACCTCATCTTGACTTGATCACCCGTATAGACTTATTTCCAAATAAAATCATTTTATTCTGGGGGATGGGGACACAATTCAACCCATAACCGAGGGGATGGGGCTGTGCTGGCCAGATCAACAGCAAATATCTCCTCCCCTTTTAATTCCTCAGACTAAGTATTCTGATCAGCCTCGCTTGGGTCAATTGTTCATCTCTATTCCTATCAACAGTGGTTAGAGGGGGCAGCAGGGTTAGCGAGTCACACTGTATAAAATAATTGCTGGGGACAAAGGGTATATCTCAGAGAAGGGGCTGAGATGTTAGTTCACCTGCTGAACAAACATCTCAGGCATTGTTTGCCCCAATGTGCAGAATGCCAGTCATTCACTGGGTTGTTCATGAAAATGAGCAAGTATGACACAAGGGAGAGAAAGCACTAACAGAGCAGGTGTCACAGAATAAGTGTTCCAGTGGAAGTGCAGGCAAAGTGATATGAGAATATGAGAGAGGATCAAAAAGTCCCATGTTGAGAGTAGGGGGAGCTGGGACCAGAAAGAGCCTCTCTGGAAGAGTGACAGTTGACTGACTCTTAGAGAGAAGAAAGGAATTTGGATGGGTAATGAAATTGTAGTGGTGAGAGGGGAAGAGGGGGGGTCAATGAATGGTGAGCAAATAGTTGTTGTGTCTGGGTAGTCAAGTGAAAAATAAGAAGTGATAGAAAACATTCGAGTGTTCGCTGGGTGCCCAACACTGTTTTATGCATTCCACATGCATAATCTCTACTGTCTTCTCCACAATCTCGAAACATCACCATCACTCCTGCTTTAAAGATGAGGGTCACTGACTTCTCCAGGTCACATAGCCAGCAGATGGTAGAACCCAGGGTCTTATGCCGCCTCTTCTATGAAAGATCAGATTGGAAAGGTGGTTAAGCACAGCAAGTTGACCGGTTTTGCCAATTAATCTGGAATTTATTCTGGAGGGAACAAGAAGCCAGCAAGGAAGTGCAGGCAGAGGAGGACCTCACTGGGCCTTTATTTCAGGGTGATAGCTTGATGGCAGTGTAGAGGAGGTTGTGGAGCAGGGAGCCATTCCAGGAAAGTCAACACCTGTTATCTCCTACTCTATGGGGAAGAAAAAGAATTAACCAGTCATCTTTCTATATAAGAGCGCCAGGAGCCCCGGGGCCTGTTTGCTAGCTCATTCATTTAAATTTAATTTTTATTGAAGCATAACCTACGTAAAAGAAGGTGCTCAAATCATGTGTGGCTTGATAGATTTTTCATCACATGAACACACCTCACAGATTCATTCTTTACATAGCAAAACCAAATCCTCTTCTATCAAACCCACCTCTGAAACCACCACTCTAACTACTCCGTCATTTTGTGGAAAATCTCCTATTGCTTAACTATGGTTGAACACTTTCTCTCAGATAAACGCACTGTATTTATAGAGTGGTATGGGAAGTGGCAGAGCCAACAGACTCTGAGTCATCCCATCCAGCCAGGCCTGGAACCCCCTTACACACAATGTGGCCTCAGGCAAGTTCCCTTACCTCTATAGGATTCAGATCCTCCAAATGTAAAATGGAGATGATAAAGGTTAGTGTTTTTTTCACAAGTTTAATAATATATTTATCATAAATAAATTAATCAATAATTTATAGAAATTTATAAACTTGATATAATATAATAGTATATTATATATTTATATCACATAATATATAATTTATAAAGTGTGTATAATTATAAACAAATTAGCAAAATGTAGTAGATATTGGCCATCATCAGCTTTGATGGCCAATTCATTTACTTTGATATATATACATTTATGGAAGAATTTTATGCCACCAGTAGGCAAGATGCTGCAGAGGACAGAGGTTAGAAAGATGCATCTTTCCCCAAGTCCCTAAGCACTCCAGATTTAGTGGGGAGAGGTGAAGAGGGTCCTGCATGGAAGCCAGGTACACAAATGACCTTTAAAAGATTTTCTCTGCAGATGTGGTGTTCTATGGGGCTCTGATGGAGTTTGAGCCTCTCTCTCTCTCTCTCTCTGTCTCTCTGTTTCTCTCTGTGTCTCTGTGTCTGTCTGTCTGTCTGTCTGTCTCTTTCTCTTTCTCTTGCTCATCTCCTGCATGGTGATTGGTGGTTAACCCTTTCCTGCCAGAATCTGAAGAGGTTGGGCTGCCTGAAGTGCTACTACTGGTAAGCTTCATATTGCATGTTGCATTTTCAGTTATCAATGATTGTATTTCCTTCTCTCCCTACATACACTTGCAACTGGTTCACCTTCAGCCTGCCTGTCTGCTCTGTTCAACCCACGCCTTGGGAGGCAGAGAAACCATAATAATAGAATATCCAAGGAAGGGCCTTGCTTTCCTCTTAGGCCTCATTTCTGCCTTTGACCTCCTGGAAGGTGAACTACTCAGCTCTTCACCTCTTATTCCTCTGGGAGCTGGATCCATGCCTACTCAGAGTTCTGGTGTGTGTAAGGTGGGGGCAGGAAAAACCATGACAAATGGAAATCAGTGTTTTCTGAGACATCAGAATCCTGCTCCTCTGGGGTTTATTTCTGAAGTATAAAGTTATAAAAAGGATGCTGATTTCAGAGGGTAGAAGTCAGAACCTTGGACTCCAGTTCACTTCTTACTGGTCCTGATGCCCATGCTATTTCTTTACTTTTTTGAGCTTCAGTTTCTTTGTCTATGCAATGGGAAAAATATTGACTCAATCTCAAAAGAGGTAGTAGTGCCACTCTTAGAAACTGTTCATATGTGTCATGAGGAATGTACAAGATTATTATTCTTACTATTGTCTTTCTATCCTGCCCCTCTGCTATTAGAAAACCTTATAATATTCTGTAAGTATAAAATTAAAAGTAATACATACTTGAGACACATAATAGAAGCAGTAGAGAAGGGCCTGAGGTGTACAGTTCAACTTCCCTTCTATGCCTCCAACCTCACCCTCTTAAGACCGCCACTTCTATTCATTTCTTGTGTATCTTTTCAGACACCTTTTGTGTACATGTGAGTATACATGCAAAACGTTCTTTTACCTCCAGATCAGAACATTCTATACGTCTCTTCTGCATCAGGCTTTTTTCATTCAGTACTAGCAGAGTTTTTCAATTTAGCACAAATTCTTTAATGGCTGACTGACACTTCATGATATAAACATGCTATGGATATCCTTCAAAGTTGGACATTTAGGGTCATTCAGGCTGACAGTTTGGAGACTCTGCTATTGTCCCTGGCATTGAGCTCATCGACATTTCCTCTTCATAGGAAACCTTAGGCCTCCAAAGTCAGGGCTTGTGGGAGCTGGATGCAGCCAGGCACATCCGGCCTCAGAATGAGAGGAGCAGCAGGAGACTTGTCGGCACCCATGGGTGAGGGCTCCCTGGAGCATAGGAAGCACAGAAGGAAGTAGGCCTGGGGACATCACTCAGGGTCTTTGCCTCTGTTGACCTTCTCGGCCTCCCTGCCTGCCTCTGGGTCCATGAAGGGGAGCTGGCTGGCCCATTAGAATAACCCAGAGAACTTCTACAGCCTTAGAGCTGGATCACACCCCAGGCCAATTAAACCGGAATCTCTGGGACTAATCCAGGACATCAGCGGTTTGCTAAGTATTTCAGGTGATTCTATTGTGCAGCCCTAAGAACTACAGCTTAGAAGCCTAGTGATAATAATAGCATGACAAGCCTGAGGATCTTTACTTTCTTCCTCTTGTTTCAATCCTAGGAGATAGGATTATCTCAAAGCATACAACCCAGGATGTGTTTACCAGCATGCATACATGATGCATACATGAAGAGTTCTTATTTAATTCCTTGCTAACTTTTTATTTGGTCACCTTTTGGACTCTTACTGAAAGCTGTTTATGTAAATTAGCAGGAAACTTTTAACAGGAAATTTGGCAGTGTGTATCAAGAGCCATAAAACCGTTCAGAATCATTGGCCTAGTTATCCACTGTTGGAAGCTATCCTAGAGAAATAACATAAATATCGGGGAAAGCTATATGTGTTCAGTACAGCATTATTTACCTTAATAGGAAACTGCAGAGACCTAAAAGTCCAATGATACAGGAATGGGTAAGCAAATTGTGGTATATCTATTTGGTAGAAAATTAAGTGATCATTAAAGTTATGGCTATGAAGACAAAGCAATAACATGGAAAATGCCTGTACCATAAAGTAATATGAAAATACAGGATATAAGATTATGTTAATACAGTATAATCGCAACAGCTTGAAGAGAAAGCTAAAATAAAAGGAAAAAATTAGAACGGAAAATCTATGCTAACATAGGTTGTATTGGGATAATGAGGCTAATTTTCCCCCACTTCTCAAGTTTTTAAAAACATGATTACATTACTACTTAGATGGAAACAAATAGTAAGAAAATTCTGTCTTGTGTATTTTTTCACATATCTTTCTGAAAGTGGGGGCACCCTAATGTTAAGGTGGTTACACAATCATGCTGAGGCCACTGGACAATGCCCAATGCTTCGGGCTTCGCCCAGCACAAAAGATCTGATAATAATGAATCAGCTCCTGCTCAATTCCACAATATGACCTTGAGCAAATCATTTCTCTTTTCTGGACCTCAGTTTTCTCATCTGTGAAACAATGGGTTCAACTAGGAGGAAGCTCAAGAGACTTCTGGTTCTGAAATGTAATGACCATGATTTGGATGATGGTGAAGATGAAGCTAGTGAACCCCAAGTGTATTCAGATTCACCAAATGGGAGACTAGGGGGCAGCAAATTATCTCCTCTAAAACGTTTGCAAGCAGGCTGCCTTTGCTTATTTCTACATTTAGAATCACTCCCCCACCCCGCCCCACATTTAAATCCTGAAAAGCATAACTGAATAAATGTAAGGCAAATCACCCTCCTCTATTTAATATTTGGGCATTTCTCTCCACATCACTCACATGCAGTCCTGATGATTTGTAAATATAAGTGCCTCTGGAATGTGCAGCAGAGAGTGTGGAGCCAAACAGGAAGCCCTGTTCCACCCCCACCGCTGACTTTTCATCTTGATAAAGTGATTTTCCTCAACAGGCAGAGAACCGGGAGTCATAAATCAGTGACAACACAGCTCCTTGGGGTCTGTGCAGCCCTCTGCTCAGGAGAGATGGCTCTCTAACATGATGTGGATGCAGCAGCCTGGGGCTACAGAATAACAGGGAGCAAGGTCTGGGGTTGTTATGAGCAGAATCATTCTGATGGGAAGGGAAATTGAAACCCCAGGATTTAAAGAGAGCAATAAAGGTGATGATGGGAAACGTAAGGCCCACAGATACACAGCTATGGCTCACTTATTTGGC
Organism: Macroglossus sobrinus; assembly: GCA_004027375.1. NCBI lineage: Eukaryota > Metazoa > Chordata > Mammalia > Chiroptera > Pteropodidae > Macroglossus > Macroglossus sobrinus. The sequence goes on along the minus strand of PVKZ01000056.1, from coordinate 2,222,319 downwards.
AGGAGGGAATAAGCTGTTGAAATTAGTAATTTTCCACATGACTAAAGTTTAACTGTTGAAGTGCCAGGACTTGACCTTTAACCCCATAAGATAATTCTCTATCTTCCAGAGTGTGTCTATATAGGACATAATTTAGCCTTTTTCTATTAATAAGGGAAAGGAACCAAGAGTTATATCATATATTTATTTGGGTGATTATTTCTGAAATGCATGTATCCCCCACTGGACTATAAATTCCAGAGGATGGGGACTGCATATCCCAGCCTTTAGGACATGCCTGGCACAGAATACGCACTCAAGACATATTTGTTGAATGAACAGAGTGAGAACCCTCTGTTGTATAATATGTTGTATTATGAAGAACTCCATTGGTTGTGAGTATCAGAAAAAGATTATTGTTAAACTGGGCAAAAATGGAGATGTATCGGAGGAATTCGTGGGATCTCTAATGGAGTCGAAGCACTGGGAATTGACAGGGACAAAGCTGGAATCTTAGAAGGTTGGGGTGACCCAGGGAAAGTTCATTCTTCTCTTTACTGATCTTTGGGCTCCTCCTCCCTTATTCTCTCTCATTGCTGACCATTCTTTTCTGCTCTGCAGACAGAGAACTTTTCATATCTTCAGTTTATTGGTCCTCAGTTTCAGTATGAGACTAATTCTTCTTTTTCAGTTGTTTCAGTTCCTAAATGTCCCTTGATAGTACTCTGGTTAGCCCAGTTTTGCTAGTGTGTGTCTCAGAACAATCAACTGTGGCCAAGGGGAACGGGTTATGCTACCAATAGGATGACTGCCCTGGAAACCTTGTAAGTGGAGTGAGAGGGTCCCCAGATAAAGGGGTATGAACTCACAAAACAATAAGCATCTACTACAGTCACAATTTCTACTTTAATCTTTATAATAATCTTCTCGGGCAGGTGGGTCTGTTTCCTGTGCTTTATAAGTGGAAAAACTAAGATTGAGAAGGATTAGGAATTTGCCTAAGGTCATACAACTAGGAATAGGTAGAGACAGGAGGCAGAAGTCGTGGTACATAGGTGGCATCAAAGCCTGGGGCATCCCTCCGTGCCATGCAGTCTCTGGTCAGCCTCCCAAACACCACTCGTCTCTGCACAGCAGTAACTGTGGCAGACAAGATGGCCCATAAGGCTGAATGATCACTGACCCCAGGAAACGCTCTGCAAATTGCTGTCTTGGATAAGCCCAAAGTCAGCTTGCTTTTTGGCTATTTGAGTCTCTCTCGTAATACTAGGCTAAGGTTATATCCTGTCTGCTCTTGGGGGCAGTGTATTGCAGGTTACCTTTCTGAAAAATTAATTAGAAAATTAAAGGTCAGAGCTGCCTTCTCTCTGGTTATTGCTGGGTCCTCCAGAATAGCTTATTCTTCTTCACCATGGTTTTTTAACCCTTTGGAAGCCATGGAAACCAAATCAGTTATTTCTGCATCTCTACCACCATGGACTAGACTGGGATCCACTGTGCCTTCACATGTAGGAGGTTTGTGTTTGGATATGAAGGAAGATTATATTTTGCCATCACTAAGAAGTTGTGCAAAAGTGTTTTGACACCAATTTATTCAAAACATCGTTGATATTATCATATTCTTCATCAGGTGACACTTTTCTCTAAATATGCCACTGGTCATGATTTCCTCAAGTTCTTTTTAATGTTTGACTTTAAACATTAAAGTCAGGCTCAAGCAATATAAAAGATATAACTTTAATATTGTCATAAGGCTGAAGAAATCTTCTATAATATCTACATGATAGAGCAGCTTGCTCATGACATTTGTTTTGTAATAATACTTCATATTCAGAATATCCCCCTGGTCCATAGGTCAGATCAGGGAAGTAACATGGAATGGGGAGGGTGACGGGAGGGCAGGAAGCTGGTAAAAATATTATCAGATCATAACCTCAGGGAGCTTTTTATAATTATCTAGTAACAAGATAGCTTTGCTTACCTAGGGAGTTCTGTGGTTCTCAAGTAATCTTTCATATAAAGTTCTAAAGGATGTTAGTACCAGTTAAAAAAAAAATCTTTGTCTGAAAGCAAATGGTGCCATATACTTGAAATTTCATTCCATGAAACTATAATAAGAGATTGCAAACTCCCCAAGGGAAAAGGATTTCAAATAACAAAAATAACTCAAATGACTGAAATAATAAAGGGATTTACCATTAATTCACATAACAAGAAGGCTAGAAGGAAGGCAGTTTTAGGGTTGGTCAATTAATTGGCTTAACATTATTAATGACCCAAGATCTATCTCTCCTTTCTGCCATCCCTAGTACACCAAATAGCTTTTCTCATAGTAACAAGATAGCTGTGCTGTCGCCAGGCGTTACATCCACATACCACCATCCAGAGGCAGAAAAGGAGCAGTCTTTTTCTTGTGCCTCTGCCCAGCAAATGGATACCAATATTCCACTGGACAGAATTTAGTCACAAGTCCTTTTCAAAGCCAGTCACTAGCCAAATGAATAGAATTATGTTGAATAATTAAGATTGTTGGAATGAAGCAGAGGTGACTTATCCCTGATACCACTGCCTGATATCTGAACAGGACACGTATTCTATTAGCAGAGTAGTGGTGGGGGCGGGGATGGCTATTGGGCATGACATCAACAATGTCTGCTACAGGGCTCAACACTCGTTTCTTGATTTTAAGCTATTTTGTTCTGCTTAAACCCCAGGACATTTAATCCACCTACTAGGATAGATATCATTAAGCCTCACATAATAACAAACTGGTTCCAGAAACACTGTAAAACTGCTCAAGAGAGACAGTATTCAGAAGGAGTTCTTTGAAAAAGCCACAAAATTGGTCTACAGATTCTAGACAAAGTGATTATTTTTCCCTAACTTGGTATAAGCTTCTAATTCTGTGTCTCATTTTGAAATACCAAAGCAGCCCTTCCAAAAATACATGACTCTATCAACCCCACTTACTTATTCAAATCATTTTGCTATTTCATTTGGCACTGGGACAGAGAGAGGATGGCTATGATAAAAGAAATAAAAATTTTATTTATGTTTATCTATATGCCTGGCTATTGATCTACCTACCTACTTGTCATCTTTTATAACTGTCCACATTCCACAAAAGCTGAGATGTGCTTTGTGGCATTTTCCTTAGCAGAACTTTGTTATTCCTCTGGAGGACACTGGTCACATTGCCAGCTCTGTCCTGGCACATACAGTTTCTCTACCAGTTTGACACTTAGAATGTCCCCATCGCAAACAACAGAAACTGGCAATGGCAGCTTAATGTGGAAAAAGAATTTATTTGAAGGACATGGGGAAGCCCATAGAATCAGGGAAAGTTGCAGAGATCTGACAGAAGAGCTAATCACAGTGCTGAGACGAATTAACTCCATCAAACCAGTCCTGCCCTCAAGGTCCCAGAGTCTGGAGAGGAAGTTCAATTTAGCTGGGGTATACACCCTTCTCTTAGCCAGAGGGAATGGGCACCTTGATTAACATGCTTACTCAACCTGCAGCATGGGCGGGGAGGGTAGAGGGAGTCATCCCCCACAGAGAAATCAGAGTGCTTATACAAAGGGGGCTGGATGCTAGGCAGGCAAACACAGCCATCCACAGCGACTGCTGAGTACTGCCTGAACAACACCCAACCAGTAAACAGGACTCATAGGAGGAAATAATAAAACAACTTTTTTTTTTCCTGCTTTCCATGTTTCTTGAAACTTGCTTAGTGGAGGAAATTGACTACCTATCCCTAAGTGTAAAAATTGCACTCACTTTTAAATTAAAAAAAAATTGCTATGATCCCTTTAAGATGCAGACACAATTTAAAATTCAATAATAGAATGTTAATTCTATTAGCGTTTTAATCTTCATTCAAAGATAAGACTTCTCTCCCATTCTCCCAACTGGGATCAGTTGCAGGCAAGCAGTCTGTCTGCTTTTGGCAATGGGAACGGTCAGCTTATTTTTTCTTCTCACGACCTGCTGTTTCTCTTCCCTCCGTGGTCACAGCAGGGGAAGAAGGAGTGGGATGGAGGAAAAGAAAGTTTTTATTTAACTGGTACTGTCATAAAATGGCCTTGTGCTCTCTATAGCACAGCAAATATTTAAAGCTGACTCTTTCTGTTCTGGGCACTTTCATGTATTTTTTTGAGATTCTCCTGCTGTGTCTTTCAGGGTAACTCTCTCTCTCTCAGCCTCCCAAGCAACCCTGAGTGGTCCTGTTGAATCCCTCTTCACTGACTTGAGAGGTAGGCACGCACTGGCATTTCAGCCTTGATGTTGTCTGTGTGTGTGTGTGTGTGTGTGTGTGTGTGTGTGTGTGTGTGTGTGGCCATGCACACGCCAACTCTCAGCACACCTCTCTCCAGAAATCCCCTCTTAAAAGAATCTTTTCCTCTCCGATCAAACTCCCCTCAATTTCATTTATATCTTTATAGAATGTGAAAGGTACAAGAATTGTAAGTTATTTTTTTTAATAATATTTGCCAACAAATGACAGTAGTATTTTGTTTTCATTTGCATTTCTTTAATTATTAATAAGAGTACCCATTTTTCATATGATCTGTGGATATGTCTAATAATAGAAATAATTAACAGAGCTCTTACTATGAAACAGCTACTTTACTTACGCTATCCTCCCATGAATCCTATGAAGTAGGTACTATTATTATTCCCATTTGGCACATGAGGTCCAGAATGACGAATTAACTTGCCCAAGGTCACACAGTTAGGGTGGCTGACTCTGGAGTGCTCCCACCTGACTTTTTCACCATTTCCTGTTCTATTCATCTGCTCCGCTTCCCACCCTGTTTCTTCTCCTTTCTCTCTGTAGTCCTCTTCTTGTATTCTTTATTTTCTCAGAGAGTATTTTGACCTTAAAGCTGTTGTCTTCAGTTTAACACAAGTAAGGAACATTTAGCACATGCCAAATACTGTATTAGGGGCTGAGAGACAAATACAACCAGTGTGACCTGAAGCTGTCATCTGATAGGGGAATTATGCATGGCACTTGTACAGGTCATTATGGTTTCCCAAGCATGTTCATAATTCTCTCACCACAGCTCTTTGTCTCAGAGAAAGTTAAATGATTCATCCAAGGTCATACAACTAAAAAGAGGTGGAAGAGAGAAGAGAATTTAAGGGCTTCTGGCATACAAATCAACTAGTTTCAAACTTTTTGGACTTGTTCTACTTTTACTGTTTTCATTGTTACTCCATGTACAGGGACTATTTGTCTTTAGAAATAGCTTTCATCTCCATTTTGGGGCTATTCTTGAGCTTAAAGCTCTGGTTAATTGAGGTGTTACTATGACAACAGAAACTATAAAAACCAGAATAGAGGTACAGATCTCACATCGACAGACTATGGTGTGCAAACATGTAACTTCGTTTTCTTTTAACTCAAGTTAATTTCTAACCTTGAACCCTATTCTGCTTCATGAAAAAATGTATTCTACTCACTTTCAAATATACTCAATAAAATTCAGTATTTCTTTGACATTTTTTAATGTAAAAGTTAGTCAATGCAAGTTGATTTTTTCTTTCCCTTTGGGAGTGGTATTGAGTTCCTGGAGGAAGATGGGATTCTACAAATGCTCCCCCAGCAGTGTTGTAGATGGAAGGTGGTGTCTGTCGGCAGCTTTTATGGGCCTCATACTTGGTCTTGGCTGGGGTAATATTTGGTCTTTTTTAAATGGAGATTGCACTGGTGCTGGGGATCCCTATATTGTGGTCACATACCCATTAGATTTGCTTTGGAGAAGTCCAGATCACATCCTTCTGATGAATGTCTCCTCATCCTGATTGAGACATCTCTCCTAGGGCTCTAGCTTGTTCTGGTGGACTCTACCTACTACTTATCTATGTACCTATCTATCTATCTCTCCCCACTCATAGAAACTAGATTTACTCTCTTGTGCCACTCCCAAGGACTAGAAAATCCAGGGTGCTTTCTCTTCCCTTGACTCGAGGCTAGAATGAGATGGAGAAAAGGAAAAAGATAAGAAAAAAACAGTAGTGAACATTCAAATGTCATTCTGTCGCATTGGTACAAATTGCCTCCTTCAAAGCAGTGCTATTTTTCATTTCCAAGTTCAAACCTACCAACATATCTCCTTTGTTGCCTTTTACCTAGCTTTGTACTTTCTTCTTAGATTGATCAAAGGAACACCGAGCACTTCACCTCTCCTAAGAACTCCCACGGTTGGTCCTATTTGGTCTCCTTGCTGAACACTCAATCCGTGATATGGTCACCTACTGACAGCCTTCTCTGCCCTCCTCAGCCATTGGGCCCCTGCACTTGAAACCTGTCACTCTGTTCCTAGCCTTACTTTTTATTCTCTTCATTCTTGAATCACATAAATTCAACCCAACATTGATATATTTGTTTTTCTTTTTCTTCTTTCTTATGCGTGTTTGTTTTCTAACTTTTTTATTTGCCTTCAATCCTGTTTGGAAATAGATGAGGTCTAAAGTAAAACTGTAATAAATAAAATCTTTGTAGCTCTTTTAAGTTTCAGTAAGTAGAAATACCCACATTATACCAGATGTGGATGCACCATAATTTTCCTGACTCCAAATTGCTTTCATTTTGAATCAATTTCTTTGTGTGAAGCCTTTGATGTTCCCCTTCTTCTGAGTCCTAGTAAGCAAAAGAAAGAAAAGGAATTATAGTGTTGAGTTATCTATGATATCCCAGGCTTTATGCTGAACATGTTTATCTACGTTATCTCATTGCATGCATCCTAGATTTACAAGGTCCTAGCTGGAACCTAAGCTATGTTTACCCTAGGTTCAGTCAAGCCCATCAGGAAGCTGCAGGGAGAATGAGGTAAATAAGGATGCAGGGGCTGGTTTGAGCCTCCTGGGGAAAAAATCGTGTAAGTTTGAAGAGATAATCTACTGGAAGAGAGAAATGTGCCTACTAATTTGTTCAACAAATATTTGTTGAGTATTTAACACTGTGCTAGGCACTGGGGATACAATTGTGAGAAACTTAAGAGCAATGAACTGGTTTTGGAGGAGAAGGAGAATTCTGAGCGCAGCAGGGAGTATATTGCTCAGACTGTCCTGTAACCCAGACCCCAGTCCTAAGGCATGATAGCTACAGAACAGAACAAATACTGAAAGTGACTTTGGTTCCATTTTTAAGAAACTATAAAAAAGACAGTGAGAGAGACAGTAAAAAAGGACAGTGGTTTCTGTACCCTGGGAGACAATGTGCCCTTTGCTGATGTCAAGAAACAGCTTGGAGATATTGTTGGACACCAGGAGGGCACTCAGTTGGGACATCAATAGAGGATGGACATTATACGAAACAACCAAAGCGAGGAGGAAGGATAAAGCAAGGGTTATTGACAGAACTGGAACCAGGACTTGGCTGAGATCTATGTTGGGGCTTACAAGAACCAATGTTGGAAAGAATTTGGGAAAAGCTACCATTCCCACAGGTGTAGTGGGGGTGGAGCCTGAGAAATCCAGCTTTGTGACTTCTACCAAGTCTCTACTTTTACCCCCAGGCTAATGTGGCTTGGGGAGTACAATGTTATTCCACAGAGGCTGAGAGAAGCTAAGACACTTATTCAAGGTTATTAATTTAGTAATAGTCTTTCTCCAAAGTCCTCCCCAGATCCAGTCCATCAGAAAAGTCTCAGGATTCTCGTCTCTGCTCTGCTGTTAATATGCTATAAGACTTTGGGCAAGTGAACTTATCTTGTGTTCATTTCTCATCCTTTAAAGGAAGGTGTTGGGCTAGAGGAGCCATAACGTTCTGTAATGTTGGTATTAATTTGAGACTCTCAGCACCAGCTCTGGGTACACTTGATTACCTAACCCAGTCTTTCATATTCAGACAAAGCCCTCTTACTTCCTATCATAGCCCCTTTATTCCAGCCAAACCAGTTTTCTGACTGTCCTCGAACATAGCACATTCATCTTCATTCCTGACCCTTTGCCAAATCCCTCTGTAGGGACACGGAGAAAATTGGAATGCACATCCTGGTCAGATCGCGGTCTCTCCAGCCTGTTGATGGAAAGGCCATGCCCACTGCCTTTCCTGATGCCGACCTTCAAGGTAGGCATATGTCAGCTCCCCAGGGGATGCATTTACATTTCTGACATTAACTTATCCAGACCCCTGTGAATTCACTTATATTTCCCTCATGCTCTACATCATGTAGCAATGTGTTTCACGAGTTTATTACCCATTTATTTTATTTGTTTTAACTGTTCCTCACTTATCTTTCCCTCCAGCAAGTATTTGTGTTAAATAAGTCCTTGTTCACCTTCCCCAGGTTATTGATGAGTTTACTGATTTCCGTTGTGTCTTTTTTCAGTCTGGAGAATTCTAACCTTTACAGCCTGTTTTCCTTCAACAGTCTTCAATTGTTCTATCTTTATTCCTTCTCCAGTGTCAGAATATTCCTTAGGAGGTTCAGTGACTAGAACTCACCACAGATCGATAAGGGGAAGGTATATTGTGTTTAGAAAAACACAAGGGTGTGGGCACAGTAATTTTCAGTCTTCTCCCACCTCTTGCTGATGCCTGATATGTTCGCTGGGCCTTGGGAGCAAAGCAGTACTTCAAAGTCATGAACTGGAAGGGAAAATGCTTCCAAAGATGTGGGCCCTGGCTTTGGACAGAGATGTTAGTCACAGAATTTGGATTTGTTTATTTTTAAACGTATTCGTACTTGTTATATTAAATTCATCTGCCTCTTTTCTGCCAATTTATACAAACTCAGTTGATAACAAAAATAATTAACATTTAGTGAGCTCTTAAAATGCCCCAGGCACCGTGCTAAGTGTGTAGCATTTTTCTTAATTCTCTCTGCAACCCTCCGAGGTAGGAATTATTATCACCCAATTTTGAAGATGAGAATATTAAGAAATGGAGAGATGAAGTAACTTGATCATCACACAGCTGGCAAATGGCAGAACCTAGACGCAAGCCCAGGGAGGCTGAGATTTTCGGCCTTACTGCTCTTTGCAGGCAACCCTGGCTGTAGATTAGAATCATCTAGGAACTCTGAAAAAACACTGATCCCCCAGGCCCCACTCCAGGTCAGCTAATTCAAACTCTCTGAGGGCTGGGGTCCAAATATAGATATCTTTAAAAGTTCCCCCAGACAAAGCTATTATCCACCCAGGACTCAGGACCACTGCTCTGGTGCCTCCTACTGTCAAAGCCTGTTAGTTTATTTCTTCTGTAACCGGAAGAACACGGTCAGTCATCTGAGATGTGGAGGTTTGTCATATGACTTTCTTCTCCAGAAAATTTAAAAGATGTTAAATCAGATTAGCTTTGGCATAGATTATTTTGTTATGATGGTAGTGGTAATGATACATAATATAACTTTTAGTATGTTAACTATTTTTAAAAGATATTTACTTTTTAATATATATAAACAGGATCATTTTACACACGAGATATATATACACATATATCTCGTGTGTATATATATATATCGTATATATATGTATATATATATTTAGATCGTGGTGAAATAAATATAACATAAAATTTACCATCTTCATTCTTTTTTAAGTGTACAGTTCAGTGGCGTTAAGTAGATTCACATTGTGCAACCATGACCACCATCCATCTCCAGAACTTTTTATCATCCCAAACCAAAACTCTCTATTCATTAAATGCTAACTCCCCATTTTCCTATTACCTTAATTCCTAGCAACTACATTTCTACTCTCTTTCTTTATAAATGTGACTATTCTAGGAACCTCATATAAGTGGAATCATACAATAACTGCTCTTTCGTGTCTGGCTTATTTCACTCAGCATAATGTCTTCAAGGTTCATCCATGTTGTAGCATGTGTCAGAATTTCCTTCCTCTCTAAAGCTGAATAGGGTTCCTCTGTATGTCTATACCACATTTTGTTCATCCATTTATTGCACAGATTCTTGAAGAGGGAGTTTTAACATTATACCATCTAAAGAAGCCAAAATTTGCTCTTTTGTTTTCTATATCTAAGTCATTTGCTATTCTTGATTGAAAACATTCCCTCCTTTAGTCCCATAGTGACTTGCCCTTTAAAAAGAGACTGTCTTAGAGAAATTTGTCAAAACTTTAAAAAAATCTAAGTAGATTATAATTGTTTCTCTCTTATATCAACTTTTCACTTTCTCAGAGAACTCCACCAAATGTGTCTCTTCCTTCCCTTGTGCCTGTCCGCTCTTATACTTTCTGTGAAGTCCAGGGCAATTCCTGCTTCTTTAAGGAAGCCTTCCTGGTCACAGCTCCGTAGGCTCCCTCTCTCTTGAACTTGTATGATATTTATTGCCTGGAGCAGCCAATCTGGCATTTACCTGCTATTTACTTCTTGCATGCATCTCATACTCCCAACAAGATGGTCCTCCTTTAAGCATTGCTCATCCCTTATGTGTGTCCTCTCTAGCCTCAAGTGTAGACTTGAGCAAATAACAGAGGTGGAAAAAATTTCCATTTGATTGAAATGAAGGAGCCTGCTGCCTCTCCCTGAATATAGGTGCTTTTTAGCCAATGTTTGAGATCCGAGCTGCCTGCAGCATCACCAGGGCGTGTTAAGGGCACATCTCATCCACTTCCATTTACGAAACTTGGAGCAGAGCTAGCATTCAGCCACATTGACAGGGGGCAAAGTTCTCTTCATTTGGTTGACTCCCCTAACTTCCCTGGGCACTCATATTTTTGATCTTTTATTTTTTCACTTCTCTTCGTCTCAATTCCCTTTTCTGTATTCTAGTCCCTTAGGTTCCTACCTCATGCAGCAAGGGTGGGTAATAGCTTTTCATTATTTTTGTCATCTCTTCTCTCATCAAGGTCTTACAATGAGTTGCAGGGGTTGTTGTAACAGTCTCCCAACTGGCTTCTCTCACTCACTTCTTTCCACTGCCAAATCTCAGATAACCCCTTGCCTACCCTGTTGGATTAAATCTGACTCCCTTCCCCGGCATTTAAATCCTCTAAGCTGGCCTGCTCACAGTCCAGCGTCATTCCCTACTGTGTCCCTCCATGGGTTCAATCCCTAATAATATATTGAATAATTCCTCCTCATGGGCTAGGGTTCTGGATATGTTGTGTGGTCTTAATAAAGTGGTGTGCTCAGTAGATAGTTTGGAGGGAATTACTGTTTGTTCCCCACCCCTGCTAAGGTGCTGTCAATTTATGGACTGCCTTGTTCTAGATAAGACATTATGGCTACCTATTGTTTCCCACTGTGAGGATTTTCAGGGGCCATGGAACACCAGAGGAGAGACACTTTGGTCAGGGCAAAGGAGTCTTTCTGGACCCCTCAATCACGTTAGTGGTTTCTACTCCCACTCAGGCAGCAGTTTCTTCTTCAGTTTCCTCTTAATCTCCTCTCTCAAGGTCTGGCTCTGCTCAGGTCCTTTAAGAGCCGGGCCTGGGCCTCTTCTTGGTTACAACCGGGGATCCTCTTCATAACAGGATTCTGAGGACACTGCCTTAAGCTTCCTTAGTCAAAGTCCATCCTGTCATGATACATCCAGGACCTCTGGCTTCACCCTGGTCCTGGGAGAGAATCATAGATACAAATCTCTTGTTTTCAAATGTCTTCAAGAAGGGTGACCACACCTTGTGTTCTTGCTTGGGTTCAAATGTCCTGAAGGTGACCCCATTCCCTCGCCTAGAACTGACTTGTGCCTTTTATCTAGCTCGTCTACCAGGAAGTCTGGCGTCATCTGCTGGACCAGCTGTACTTCTGTCCTTCCTTCTGATCTTCACACCCCTCCCATACCTCACTTCCTTCTGACTCATTCTCAGCCCAAATCTGACAGTGTTTGCCAGGACAACAGGAAAGAGGAAGGTGGAGAGGCACTGAGTGCCTGGGGAGAGAGATGCAATTACTTGTGGTGTCAGCCCAAGGGCAAGTTACAAAGTCAACCTTCCTTCTCTCTTATCACACCCACTGGTTTAGAAGATATAAAAATGGTGTGTGTGTGTGTGTGTGTGTGTGTGTGTGTGTGTGCACGCGTGCATGTACATACTTATTTATATATGTTGCCAGAGATAGCATATGAGGGTAAATATGTAAAGTCTGGAAGAAAATTTATTTTTTTCAGTAATTGAGAAGAAAAGCTGGAACTAAAGCACAAGAAACAAAAATGATGTTAGGATGCACGTGCACATGCATGACCACTTTAGAGGTATGGGTTTTCAGAGCTATCTTTTTACTCTATTGTGATTTGGAGACTTGCTGTGTGAGTCAGTGGACCCATGTGTTTAACTGAGTGAGAAACAATTAGTGTGTGTTTTACTCTAGTATGCATTTTAAAGTATACATATTAAAGTTTTTTAAGTGCAAGTATAGATCTCAACAAATAATCAGCTGGAGAGAACAATTTGACATGAGAAAATCTAAGTTCAAATCTCAGCTCTGAAAATCACCAATTGTGTCATTGTGCCTCAGTTTTCCTATTTATAAAATAGGGATAATAATAATAATTCACTCATTAAACCATTATTATGTACTTCTTCTTAGCAAGAACCATCTGTGGACTAGGATTATAGTCATGAACAAAGCAGGCAATGTCCCCACTTACATGGAATTTATATATTGGTCAGGGGAGGCAGACAATAAATAAGTATGTAAAATGTGAGATGGTGATAGAGAGTGACAGAAATTTGTCATTTTTGAAAGGATCATAATGTCTCACTAATGAATTGAAATCTGAGCAGAGTCTGAGGAAGTGAGGGAATGATGAATGTAGACATTTGATGGAAGAGATGAGAAAACATCAAGTACAAAGGTCCTGAGTGGCTTCAGGTGTTTGGAAAAACAGTGGAGAGTCTGGTGAGGCTGAAGAGAAGTGAAGGAGGGGAGAGTTGTTGAGGTGAAATAAGAAAAGGTTTGGTGGACTTGGTGAAGATGTAACTTTTCCTCTACTGAGCTGGAGGCCATAAAAGGTTTCTGAGCAGAGGAATGAAAGGCTCTGACTTAGGATGGCTTCTGTGTGGACAGCAGATTATATGTATAAAGATAGAAGCAGGCAGAGCAGACATCCAGGCGAGAGAAGAGAGTGGTTTGAATTGAGGTGCTACTGGGGGAGCTGATGAAAAGAAGTCAGATTCCAAAAACAATGCACGGGTAGAAAGAAACCGTGGTATTTATCAATGGGTTAGATGTGGAATATGGGATAATTTCAAGATTTTGGTATTGAGACAATTAAATAATGGAATTTTTATTTACTAGGGTGAAGTTGGAAGAAGTTGGTCTGGAAAAAGGAAAACAGAAGTTAAGTGCTGGACATATTAACTTCAAGATGCCTATTAGATGTTCATGTGGAGGAGAGCAGCAGATAGTTGGTTCTCTGCATCTGGATTCCAAGAGCAAAGTCAGAGGTGCAGATACAAACTTGGACATCATCAGCATAGAGATGGTGTTTATAGCCATGGGCTGGACAAGATCATTTAGAATGGCAGTGCAGCTATCACCTTCACAAGAGTGTGAAGGTCAAAAGATATTGTATGGAAAATATTCTTGTAAACTGTAAAGTGCTAGACACATGAAAGGACTCAGTGCATAAATATGGTAAAAAAGATAATTTAAAGAAGTATCCGCAGAAAGAGTTAGAATGATAGAACATGTGTGCAAAGAGGATCTTAGAAACCAGTTGATCAAGCCCTCTCATTTTATCCATGAGGAACTGAGGTCAGAGAGGTTAAGAGGCTTGTGCAAGAACACCCAGTTGGTCCGTAGCCAAGCTGGTCCCAGAACTGAGAAGCCCAAACTGCTGGTGCAGTGCTCTTTCCGCCACACGATGCACCTGCTCACATTTACTGCTTCAGCTCTCTCCGAATCTGTTAACCAGGGCCAAGTAATTCTTCCAAAACAGAAATCTAATTATATCGCTTTGTGCTTTCATACATGCTATTTCCTCTGCCTGAATACTCTGCCTCCTCCCGCTTCTCTGTCTGGCAAATGCCTGCCCCATCTGTATTTCCAGCTAGAAGAGACCTTTGCTGTGAAGACTTCCTTGCCCTGCCTCTCGTTAGAACTTCACTTTGCTGTGGTTATGTCTGCCTCTTCCTCTTGCCTGTGAGGCTCTGGCTTTCTCCTCTTCCTGTGACCTTTCCTCTTCCACCAGGGAGTAGCACTTAGATGTTTGGGGAGAGAGGAATGAAGGAAGGTCTCTTCTCTCACATTAGCTCAGGACAATGGCAAAGCTGACATTTAGTGACGCTTCAGTTCCTCTGACCTAAGTGTGCAGGTGGTTCTGGAACCAGGAAACTGGTTGGATATTAGAAGTGATTGCTGCCTTCTTTTCAAGTCTCTCCTTTATCAATATACTAGTGGATGGTGTTTGTGTGCCTTTTGCTGCAAGGCCAGACTTGTGTTTGTGCCAGTCTGTGCACAAGCCTAAGTACACACACACACACACACACACACACACACACACACACACACCCCTACACACACCTGGGAGAAGCTACATTCTTGTTTTTCAGAAGTAGCTAGATCTCCCAGAAAGTGCCCTCAGGTAGCAGGCAGGAGACCTCCAGGTCTGTTACACTGAAGCATAAGAATTTGGGCTTACTTCTTAACTTCTTGGCACCTTAGTTCAAGATAAGTTTGGAATTTCTCGATCACCAGTGAATTCTAAGAACTCCTTCCCACCTCCTATGTTTGCTGGGGTTTTTTTACTATGTTTGTTTTGAATAATTCTGTATTAATTGCTGTATTTACATTCTGCTTAATTAACACTGTTCCAGTGTATGGAGAATTGCTCCTAATAGAAGTAATTATTGTATAGGTTATTGCAAAGGTTTAAGGAAGGTAACGGAAGGCAGTGGTGATACTGTGGTGATGGGGTCAAGGCCCCAGGTTTTGTTCCAAGTAAATGATTCAGAGATTCTGACGAGGCTAGGTTTGCTGAACTCTGGGGATGCCTGAAGCAGGTGGTAATCCAGGCTAGTAAAGCAATCTTCTCTTCCTGAGGTTTAAATTTCTGAAGCTCTCATGCATTGAGAGCTCTTAAGTAATCACTGTTAATCAATACAATACTGTGGGATGCAATTAGGGTTAATTAGCACAGCATCCCAAGCAGCTTTGCTCTCCTGTCTGTGTCTCCTTGGGTGTCTCCTGTTCTTGACTCCTGCTTCCCTTGAAAAAAAAGACCCCTGTCCCCAGACTGGGGTCTCCTCTCTTCTCTTCCTGCATCAAGCCCTCCTCCCTGTTCATAATGTGGAGAGAGAGAGCCAGGAGGGGCATGAAATGATGGTGGGAAAGGAAGAAAGATAAAACCATCAAAACATGGTGGGAAAGAGAGGAAGGGTGAGAGAATGTGGTGAAGGATAGAGAAGATTTTTATTGCCTTTCAAGAGAGCTACTGCTGACAGAACCACTCAGAAGGCATTTTGTTTATGCTCCCAGCCAGACAAATGGAAAACTCTCCTTTCATGTTTTTGTATTAATTAAAAGGTGTCTATATAATTGCATACATTTATATTTTTGTAATAACAAAACAGTTCCTATTGTTCTATAGAGAATGAGGGTGGGGGAAGCAGTACTCACAGCAGTGGAAAGGTCCCATACTGGGAGTTAGGAGACTTGTCCCCACCCTGGCTTGGGACTCTGGGAGAATTGCTTTCCTTCTCTAGATCTCATTGTCTTTGTCAGTAAAATGATAGGTCTGGACTCAATGCCCTGCATTATCTTTTCAAACTGGCTTTCTATCCCTAAGTAAATGAATCAGCTACCAGACTGGTATGCCCTGATGCCCCTGTTTCCTTTTTTTCTTCTCTACATCTCTCTCTTATGATCCAGAGTGTGTCTCACATTTGCAGGTTCCTCTCCATTTTTCACATTATGAGTTCCAGCATTTCTGTTTCCCCAGCAAGTCTTTATTTCTGAAATAGTGCTCTGTTTTCCTTTTTAGAGTATCTCATAAACCCCATTTTTAGATCCTTCCCCTATCATCATTATCATTATCCTGGTCAAACTGCTTCTCATTTTGGTCCAGAGGGGTGTGTGTGTGTGTGGGGGGAGGGGTGTAGGGCGCTTCTTTGGGGCTTTTACTGTGTCCATCTTTCTGCTTTATCTGGAATTTCCTTTACCCAGAATTTTGTTGTGTAAAATGCTTCACTCGAAATCTTCAATTTCTGGCACACTTTAGAGAGCCTTTTAATATTTTCCTTCTTCCAATTTATCTATTTTTATTTCATGGTTCTTTTTGGTTATTTCTTAAAAAATCACACTTCTTGGGGCTTAATTTTTTAGATCCTTTTTCTTTTTCGTTTTCTTAGGTCATCTTTTTTCACTTTAAATACCCTTTTTTGTTCAGCAGAGGGCTCTCTTCCTATCCCTTTCTCAACCTGGGCACAGGATTTGAAGCTTGTCCCCTCTGTCTTTCCCTCCGCTTTCTTCCCACCAGAAACACTAGATATTAAACTTGTCAACAATGCAGCCTTGCTCGGTGATCTCGCTAAGCTTCCCTCCTCAGCTCAGAGGACTCACTGTCTCCCTGGATCACTAATCTCTTGGATGCCCTCCCAAAGTTCCTGTTATTGTTTTACTGACTGTAGCCCCTAGTCTTCAAATCGTTCTGTAGGGTATTACCAACCTTAGTTTACAGCTGAGGAAACTGAGGCTTGGGGAGGTTCACTCAAGGTCGTGCGGCTTGTAAAGTTAACCTTAATCCGGCCAATTCTGGTTTTCCAGTCTGGCCCAGCAGCCTCGTCCCACTCCCTTCAAATGAAGTTTTGCCGGATTTATCCTGTGCCGTTGGCAGTTCTTTCCCGCTTCAAATCCACGGGTATTAAGATCTTCCCTGGCTAACAGGGCTGGGGAATTTGGTAACCCGGTGGCAGGGAGAATTTCCTCAGGCCCCAAGGGTTTGGTGGGCACGGTTCGGGTGTGCTGACTCCAGGAGGAAGTCAGGTTCGAGATGGGGGTTACTGAGGAAGGTAAGGAAGGATGTGGCAAAAAGTAACAAGTGCCCGGGGTCTCGCTGCCCGAAAGCCGATTGCAGAGCGGTACTTCTGTCTACCCTCTGGGTAACACACACATGGCAGCACCCGGCGGGAGTCTGGCGGAGACGTAGAGGTGCAGGGCGCCCCCTCGCGCTCTAGCGCGTGCTTCTGGGCTGGCGGGTGAAGCGCCCGCAGCGGCAGGTTCCCACCACCCCCTCCCCCTTTTCGCTCCTGCTCCCCTCCTTCTCTTCCCAGGATCTCAACTCCTCCCCCACCGCCTCTCTCCCTCCCTCCCTCCCTCCAGCTCCTCAGGTCTCCTCCTCCCCACTCTCACCCGCGCGAGGGGTCGGGAGCTAGTTGGAGCGCGGGGACCGCTGCCAGAGCCCGCGGGGACCGCTGCCAGAGCCCAGCTCCGCGGAGCCGGGCGGGTCGGCCGCTCGTCCAGCGGCGGCGGGAGGAACCCGAGCGTGGCGGACGCGGGCCGGAGTCGGGACTGCACGGGAGTGCCGAGCCGAGAGCCGGGGACCGTTCCTGCGCGGCCGCCGCGTTCACAGACCAGCCGCAAGCCCTCCCGGTTGGCTTCCGCCGCTCTGGGAACCGGGAGTCACCGGGAACTGGGCACCTGCGCCTGCAGCCCGGAGGTGAGTCCCGGGAGCCTCGGGCGCTTCCCCTGCGCCGGCTGGGACTGCAAGTTGCAAACTTCAGCAACTCGATGGGCATTGGGATTGGAGACGCGTAGGGGTCTGAGGGCTCTGGCAAGTTGGAAGCAGGTAGTGAAGGCTGCGGGCGGAGGCGAGGAGGTCCTCGGGCTCCCGCCACCCGCTGCCACCTCGGCGTGGGCACCTTCGGCGCTGCAGCTTTTCCGTCTCCCGTTCGCTGCGGGTCCGGCTGCGCGGGGCCTTTGTCCGGCGGTGGTCCGCGCGTCTGGGCTGCAGCCCCGATGGGGACCCGGAGCCCTGGCCTGGAGGAGGCGACAGTCGAATGAAAGGCTGGGAGAGATCAGGGTGGAGACGCTGAGGCTGGCACCGAGATGGAGGCTCAGAGGGCCCGCGAGTAAACCCGGTGGAGGGAGAGTGCGGGTGGCGAGGCGCGTGGGAACGCATGGCCCGCGCGGAGTGTGATATTTCTGGGTCGGGGACGTCCCCGTTCCGCCGCTGCCCAGATTCATTCCTGACCCCGTGCCCTGCCAGGGCCCTGCGGAGCCCAAACTCTGC
Organism: Macroglossus sobrinus; assembly: GCA_004027375.1. Lineage (NCBI taxonomy): Eukaryota > Metazoa > Chordata > Mammalia > Chiroptera > Pteropodidae > Macroglossus > Macroglossus sobrinus. The sequence continues at coordinate 2,204,191 of PVKZ01000056.1, read as the reverse complement.
CCCGCCAGGCCCCAGACGCAGCGGCGCGGGAGCCCCGCGTTCAGGTCTCGGCGGGTGGAGAGGGGTGCGGCGGCGGGAACCGGGACGCGAACGGAGATTTTCTGATTTATTTTTCTCATGGTAATTTGTCTTTGTGGTTGGGGCTGCCTATTCACTTTCCGCTCACGTCGTGCGGGAGATCCAGCTCGTAGGGGGGCAGCGGGGCGCGCGCGGGAACAGGGAGGGATGGAGACCGGAGAGGGGATCCTGGGACCGGAGCGGGGCGGGAGCCCAGAGGGAAAAGGGCGCTGGAACCGCCAAGAAAGAGGGCGAGGCTGAGATGACCCGGCCCAGCTGAGCCGCGGAGCGGCGGCAGAGGGAGGATGGAGTCGGCTCCTTCGCCTTCCTCAAACTTTAAACTACGAGGAGGAGCCACCTGAAGCGCCTTTCTCGCCTCCTCCTCATTCCCGCGTGCACGGTCCTTGGGTCGTTCCGCATGCCCGGCCCCGCCTGGCTGCCGTGGTACCGCAGTTTGAATAGAAGAGATAACCGCTGGACTGTGCCCCACCCCGCGATCTTTTCTGGGCTTTCGGTGGAGGGAACAGAGCGGCGGGAGCCGGGAGGGGCTGCCCGCCCTCGCGATGTGCTCCTTTCCGGCGCTCTGGCCAAGCCAACACAACTGGGATTGGGGGTTGGAAGCTTGCCTGTGTCTAGACCCCAACACGACCTACCTTCTCTGGCCCCACCCATAATATTTTTCCCTCAGCCCCTAGAGAATCCAATCTCCTACATTTCTCAGGCATCACTCTCCCCACCCCAACCCCGCCACACACACACACACACACACACACACACACGGGCCTCATTTTGCTCCTTAGGCAGAGGCTCCTCTCTCCAGCGCTCTCCAGGACCGACTCACAGTCCGTCTCCTCCCCCTCTCTCCCTCATCTTTTAGGCTATTCTTTTCCATTCCTTTTCTTCATCACCACCCCCTCATCCCCACCATTTCTTCTTAATATTCAAAAGTGGCCTCTCACATTTTCTGAACCAGGATAGATGACCTTGAGCAAGGGGCAGAGAAGAACTTGAACCTGAGAACTGTATCTCACTGGGAAAAGGGGGACAGATTAAGAAGGAGCTTGGAAAAAAACTCCAGTACCCAATGGAGGAGGAAGGGGATAAAATATCAAAGAGAGAGAGAGGGTTTGCCATTCCTTCAGGCATTGGGCAGGAAGAACTGTTTTGGGGGACCACTCAGGAAGAAGGGCTGCCTCTGGTTATGCCAGGTTGGGAAAGGTGTTTGTATGTGTGGGGGTAGGCTATTCTTTCTGCAAAGCAACAGCTACCACCATCAGTTCAGGAAAGGATGGCAGATCTTCTATCTCTGTTCTCTTTCCAAGGAGTCATGCCAGAGCTTTCCTCCTCCCGAGCTGACAATAGCCAGCATTGTCATCACTGTGGACATCAAATACTTCTTAAGCACTTAGTGTTCACAATGTACTGTCGTAGGTGCTAGTAAATACAAGGCCGAACCCATGCCCAGAGAGGCTGCTAAATTCACCAGCCTGTGGGTATGGGGAGGGAGAACATGAACAGAAAAGCCCTAGCTTGTTGCCAAATGGTGACCTAGGGCTTAGGAGAGGACTGGTTAAAGAAAGCTTGATGACTCAGGTGGGATTGAGAGCTAGGCTTGTTGATTCTGCCCTCTTCCCCACCAGCTGTCTGTATAAAGAGGGTAGAACAGGAGAAGGGAAGGACACCAGGGGAGCTGCCTTTTCACTTCTAGAGCCAGACCAGAAGGGCAGAGAAGCCAAGAGGTCCGGCCTGGCTCTGTGGCTTGCCACCTCTCAGTTAGAATGGAGGAATCACAGAAGCTTTTCTGTTTTGGGGTACCCTTCCTGGCTTGTTTGAACGCTCCTCTGTTAGTTACTTCTTATTGAGGTTCAAAGTTGGAAGAGGACTTGGAGATTGTCATGGCAAAGGAGTCACAAACTCAAATTGCCTACAGAGGGCAGGCAGGTGACAATGTGCTGATCAGGCAATTAGAGTGGCCAGCCTGGGGACAATCGAGCGTTCAGAGTCAAACTGGCCAGATAAAATGATCCAAGCAAAACCAATGTGTAGCTCTTGAGCAGTCTGACTCCCTATATCTACTGATTAAGAAATTACAATTCTAGGAAGTTATCTCATTTCTTTTGTGCGTACATATTTTCATGTCTCCCTGTACTTTGGGGATTGATTAGAATACCCCACAGGCTGATTCTACCTCTGACCTGGTAGATCCCCAGCTCATTGTCATGTCACTCTCAGGGTACACTAAGATTCTTCTGTGAGTTGATGAGTTCCTTGAGGTCAGTGAACCATCTTGTCTTATAGAAATCTAGCATCGCATGTTAGCTGATACAAAATTCCAGATGCAGAGCATGGACTGGCATTCTGGTCTCCTGCCCTTCCTCCTACCACCTTCACTCTCAGAACCTAGTGGGTATAAGCCAATTTTATTTTATTTTTTTCAAGAAAAAAATTCAATCATGGATTTTTGCTTCCTCTAATATAGTAAAGCCTTGTGCAAGAGTTGGATGGGAAAAGACTAAAAGCTCACATAGGGAGTTTGGACATACCAAGGATATACAGAAAGTCCCGAGCCCCAAGTGTGAGTCTAAAAAGAGGAGGGGCAGTCCCAGCAAGAGTGCATAGGGACAACAGACACTTATGGAGAAGCAACATGGCAAGGCTGAAGACTAGTGGATGGAGTCTTGTATACTTGAGAAGAAAATGCTGTCAGACTCATCATTTTCAACATTGATCATGACACTTCTGTTCTTAATCTTGGTCAGCCCCCTATATTCCACAGGGAAAGGCAACAAGATAGCAACTCAGATCACTACTGTACAATCAACCAAATCATTACTTTCATTGAGGACTGAGATGATAGAATGGACACAGAGGGCCAAAGACAAGATTTGAAATTAGAAGTGCTTGTTACCTTGTCACACTGTCTTAAAAGACTCCCAGATGACCTTTGGTGCCTTACCACCCATATTCCCAGCAGTCGGATGTTCCCCATGGTCCTTGAGTGTTGGCTTTGTTACTGCCTGGGTGCAAGGTAATAAATAAGATCAATGGTGGCAGTAAACTCACATGTTCATCATTTACTGAGCACCTGCCATGTGCCAGGGACTGTGCTAGAAGCTATGGATACAACAGTAGATGAGACATGTCTCTAATTTCCCTGCATGTAGGTGAATCAGCATGACTGGGAGAACACAATTACTAGCATTGCAGCAACTTCTGTGGTGGAATTTACTGTCATGTTGTTGTTGTTGTTACTGTTGTTTCCTGTGGGTTCGTCTGGGTGATCTGACAGCTAATGTGGAGTTGTCCAAAGGACTTAGGCTAGGGGTTGAGGGGAGGGCTGAGAGAGCTAGTTATTCTTATTTCAAGTCCCCTCCCCAGGCCTCAGATGCTTCGCTCATCAAGTGAGGTTAAACACCTGCCTTATACCTGCAGTGTGGACAGAAGCAAAGACAAGTGCCTGGAGAACTGGGGATGAAAACTATTGGGAGGGAGTGTTGGTTACTTATACTTCAGGGTCTGAACCCCAGTGGGTCCTGGGATCATCCTTTGCCTCATCCAGTCCTTGATTACTAGCCTATCTTTGTTAGCTGATGACTTTGCGTGTGTGATATGTTGGAAATGTATGGGGTTTCTTCACATTTGGATCTTTTCATTTGAGTTTAGCCATCACTAAGTTGGTCCTAAATTTATGTTAAACCTAACTAATTTCATCTTAAATGCATGATAAGAGGCCAAAGTTAGTGTCTTGATTAATGGAGTTGCATTGAATTGACTGAATCAGCCTTTTTTTTTTTTTTTTTTTTAATAGCGTGTTTGGGCAACACCTGGATTTTCCTAGCATAGTGCTATCCTTTTGTGAACTTCTCTCTCTCTGACTTTTGGTTTGGTGACATCTGCCTTAGCTGAGGAGATGCTCCTTCATGGGTGAGGTGGAAGGAGATCTCTGTGTAAGCCATTCTCTGTCTCCAATAGAGGAATCCCCTCTAAGACTTCCTTTCTGAAGAAATCCCCCTTATAACAGACTTGAATGCTAGGAAGTGGCAGGGAAAAGTTCTAGCTAGGAGTAGAGTTCTAAGAAGGAAGGTGGGGGTATGAATGTAATGTGGCTCTGCCATGTCACTTTCCCTTTCTTCTACTTTAGTGCATGTGAGAGATGAAAGCCAAACATTACAGAATGCACTTTTTAATTCTGACATTAGTTAGGGGCTTGCCAGTGAGAAAATGCTACATTTGGTAGCTTTGGAGTGGAAAAAAGAAAAAAGGACATTTTCCTATCTGATTTCCTGCTGGGCACAGTGGGGAAAGCCAGATGAGGGACCATTGGGATAGAAACTACCTTTGGAGAGTTTGACCTTGAGCACATTTCTCGATAGTTGGGCTGCTCATCCTCCTCCATTCTCTTACTTGAAACAGGAGGACAAAGATTTCATTGGGCTTTCCCCTGAGCAAATAAAAGCTTTAAAGGCAATGCTACATGTGCTGAGTCCCACCATGACACTGCCCTCATTGATCTGCGTTTATTAAGGATGACTTAATCAGACTTGCACCTGGAACTTGTTTGAATTTGAAACCTGGTCAGTATTATCAGAATATCTTTATATTTGAACCAAGAATATCTGACTGGCCTCTTCTGTGATAGGAAGGGTTAGTACTGGAAGATGGCTGGTGACCATCTGTTCTGCCAGTCCTCTGAGATCAAATTAGAGGAGATAGGTTTAAATTCCCCAAGGAGGAGGCTAGGTTAGAGCTGAGGGAGCCTTCTCCACTGGAGCTCTTCTGCCAAATCCAGACTCCCCATCTGTGAAAACGAGGTGTCAGATGAACCTGAAGGCCCTTGAAGTCAGTGGTTCTGAATGGAGATCACAGCCATTTCTTGATTTTCGAGGAGTGGCTTATTCCCTTTCTGTGTGTGTACTATTTGTGGGGAAATATTTGTTTCTGTAACATAGTCTTTGCCCAGAAGGTAAAGAATTAGCAACCAAATTGTCCTTCTGATTTGATTCTGACCATGATCAGGCTAGTTTCGCACTACCATCTATCCCCACTGTTGCTAACCCACCTGATTGCCAGTCATATCCTCCTTATACCTTTAGCCTCTGCTTGAGCCAAGAATCATTTGGAAGGTAAATCTGGTGTATATTGCTATATATATGTACATGTATGTAAATATACTCGCATACATCCATGTATAAACGTAGATGCAAAGCTGTGTGATGGTTTGATCATATCTAGCATTTGGATTATCAGCAACTCTGTTCTTCTGCCAGACTTGATGTGAGGTTGCCCCTAGGGAGAAAACTCCAGGAAATGGCTGGTGGGGCAGCAATTTAGATTCATCTCTACTTGCCAACCCCACTGGTCCACCTGAACCAAAACTCCCTCTATACTGTCCTGGTTATTGTTCCGAAGGCCACCCAGGAGCCCCGCTTTAAGGAGTACAAAAGAGCTGCAGTTGGCTCTTAATTATTCAGGGACGGATGGATCCCTTGTGTAAAGCACCTAACTCAGGCCTCTTCTTTCCCTTGTTTTGGTGCCTTGAGTAACTCTATACCTGTAGTGAGAGACTGGGGGAGATCTTATCTTTTAATACAAACTTTTGTTTCTAGCTGGCCTATTCCCTCTACTTCTCCCTCTCACCAGCCCCTGGAGGAAACTAGGAGGCCTCTGAGTGGCCTCTTCCATCCAAAGCAGATCACCTTTAAGGTTCATGCATGGCTCTGTTGGCCAGCGTGTGTTTCTGCTCAAAAGCAGAACAGAGGAGGAAAATACCACTAGCTCGAGCTTCTGCAGAGTCAGGTCCCTTTAGGTTTCCCAGGATCCTGATTTCTTTCCCTTCTCTTTGTTGCTGAGCCACCTGCACTTGCAGTTTATGGAATCGGCTGGCTCAAACATGCGTCTAAGTGGAGAGCAATGTCCTTGTGGCAAAAGCCCCCAAATAGGTCAGCTGTAAGGAGCCCTTCTATGAATGTCCCCCAAGGTCATATTTCTGTATAGACCAAGTGCCTTGGGGCCACCTGCTCCCTTTCTGCTTCTCTTTACCTTCTAGAATGAGTCTCCCTTCACATGCTGGGCTCAATCTAGAGAGCAAGACTCAAGTGTCCTCTGTATTCAGATAACAGTAACTTGGTCTAGCTCAATACTAATTCACTGGTTCCTATTAGAATCACCCGAAGATCTTTGAAAAAATGTAGATGCCCAAACCCATCCTAGACCTTAATGAAGTCAGAATCCCTGAGAGTGAACCTGGGTTTTGGTATTTTTTCAGCTTCTAATACGCAGCATGGTTGAGAGCCACAGACCTAAATTTTTCTCAGGCTCTACCTGGCCTCACACCAATGGCATGTAGAATGTCTTCACCCTCAGCCCTTCCAAACAGCCAGGTCCTTTCAGTAGGTACCAACTATAGCTCTTGACATTCAGATCATAGTTACTGTTCGTGTTTCTGTATTCTGAATTTAATAGCTTTCTATTGTAAGGGAACTTCTTTCTAATGTAACTTCTTTGTGGTCATTTTGTCTTAAAAATTATGTATAAAAGTAATACACATTTGTTCAACATTTTTGTGTATTTCCTTCTAGATATATATGCGACAAAATTGTGATTATATTATCTGTGCTCTTTTGTAATCAGCCTTTTTCATTTAATAACATTGTGATAATTTTTCCAGGTCTTAAGTATTTTTCTAAAATGGGCTCTTTAATGGCTGCCTGGTATTCCATCATATGGATGTGCCATAATTTATTTAATGACTCCCCTGTGGGTTGGACATCTAGGTTGTAAATCATTTTTACTACTATAAATAATGATGCAGTGAACATCTTTGTATATAAATCTTTGTGTCTATTGATGATTATTTTCTTGGAACAGATTTCTAGAAGTGGAATATTATTGCTTCTTTTTTATAAGGACTGTTTAGACAATTTTTGACTGACATCCTATAGCAATAAAAAAATTTGTATTTAGAACTGAAAAAAACAAACTATTTTCACTGAACTCTTCTGAGGTTTCAAATTGGTTGCTTTACCCTCCCTGACACTGAAAGTCAGAATCCTTGATGTAGCTTTGTGCCTAGGCTTCACCTTCAAGTCAGTTCACAAATTGCTGCTTCGCCCCTCAGGTAAGCTCCATAACTCTGCTGCTGCTAACCTCCAGCATGTTTAATTTCTTCTTTCACCTCTTAGCCTTTTCTTCTTAATACTTCCAGCCCTGGAATTATCAGCACTCAGAGCCTTCAAGCCATCGTTCCATAATAACAGCTATTATTTATTGAGCTGTTACTATGTACCAGACACTCTGCCAAACTTTGAACATGCATTATCTCTTTTAATCCTCACGTGCCTTATGTGCATTTATTATTTTTGTCTCCACTTTGCACATGAGGAAATTGAAACCTTGAGAGAGAGAAAAACAATTTGACCAAGGTCACACAGCTAAAAAGTAGTAGAGCTGGAATGTAAATCTAGACTGTCTGGCTTCAGAGCCTATACACTTAACTACTTCATGTACCTTTCTCCATCCTTGGCTCATGGTGTCAACAAGTTGTTCACGAATGCTCCAGCAACATGCCATGGACATGTACTGTGCCTTTCTTTTGCTGAAGAAGGGCACTTCTTATCTATGAACGGCAGAAAAATGGGTATGCTATTCATTAAGGCTCTCTTTTCCTTTCCACATCCTTGAATCTGTCCTCACTTCTTTCTCCAGGGATCCCGCCCCAGAAAACATTTCTTGCCTCTTCACTGACTAGCTGCCAAGATCCCAGCATGCCTTGCAGCTGAGCAGGTCCAAGTTATTACATATCCCCATGACAGCTTCTCCACCCAGTTGGAAGAATTTGGATGCTACTTTCCCAGTCTGGAATATAAAGCTGCCAGGGAGGCATGCTATAGTAATGATGGGGTGATAGGCAGCTTGACTTTTGTTGGATATCAAATACTGTAAAAGTGGAGGATTGGATACATTTTTGCGTCCTTGTTTTTGTAACATAGTCATTGTCCAGAAGGTAAAGAAATAGCAACCAAATTGTCCTTCTGATTTGATTCTGACCATGACCAAGAACTAGGTGGTGAAGTGTCAGTGCTCAGATGAAAGACACCATGTCAGTCTGGCATTAATAACAGCCAAAGAAAGAAATGACATGCCCAGAGACCTTCCCTAGACTGTAAGAAGTCTGATTTGGGGAATTATGATCATATGATTAGGGATTCCAAGGGAGAAGACGACTTGTGGCAGGTGAAATTCTGAAAAATGAAGCTTCACATTTTTATCCATGACTTGGATGAAACTAGAGTGAGTGAGCTTATCAAATTTGTTGATGACAAGGCTGTGATGGGCAGCTCCTACAAAAGACAGAATAAATATTCAAAATGATCTCAACAGACTGGAATGCTGAGTTTAAACCAACAAGATGAAATTTAACAGGGGCAGATGGAAAGTCACATTTAGATTGCAGAAATTAATTACTCAAGTTCATAAGGGAGTGGAGGTGGGGCAGACTTGCTACAGATCCTGAGAAAAAGATCTGAGGGGTTTAACTGTGTGCAGACTTCAGAGAAGCCAACAGAATGATGGAGGATGCTCATAACAACATCATTTTATATGCCACTAAGAGAAAGGCAGGATCCAGATTACATTCTCCCTGATCATTATGTCCTCATTTCTGGACATGGATTTTAGAGGTACCCTGACCAACTTGAACATGTTCTGTGGAGGACATCTAGTGTCACGAGGAGTTTGGGAAACCCAGTTACAAAAGGTCTGGTGAAAGCAGCCTGTCTGTTTAGAGAGGACGAGAATACTGGAGGTCATGTTGGCTGACTGCAGAAGAAGCAGAACCTCCTGTAGAAGAGAACATAGCTTGTCAGCCTGGGAGAACCAGGAGACTCCAAAGTGGAAAATATGGGAAGCTAGGGTTTTTAGAATGAGCATCTTCCTATTTAGATGAGTTCTAGTGAAGCAGCCCTGGCTGGCAGTCCTGCTGCCTAGGATGCTGTTGGGGCCCTCCTGCCCTGAGACAATTGATTGACCTGGCAGCACACCTCTATCTCTGTGTAGTTCTGAGTCTCGAGGACACCGCTTCCTTTCCTGATTGTTTTAGAATAGTGGTTCTTAAAGTGAGGTTCCTGATCAGCAACATCAGCACTGCCAGAACCTGTTAGGAATGCAGGAGGAGGTCTAGTTTAAGGGAGGATTAAATGAAGTAGTGGAACTCATGTAGATGCTTATTGTAGTATTAGGTCATCATGGGATGGGTCATCTTATTAGCATCAGAGTTGCCTCCCTTATAGAAGCTTATCTTCTTAAACCCCTGGAAGAGATGCGTGGGTGTAGGCTCCTTTGTATTCATTCACAGCACCCATCAGCATGGTGCTCCCTCAAGTGAGGGGTCAATTAGCTTTTGGACTGCCAGTTCCCTCCATCCCTAGACAGTGGAGAGCCAGAGCCACTTTTCTTCCCACCCCTCATCGTCTTGGGTGCCTATCCTTGTGAGCATGAGCAGGTGAGTGGACCTAGGTCTTTTCAAACCATGAGTCTAGACTCACTGCCTTCAGCATGCAATTTTATCTGCTCAAGCCATCAATGAAAGGACTTAGGGCTAAAATACCTCACGATAGCCTCTAACTTTAAATGGAAAAGAAGTTTGAGTTGCTGGTATCAAGCCAGGTGGGGAATGTGAGTGGGCCCTTCTTGATGCTGCAAGACACTGGAGCACATGTACGAGTACCTCCTCAGTGGTCAGCTGGTAGAGTCTAGAGTTTCTCAGAGAGAAAGCTCACCTCCCATTCGATTTTTGGTCAACAGTGTATAATAGAAAGTTCTTATGTTTCTCTGAAATCTCTCCCTGTGGACTCCATCTCTTCCTCTTTTGGCCGTTCCAGGCAAACTCAGTCATGTCCATGCCACAGCCTTTGAAACATTAGATATCAATTGCCTTGCACTTCTTCCCCACTTCCATTAGTCCTCCTCTGACTTATCTCATTACCTTTGGGCACAGGACTCTGGACATCTTCCCACTTGTCTTAAAGTGAGGACATCAGGACCAAATCTGGCCTTCCAGGTAATGCTGGATCAGCACACCCTCATCGATCCAGGTACCACACATTCTATTAATGCAGCCCAGTTCTGCCCTGGCTATTTTCGGCAACGATGTGGCCCTTCTTCTTTTACTGAGCTTACAGCCAGCCAATACCTCCAGGTCTCTTTAACATCATCTGTTACGCACCCACATCCTCCATTTTTGTCCTTGTGCTTGTATTAGTTTGCTAGGGCTGCTGTAACAAAGTACTGGAAACTGATGGATTAAACAACAGAAGTGCATTGTCTCACAGTCCTAGAGGCAAGGAGTCCAAGATCTAGGTGTTGGCAGGGTTGCTTCCTTCTGGAGAATATAAGAGATAAACCGTTTCATTCCTCTCCCTTACCTTCTGGTGGCTTACTGACAATCTTTGGCTTCCCTTGGTTTAAAGAAGCATCACCTGGATATCTGCCTTCATCTTTGCATGGCACTGTCCCTGTGTGCCTGTCTGTGTCCACATTTCTTTTTATAAAGACACCAGTCATATTGGAGTAGGGGCCCACCCTACTCCAGGATGACCTCATCTTAACTAATTACATATGCAACAACCCTATCTCCAAATAAAGTCACATTCTGAAGTACTGGGGATTAAAACTTGAACATATGAGTTTTTAGGGGGACACAGGTTTTTTTGTTCTTATGTTTGAACATTTTTTCCTAATTCATTTTATCTTGTCTAAGTTCAGCCCATCACTTCAGCTGATTAAGATATTTTGGATCTTGTCTCTGACATCCAGTATGTTGACATCCAGCAGATGCTCCTAGCTTCACATGCTTCCCACATATTTATCTAAGGGTTTGATAAGATGTTGCATATGGTGGGGTAGGTTTAGTGCATTTCAACATACACCTAGATTCTTCCCACCAACAGGTTTGATCCCCTGGTAAATACCCTTGGGTACTATTATGCGACCAGCTACATATCCCATTAATTCTACTATCTTCTAGCGTCCTTTCTTTAGCTTGTACACTACAGTTTCAGGAATAGCTTGTCAGATGTTTTCAAGATCAGTTACATGAGTAAACCCCATTTCCTTCATCTGCCAGCCTGGTGACCCTGTCAATGGAGGAGATGAGCTTTGCCTGACAGGACTTTATTACTGAACGCACACTGTTTGCCCATTGTCTCAGCTGCCTTTCACAAGTGCCCACCACCCTTCATATAGTCTCTTCAAGAATTTTTCTCAGGCGGCACATTGAGTTTTCCTCTCTGGTCTGCAAAACCCACCTCAGACCCCTTTTTGGAAGTGAGGACCATGTAGCCTGCCTGAGGCCTCCCAGCCCCTCTAATGTTTGCCAGGATTCTGTCAGGATTCTTGTGAGATCCCCACAGCTATTCCCAGCCTCATTTGCATATCCCCAGTCCCAGAGATGTGTGGCCAGGCCAAGTGGCTTGAACTTATTTGGAGCAGCTGGAGCTTCTGCAGTCCTTTTGCCAACCTCCCACTTGGGCCTCCACTCACTCCTTCCTTTCCACATAATCCCACACCCTAATGGAGAAGACAGAAGCCAAGCTGGACACAGAGCTGTAGAGACATCCAGGGAAGTCCCCCAAATGGGTGGATACTGTGTTAGTTCCCTCTCAGTATTCTTTCCCCTTCCAGTTCCTCTCTTTCCCAAATTTCTCTGACTCCTAAAGTCTTTTCTTCTTATCATCCTGTTTTTGCTTTTGACTCCATGAGCGTGAGCACATATGTGAAGGTGAGCTATGTGTATCAGGGTTGGACTGGCTGCAGGGGGCAGGGCATGAATTTGGCTAGTCTGGGTGCAGGAAGGGGTGCTAGGTGCTGAAGGTTTCAGATGCTTTGCTAAGGAGTCTGGAGCCACATAGACCTGTGTTTGAAGTCTGGATCTACCATTTAGTTTTAGGGTGACTGTGGGCAAATTGTTCCTCCTCTTTGAGGCTCAGTTTTATCATCTGTAAAGTGGCCATAGTAATAGTACCTACTTCAGAGGGTGGTCATGGGAATTGAATTAAATGAGTTCCTTTTAGCTAAGTAGGTCACCTGGAAAAGTGCCTGGGGCCTAAGGCTACCAAACAAACTAGTCCTTCTGCAGAGTAGACTGGTAAGTTGATGTGGTGGGGGAGAGGGAGGCCCATGGGGAGGGTGGGAAGGCAAGGTCACAGACTGGGCCCACCATTAGCGAGGCCATTGGAATGGGGCAGAAGGAGTGGGTCTGAGAGACGTGGGGAAGGAAGAGGCCCCAAGACTCTGAGCAATTTGCAGAAGATGGAGTGTTATGAGGATTTCTTAGAGTTTATTGAGAACTTATGTTGTGCTGGCCATTTAAAAATCTATTTGTATTTTTGCTCATGAAAGCCCCAAAAGTAGGTATGACTTTTTACCCCTATTTTATGGATGGGCTGACTGAGACACAGATATTAGGTAACTAGTCAGTCCTAGGCATCCAACCCAGGTGGGCCAGCTGCCTCCTAGCTCTCTCCTCTGACTACTATGCTTTTCTGTTCCCCCTTTCCCTTCAACCATCACATTGCCTCCATCCCTGACTCCATCCTATAGGATCTTCACACCATCTTTTCCTCATGGTTGGAGAGGGAGGACTCAAAGCTCTGCCCTTCTTGAGGACACTTCTTAGGGCAACTTCCGTGAAAGCCAAACTCCCTCCATCAATCTGTAGAGGGAAGAATTTAAGTTAGACTATAGGAAGAACTTCCTGAGTATAGACTAGAAGAGAAATTAAGATAGCTGATTGAAGGCAACTGTGGCATGACTTAGCTGGAGATGGACTGAGATGGGTCTGTGGAAGAGGACAAGGAATTGGGGGAGAAGCGGCTCTTGCATCCTAGACCTTGGAGACCGATGCTCTGGATGCAGGATGAGCGCCAGCGAGGTACTGCTTTTGCAAGATGGCTGCCATTCCTAATTAATCCATGGTTTTAATTACACTTCACAGCCTTGGTCCTGCTGGGAGAGAGGATTGCTCTGAGATCGTCACACTGGGCTAAATGTCTAGAGCAGTTTCCACTTCAGAAACTATTTCTCTTGAGAGGGCAGGACTAGAGAGGAGGGCTCCCTATAGGCTTGGGGCCTGGATAGCATAGGGAGGGATTCAGAAGAGATTGAAAGGAGCACAAGGGGTCAGGGCAAAGAGAGCCCTGGGGGTAGATGAATGCTCCAGCCGCAGAGATTAGTTCTGATGGAATCTGCTTTGTATTCTCAATAATGGCTACCATGTGTGAGAACCTATTATGTACCAGTCTCTTGTTTTAGTTCTCATGGAGACCTATAGGAAGAGCTTAGCCAGCAATTTGCACAGGAGGAAAAGACTTCACAGAGGTTAAGAAACTTCTCTAAATATTGTCCATAGAGAGTTAGAGGTGGAGGGAGAGTTGAATGCAGGATTTGAATCCAGGGCACAGTGGACCCAAAGCAAGTGCTCCTTCCACCTGCCAGTGGACCTCTCCCAGGAGTTGGATGCCTTCCTACAGCCTCCTGTAGATCAGGAGTGACAGACAGAACCAGGGAAATGCATTTGATGTTGGAGGAGAGGTTGGAAATCAGGTGTTTCAAGCATTTGGGGTATTATAGTATTTTTCTGATGGAATGTTGTTCCAAAGTGCTGTCATTTCCTGCAGTCTCAGGGCTCTGGGTTTCTCTGGGTCATTCTGTGTCCTGAGGAGATAGTGGGGAAGCATTTATAGGAAGCCATCCTACCCTTCCATGGCACAGCCTTGGTCTCCCCTGCCATAGTGTAATAGATGAACCTTCTTCAAGTTCACAGACTCGACCTCTTGACCTGTCTTATTAGCCTCTCTAATTCCACTTTGACTGAATGTCCTATAGTGACAAATATTGACTTGAGTTCTCACCATGTGCCAGGATTGTGCTGGATGCCGGAGAGATAGCGATGAACAACACACAGCTCTTGCTTCTAGGACCCAGGAGGTTAATCAGGAAGCCAGTTACCCCACTGCAGTCGGCTGAGCCCTGCCCACACCTCCACTGAGCTGGGCTGCTCACCTGCTCTTCATCTCAGATAATTCACTTTTACCTGCTCTGGGCTAAATGATGACAATGATAATTACAAAACCTATTTTTAATGGAGTGCTTTACTATTGGTTGAAGAACATTCACACCTTTATTTTCTTCTCCCAGGGGCTGTAACTTCCCTTTACCGTACCCCATGCCAGCTACTGTTCTAATTGTATTTTTGTTTTTGTTTTTTACATATTATCTCAAAGAACGTGTCCAAGTCCATGTATCTACTAAGAGGCAGTTTCAAAACCTTGTTTCCAACTGCGAATTCCATGTTCTGTCCCATCACAGTGCACAGCCTCTGCTATCAGTATGAGGATCCTGGGGGCGCTGGGGTTTCGGACTTGTGGAGGGGCTCCCTATTCCACATCCAGCATAGCTAGCCACCTTAGATACTTCCCTGTTCCTCTGGGGTAAGCTCCGTCTTTCCTCTCAGACCTGTTTGGGGTTGGCCTCAAAGACCTCCACCCGGAGGGTCCATCATTAGCAGCAGCAGCCTTTTCTTTCCCTGGACATTTAGGACACTCCGCAGAAGTGTTGTCCCTTCTTATATCTCTGGCACATCCGAGTATTTTTTAAGAAGGCAAGAAAAGAACTCAGAAGGAATTTCAGGACGAGAAGGACAGGCTACTTTGGGGCTCCGGGTCAGTGAAACCTCTTGTTCCCTTTCAGCCTTCAGGTCTGTGTTGTGGGGGAAGGGCCCAAGCTATTCCTTCTGATTTTGGGTTGTGTTGGCATTGGTCAGCTTGGTCCTTGGAGGCATGTTACTGCCCCACATACCTGCTGTACCATGCTTTGTGGGGAGGCACAAATTTAAGCTGTAGCACTTCCCTTGGGCCCTCACCCCTGTTTTCCTCTGTTGTGCCCGTTTTGGAAGGGGGTATATGATTTAATGGGTCTCCTCCCTGGTGGCACATTAGAATCACCTGGGTGGAAGGGTTTTAAACCTACTGAAGCTCAGGCACCATCAAAGAAGGATTCCATCTGTCCAGGTGGGGCCTGGGCATTGGTATTTTTTAAGGCTCCCCAGGTGAATCTTAAGCACCTCTTCCTGCCGTTGCCCGGGTGCTGCCCATACGGCCGGCTGCAGTGATGAGATGGTGTCCCTGCTTGAGCTCCATCTCCCAGGGCGTGGACAGAGCTGTTTATCTTTGTGTCCCTTAGCCCAGCACCAAGCCCTTAGCAAATGTGTGTTGAGTTGTTAATGAGAGAGCTAACATCAGAAGACATCCTGGTCCTTCCTCCCTTTATCTCTCAAAGCATAGATGGGACATGTTCTCACAAAAAGAGTCCTTGATTTTATGTCTCCACTGTGGAGTGAGGAGTAGGATCCTGACTCCCTACAGGATTCAAGGTCACTGGTGAGTCTCAATGGCTGAAGATAGGGCAAGGGACATAGGCAGGGTCCTTTGTGTGGCAGCCATGGAGCTGCATTTTCTCTCATTTGTCTCCCCGTCTCTGTCTCTCTCTCTCTCACACAAGAATATAAATGTGAATGGAGGTGGGGAATCTCTAAATACAGTGATGTGGTGGGGTGGGACGTGATGTGCCAGGGGTGAGGGAACACATTTTTGTCCTTTCTCTGTGTTCACGGGCCCCTCCCTCCTTTGGTCTCACAGGAGAAGCTTGGATAATTAAAACCTGCAGAGATAACACAGACCCTCCCCTGAGCCCACAGTTCCTTTTCTTACAGACACCCCCCACTCCACTGTGTGTTTTTCCCCTGAAGGACGTGAGGAAATGGAAAAAAGAATAGAAATCTCCAAGCTTCCACTCCACACACTGAGAACCCCTCCTAGATATGGAGATGGAGTGTGGATGTGTTGATAGGAGTCAGGGTAAAAATTCCCTTTCATCTTTGGTTAAAATGCCATGCCTTGATTTCTTGCCAGCCACTCTGTAGAGCAATTGCTCTGCCACAGGCCCATAGGCCCACAGGCCCACAGGCCCACAGGCCCACACCTTTTGTGGCTTCATTGAAAACTGGGTGGCATTGATACACAAGGCAGCACTGGGAAGCTCGGGTTTCCTCTGCCCAGCAGCCTGAGCCACATCAAAGGCACACCTGCAGTGGAGGCAGGGCGCTGCCCTATGGGCCATCCAGTGACACCCAGCCCTGGGCAGCTGGAGGCTCAGCCCTGAGGCTCAGCCCAGACTGTGGCTCTTGAACGCAGGGCCCAAGGAGACATTTGCCCTGTTGGTCTGTATTCTACTTGCCTCTTAGATGGCCATTTCTCTTTCCTCCTGTCCCCAAACAGGCCCAATGTGGCCCTTCTCCAAAAACCTGCACCTGGCTTAACTGCTTCCTGGGTCGTCTCTGCTTTTTCTTTCTGCTGCCAGGTTTTCAAATGTGTGATCTCTACCTGCGCATCTGTGTAACTTCCTTTCCCAGTCCCCATCTCAGTAGAGTGCCTTCAAATAATTCTTTAATAAATACCTACTGTGTGCCTACAGGTGCTGCATGTTTTTCTCTTGCTTGGGAGGGGAAAGGACTGCCAAGGAGCCCTGCCCACATGGAGTTTATATTCTAAGCAGGGAGACACGAAAAAGAGTGAACGCAGTAAAACATGTAGTATGTGAGAAGATGATAAAACGTGTAGTATGTGAGATAGGATGTTGTCTTGTTTTAACTATTAGCATGAAAACAATTTGAATATACCCCAAAGTAGAGAGAACCATACATGAATTTCCATATACCCCTCACTGTGCTCTGGCCTCCCTGTACTCTAGCCTGGAGAGTGAGGGAAGAGGCAGGGTCTGTGGCTGTGATAGTATCGAAAGATTTCTTGTTCATCCCTCTCCTCCTGGGTCAAGGCCCTGCCCATCCCTAACACTGAGTGAGGAGGAATGAAGAGGGTGGGGGCAAGCACAAGACATGTGTTGTGTGTGTGTCTGTGTGTGTGTGTGTGTGTGTGTGGCGGGAAGTGCCCAAGAGGATATGCTGGCTTGCCAATTTGTATTGTATTGCCCTGTATTCAGCGGGCAAGAGTAATGTTGTATGAGGGTTCTTTTATGTCTAAAAATTACCACCCTCTGATGCCACATGCTTTCCTGGGTGGTGAGTTCTCCTTTATATATTACCCCAATTATTCTATTACAGTTTAGTCCTGGGGATGCAAACGGGGATGTGGGGAATATCTGAAAATGCAGCTGGGACTCGTGTGTGGTGAAAAGCAGCTGCCCTTTTCATTTCTAACAGGCTGTGTTTCTGTTCTGAGAACAGGGGTGGCGGTGGTGGGGGTGTATTTTGTGTTGCAGAGTTGATGAGGCGGTAAGGATTGTCCTGTGTGTTCCCAGAACTGGGGCTGTTTAGCGTGGAGAAACAAGCCCTGCCTTCAAATACCCAGTTGCCATCCTGGCTCTCTCAGCCTCCTGAGTGCCTGTTTCTCCAGGGAACCAAAGTGATGAGGACTTAGGGGGAGGCTTTTCCCTCCAAGACCCCACCCCAAGCTTCCGAACCTCCCAGGCTCAGTATTCAGTGCAGCACCAGCCTGGGGAAGCGAGCACCTTAGAGGATTATTAACAAAAAGGGATTTCCATTCAATTTAAAGGTTAGATGTGTTCAATGTTTTATCTAAATTGGCATGGAAAAGCTTTAATAACATCATTTTCTATTTGGAATTAGAGTAACTTTTAAAAGTTACCTGTCTAATCAATGGGAGAGGAGTACTATGCGGGGCGTTGTTAATCCCTGGAGACTGGAGGGTGTTAAGAAAGGGGGAGCATTTCTTCTATCCCTGACGCTTCATTTTCACTGTCCTGACTTGCCAGGCACTCCCCATCCTCCTCCGATGCCCTCTCCTCATTCCGTCCATGTACTACCCCACAGCCATTCCTCAAGAGACATTTACTAATGCCAGACACTGGAGACACTAGATGAATGAGACACTTTCCTAGCTGAAGATGCTCTGAGCCTGGTAGACAGTGATCTTTCAAGAGTGAACAGTGCTGTCTGGTTAAGGGAGCACATTCACATTTGTTGTGTATTTTATGCCTCATGAGAACTGGGGAGATGAGCCAAGACAATCCTTATCCATCCCAGAAGAGGAAGCTGAGGCTCAGAGAGGTTGCATGTCATCTTCAAGGTCACACAGGTGGTGCTCTGGGGAGCCAGAATGGAAAGAGCCTTTTGGGTAATGGTCAAGCCTGTAACCTCTGGTCACACAGAGCTCTGTAACTAAAGGTCACAGGAGTTGGGAAGGTGGAGTGTCAGGGAGGCTGAGGGTCAACGTGTAGGACGTGGTCACCTCTACAGTGCAGGACAAGCTCCTGGGACCCAGGTCTCACTGGCTGGAGTGCTTCCTGTGTTGAGACATGGCTTTCTCTGTTGCCTGGAAAAAGGTAGAAAGTATACATCACTCCTCCTCACTAAGGGATCGACCACCTGTTGATCCCTGGGAGTCACATTCTAGGAACCAAGGAGTCCTGAGACCCTATTCCACTTCCTTTCCCCCAGCCCTCAGCCAGTTGCAGTGAGATGGACTGGGGTTAGACAAAACATAAAAAACATCTTTGAAGAATGAGCAGGATGGGGTGGCGAGTCAGTTACAAAAGAACTTGTAAAGTAGAAACTGGCAGTGGTGTCATTTAACAGGTGACAAAGAATGTCCTTCCTGGCTGGAGAGGGGTCATATTATCTAGCTGATATTGTCCCCATCCAGGACCCTGATGCTGTTGGGATGAGTTCTGAGGTGGGGAGAAGGCTATGGGCAAGAAGGGGTTAATAGAGGAGCAGTCGATCTGAGAGGTCTATTGGCTGTGATTCTTGGGCAAAAGTTACTTGATGGGTGGTGTGTGTCAGTAACTTCTGGGACCTGTTTCTGGGGAGATGGAATTGTGCTTGTCCCCAGAAGGGGTGAATGCTCACGGCTTCCTGTTTCTGATGTTTCATGCTAGTCTTCCTGAAGGCAAGAAAGAAACAACTATGTAAAGCTCCAGGAGGCCCCGGCTCTTTTATTCAGAGGCCTTTTTCTGGAAAGCATTCTGGGTTCTCAGAGAGGTAGTGTGTGATTTGATCTGGCTGATCATCAGATTGATGAGGGGATCTTTAAGGCAGGGGTCCCCAACCCATTGGCTGCGGAACAGTATTAGTAGTAGTCCGTGGCCTGTTAGGAACTGGGCCACATAGCAGGAGGTGAGTGGCAAGTGTGTGAGCAAAAACCTTCCTCTGTCTTTGCAGCCGCTCCCCAGTGCTAGCATCACCACCTCAGCTCCACCTCAGATCATTAGATTCTCTAGGAGCACTGGTCCTTGGCACCAAAAAGGTTGGGGACTGTTGCTTTATGAAAAGACAGAGTATAGTCTATACTTGTGAGATTCTGATTTGATAGGTCTAGGTGGGGCTGGGAGCCTGAATATTTGTTCTAGAAGAGCAACATCGTAATGCAAATACCTACTATTTGTTTGGCATTGGTAATCAGCCACCCAGTTAGGAGATGAGGGGCAATCAATTTTCATCAGCAAAGGAGCCTGGGGGAAGGCCAGCCATGACATCTCACTGAACGTGTGTGACATATTTGCAGTCTGTACATTAAATCCCAGTTCTCCAGAGAAGCTGGTGTGGGTCATTCCAAATTTTGATGTTTTTTAACTAGTGTAAGATTTGTCCCTTTAAGCAACAATACTTAAAAATTGTCAGCCACTGTGTTTGTGATTTTCTATAAAATGTATTACATGTGTCCCTGCCTTTTTAAACAGAGTTATGTAAGCATAAATGTAACCTTTTCTTGATTTGCCAAGGGGATGTTAGGAACTTTAATTAATGGACTGGGCTATAATTCAGTGGGGTTTATGGGACAATTTCCTTATACCAAATGTCCCCCTGAGGTTTTGAGTTGTGCCTGCTTTTTAGTTTTCCTAGCTGTGCTTCTTGCTGACTGATATCCCTTCTTATTAGACACAATATACCTGCCTAAAGCAAATATCTCTACACTTTTAGTTTGCACTTATTATATAGGCTTGGAAAATGGATAACTTACTTAAGTCTTTATAACTGAGCAGGGCAGCGGTCCCCAACCTTTTTGGCACTAGGGGCCAGTGGTCCTATGAGAATCTAATGCCTGATGATCTGAGGTGGAGCTGAGGTGGTGATGATAGCGCTGGGGAGCGGCTGCAAATACATATGAAGCTTTGCTCGCCCGCCTGCCACTCACCTCCTGCTGTGTGGCCCAGTTCCTAACAAGTCATGGATGGTACCTGGTCCATGGCCCAGGGGTTGGGGACCCTTGGAGTAGGGCATCTTGTGGTTAACTTCCCCTCATCCATTCTGCATTCCCTCCCTGAGTAGCAGCAGTGAAATTTGGGATTGACTTCAGCCCAAGGAAGTTCCCTTGATTAGTTTAATGATTTCCTTTGTCAATGATTGGGCATAGATGGACACATGACACAATTTTGACTAATGAGATTTGAATAGAGTTTCTCAGCTGATTTCTAGCAAAGTTCTTCCTCATTAGCAGTAGAGAGCCACAGGAAATCATTCTCCAAGTAAATGTAAATGAGGAGACCCACAACCGTGGTTGCTCTTGTCAGCCAAAGTTTAACTTCCAGAACTTTCTTTGGGGAAAAGCCTAGTACGGATGGCAGAGTAGGAGCGGGATTACAGTAAAGCTGACTGAGTGGAGAGATGAAAAGAACCATGAACTGGCTGGTTGTTTTTTGAACCTCTAAACCTCCTCTAATGTGAATTATTATATTTTCTTTCATTTAAGCCCCTTTGAATTGAGTTGGGTTTTTCGTTACTTGTAACCAAGGGGATTCCAGTGGCTAAATACCAAATGCACGAAATAACAGCGAGTAGGTTCTGGGTGAAGCCTGAAGGTTTTATTATGTGCCCTTTGTTACTGTTTTGGTTTCTCAGTAGTTTGGCTTTGATTTTGATGTGAAAGTTTATTTATTCCTGAGATTCTCCAGGTGGGTAGTGACTGCTTCTCATTCACCTTTGTACTCCCTGTACTTTTCATAATGCCTTGCACTTACTAGAGTTTCAAAAAATTCTTAAATTGACTTAAACTCGGCAGCCTGCATGTATCTGCAGGGTGCATTCTCCTTCCTGTTGGCATTTATGTGTGCTCATTGCTCTCTACTTATCAGGGTTATCAGGATGTTAAAGATATACCGCAGACTCTCGACTCTAGTCATTTTTTTTTCGCAGTGCCTTCCAGCTTACAAAGCACCACCTCATCCTGGTCTCAGAAATAGATAGTGTCAAAATCATCATTTTACAGATAAGAAAACCAAAGGTCAGTGGATTTACACATAGTTTAGTGTAAATTTAATCAGTTCTTAAATTTAATTTTGAAATGGCATCCAAAGCACTTTCTTTTGGATTAATAACCCTATGCCCAAAAAGGAGCCTCTCTTATAAAACTTCTAAACAGGTGCTCCTATGGTCCCTAAGAGACATAAATAATATAATGATCAGGCCTGCAGTTCAGGTCTTCAGGATGCAACTGCCACTACCATCCACTGCCGAAGAAAATTAAGAAAATTTGCAATTTGCTATTAGGTTGAAGCTCTTCAGGATTCACAGCTTGAGCTTCTCACAAAGCTAATTGGTGCTTATTCTTCAAATTGGGTTGCTCTCTCCAATGGAAGAGAAGCAGGAGCTTGCCTCTGTCTGTCTGCTCTTGCAAGTTTTGCAGCTAAAAATGAACTGTGAAACTTGGGTGTTTCTGTCTTCAGACATGTCTCACAATCAATATCCACACAAAGGCATTTGGGAGCTCTGAAGTAGGTCTGTTTCTGAGGGAATGCCTTCCCTCAAGTATATCAAAAAATATGAAGGTCTTTAGTGTACAAGGCACTGGGTTCACTGAATAGTTATAAGTTACCTATACCACTTTGCCCCATCCCGAATGCCTGTCTGCCTGGACCCAGCACAGAGCCCCAAGGATGATGCTCTCCAGTCACCTTTTCCCTTTTCCTTTGCCTTTGCCCCATGGACCTAACCCATTTTCATTTTCCTGCACTTGGTTTTTCCCCACCAGGACCTCTCTAATGATTCTTGACACACTGGATGCACAGCCCATCGAGCTGATCTCTCCACTTCCAAACATCAGTAGAAATTATTGTGTAGAACACTGATTCTGACGTTATTTTGAAAATGACATTGTGTGTATATCCTTTTTCCTGGAGGGCAAGGATTATGTTTTACGTTGCTCTTGCATGATGCACAGCATCTAGCGTTTACCTCCCAGTGTAGACTTTCAGAGTTTTCAGAGGAGTGTGTTACCCAATAAATGCCTGAGGAATGTCATCACATTTTTAGTGGTCTGCTTT
This sequence comes from Macroglossus sobrinus, assembly GCA_004027375.1. Lineage (NCBI taxonomy): Eukaryota > Metazoa > Chordata > Mammalia > Chiroptera > Pteropodidae > Macroglossus > Macroglossus sobrinus. Next base: position 2,181,784 of record PVKZ01000056.1, on the reverse strand, counting down.
ATGAATTATCTGTGTTCACTTCTTCTGCCTCTAAGTACCTTGCCTGGCCACTCACTGTGAAGCTGAATGGAAAGCCATCAGGCCTGGGCTTTTAAGGGGATGAGTGTGTGGAACTAGGCTTATGTTGTCTGAATGCATTCTTCAGTACATTACAAATACATTCTGGGTTTTTGATCCTTGGGAATTTTAAATATGAGAGAGGTGGAAAAAGAAGAGTTGGATACGGTTTGGTGGATTAAATACTACAAGAGAAAGGATTTGAAGGTTCAGATGTGGCCCTGATACCTGAGCCACCCCTCGGTACCTGCGCTTCCTTGACACTGCTCTTGGTCCAGCCTCTCCCTCCCGTCCTTGTTCCATTAGATAATTCTGGAGGGCTACTCCTCTGTTGCTTTCTCTCTGTCTCCATAGTTGTCAGATATGTTTGCTGTCATTTCTATTTTAGACCCTCTTTTAGCCTATGCTACTCAAAAATGCAGGTTCTTGGGTCCCACTGCAGAGATTCTGAGTCAGGATGTCCAGGTAGGGCCAAAAATCTATATTTAACCTACTGTGGGTGGTCTCCACAGAGCCAGCCTCTAGCTTCATCGATCTAGTCTGTGTGTCTTCTCTTCCCCAGGAAAGGGAGAGTCATTACTACCCTCACCCTCAGGAGGTACAAGGCCATTCACATGTTACAGCTGATTGTCATCTGGCTTGGGTACATATGTCATCATCCTTAGTGTGTGTGGTTTTTAAATCTACTTGAAACTCTACTTTTATATTTTCTTCCAGCTGGAGTCATAACCTCAATCAAGAATGGAAAAAGGATAAATGACAGAAGGAAAGGGGTGACATTGCTTTCCTATTGGAAGTAGTGTCTCTGGGCTGGAACTCAATGGCTTGGGTTTCTAGCTGTGACTTCATTATTGGCCTGCTGTGTGACATCAGTTGAGTTACTTTACCTCTCTGGGCTTCCCCTCATTTCTAACATGTGGGGGTCGAACAGGTTGGATTTGATGAAAGTCTCTTCCAAGTCTAAAAGTCTGTAAGTCTATGAGTCTATTTAAATGTGCTGACAGCTTTAGAATGGCTAATTAATGAGTTTTTAGTGGGAGCACAATTACGTGATAATGAAGGCCACAGAAGTAAATCTCTCCACTTGTAATGATTTGAGCAGATGAGACTTGAAGTGTGTTTTCTTCAAATGAAACCCCTGGGATGAGGGCATCATGGAGCCACAGGCTCCTAGCTGGGGACTCAAGGAGGCCAGGAGTCAGGAACAAAGCCACACAGAGAGGAAGCTAGACGGCACTGTCCTAAAACAAAATGAATTGCCTCGCAGGGTAGTCTTGGAGCCACGCGGATGGAGTTGAATGTTGACAGCTCTGTGTACCTGGGCAACAGCACTCCTGCCTTACATACATTTCTAGAAAATAGTCGCATGCATCGTCCTTTTAATCCTCTTACACCTGGTGAAATAGATAAGCCTGGAACTTTTATCTCACCCATTTAATGGATGAGAAATGGAGGCTGAGAGGAATGACTCTCTCAAGGTCAAGGAACTCAATAAGTGCTGGATCAGAATCCAGCCCAAGCTTCTTCATTCCGAAGCCCATGTCCTTCCAGCTTTACCCAGCTAGTTCCTCCCACCTGGCAGGCCACTGCTGCTGGCTGCCCTGAGCTACTAAGCCCTGCTAGGAGTGAAGCAGGCCTCCCTTTATTCAGAGCACTCCAGGGATTGCAAAGCCACCCCGGACACAGCTTTGAGGGACTGGCCCTGGAAACAGGAAATATCAAGCTAGTGGGGGTGGGGGTGTCCAATTTGTGGTAGGAGGACCCAAGGAAGCCTCTCGTGAGGGGACTTCTTGGCAACCGTGCCAGCATGGCATGCTCAGATAGTGTTTGCTACCACACCTAAGAGAAGAATGCCCTAATGTGAGGTATGAAGACAAGAAAGGGTATCCATAGAGGTGGGGGATCTCTGACCAAAGAGACCCAGTAAGGAGAGAAACTCCGCTCAGCATGGTGTGGGGGAGGGGCAAGGTGTCCTGGAATGGGAGTGAAAGCCAGGAGCCCATGAACTTCTCAAAGGCTCCCCCTGCTGGTGACTTTGCCTGCAGAAGCATGACCTTGACCTTTCCCTTCTAAATGAAATAGTGCAGAGATGCAGCATCTTTGTTGCAGAGGGAGAGAGGAAACATACCAGCAAGCGTTTGTCTGGGTCCTGTCCTAGAAATGTTCCAAGTAATAAAATCAGGATGACTTAAGAAATCCATTATCCTGGCCTCCCACAGCCACCCATGTGCCCTGGTGGAGGGGCCTGGGGACCCAGCCAGGTAATGTGCCCTCAGTCTCCTCACCTGTAAACCAAGGGATGGCGTGAGATGGTCTTGAAGTCTCTAACTTCTCTGACCTCAGGAAGGCCTGGAGGAGAGCTTTTCGGGGAGCAACGGAAGAATTGAGAAGACTTGAAAGAAAGGGGAGAAGGTAGGAGGGTAGAGATAGAGAAGAGAGAAAAGTGAGGGAAGCTGAAGAGATATGAGGAGAAGAAATAGTGAGAAACAGAGCTTGGAGGTCTAGATTCTCCCCTGCCACCAACAAGCCATACCCTTTGAGATCCGCTCCCACACCTGAAACTGGAGATACCCAATTGGAGCTGGAGATACCCAACCCACGGTCGTGAAGGGTAAACAAGCAGGTTACAAATCATAAAGTGCCACACAAATGAATGTGCTGAATGTGCAAGAAAAGCACTGAAAAGAGAGGCTGAGAGGCTGAAGGAGGGAAGCCAGCCTTTTCTTTCCTGGGTAGGTGGATAGAGGGAGTAGGAAAGATGGACTAAGGAAGAAATAAAACCCTCCTTTGGTGAAGCTGTTTGCACTCCCTCTGGGAGACAGAGAACCTAGGGGTGGGAGTGGAGGCTGCCTGTGGCCTGCTGTGCCTGCATCTCTAGCTGAGGAGCCTTTGCCTGGGTGAGAACACTAATGGGGCTGCGGCAGGTGAAATGCCACTTCTGCTTTTTTTCCAGAGGCCCGGGGCCGGGAGAAGGCAGTCTTGGGCTGTGAGGTGTCATGAAACTTCCCAGTCTTTGTCAGACTTATAACTCTGATGTGATGGGGGCATGGTAAAGACCCACAGTAAAATCTTGGACAGGAGGAAGAAAGGATTCAAAAGGCAAAAAGAGAAAAATCTATACAAAGAACATTCTGAAAAGCCAAACCAAGACAGGGCCCTGAGTCCATGCGGGCCCAGCTCCATGCATGGCCCCTCCTTCTGCTGCTTGTGCCTGATCCCCATCTTGGCATGAGGTGAGGCCAACATGGAGGTGGTGGGAGGAAGGAGCACAGGGCCGGGGTCAGGGCAGCCAGCTCCCCTGGCAGGCGAGATTTATCGTTTGGCTGAGCTGGGGAGAGAGGGAGCCTGCAACAATCCAGGGTATGAAAAGCAGCTAGTGTTTCCTTGAGGAGCCACGGTGCCAAAGGCAGGGGCATCCATCTGGCCTCTCTGTGTAGTACATTTGTCACCCTGGAGCCCAGTCCAGGCTGGCCTCCCTTCTGCCATCTGTAGCCACAGCTCCCACCTTCAGTAGCCTGTGCTGCAGGCCTGCAGCCCCAACAGGTGCTGTGACTGGAAGGAGGGGTAGTCTGTTCCTTCTCTTGGGACCCTCTCATTGCTGGGCCTGCCTGGTGTCTACTAAACTTTCCCTGGGGATAAAAAGCCATGGCATCAGAGAGATGGAAAGCCCTCAGAGACAGCTAGCATTGTAGTTTTATGTTGTGTTCTGGGGTTCCTCTGAGCTACCTTGACGGCTGCTGGGAAAAGCTTAACATCCAGGGCCTGGCCCCCTACCTACCAGTGTACCTCTGCTTCTGTTTGATCTAGATGTAGATGTTCTAGGTAAGATTTCATTTGAAGACTGGGTGCTGCTGCTGAAAAAAACATTTGAATACCACAATCTGGTCTCATTTCAAAGTAGATGCAGAGGACCAGAGAAGGCCAGTAGCTCAGCCATCGTTAGCAGAATGGGGATTAGAACCCAAACCTCCTGGCTCCCCAATCTCTCTTTGGTACCAAGCTGTTTCTTTTGAGGTGCTGGCATGAAAATTCATGGTCAACACCTCTTCTCTACCCTAGCAGTGTTCTCCCTCCCCTCACTATCCAAAAGAACAAAGCCTGCCTCATAAGCCATGCTTTCTTAACTTTTCCTCTGCCAGAGGGGGATTCAGGGTGCAAACCTTGTGTAGCCCAGGCAAGCCAGTGTTAGGTGTGAAGGGCGACCTCTGTGGTCAACCCATGATTCCAGCCTCTTCTGCCCTGTGCTGTCTCCAGGCTCAGATCCTTGGGTTGTGGCCTGCCCACCATCCCTCTGGGCACTGGTGGTTATTGAGGATTATCTGGTAGAGCATGGGCCATTTCCTTTACTTTCCTCTTGGTTTCTGGAGAAACTTGGCTCTCTTCTATTTAGGCCTCAGGTTGTCCATTTCGGCTTCTGTTTGGTTATAGGTGTTGATGCAGCCACTCTCTGCCATGGTCCCTGTATTCCATTCCAGAAAACCCAGACTAACATTTCTCCTGAGGGAGGGCCTCTCTACACCCCCAGCACTCTGAGCCTTATTCTCTCCTGTGACTCCTCCAGCCCTCACAGGCATCTGTTTTATGTCCCTCATCCTCTTGCACTCACTTTTCCATGACTCCCTTCAGCCTCTCCTCTCTGGACTTACATTCTGGCTCTGCTCCTTCTAAACACCTCTCAGAGCTTCTCAGAGCCGAGTCCTTCTCCTGCTTTAAGCAGCCCACCGGAGGCTGCTTCTCACTGCAGGGGCAACCACATCCGCCTGCGGATTCCACAGCAGAAAATCAGGATCCAGCATTCCCTGAGGGCCTGATATGGGCCGGGCGTGTGGGTAGCACCTTATATATTTTATCTCATTTGAATCTCACAACAATCCTAGGAAGTAGATATTAACATTACCAGTTTTCACAGAGGGACACTGAATCTCAGAGATTGAGCGATTTGCTGAAGACCACACAGTAACTTATGTTTTAAAGTTCTGGTTCTGTCAAACCCCCGAGCATAGTAGTTACCCACAATATCCAGACACAAAGGTGGTCACCTTGCATGGTCAAGCTGATAGGGTCTCTCCTAGGCCCGAGGTGGCACAGCTTGGTAGGGATCTCCCCCCAAAGCACTCATCCCTATACCAAATCCTTCGTCCTGGGTGCGCTCTTTCCCATTTCTCCACAAGAATCCATCAGCACAAACCAAGCATGGCAGGGAAAATGTAGGAAAGAGAGACCAAAGCCCCCACTAGTTTCAAAGGCCAAGAAAGGCTAAAGTTGAGAGCAAGCCACAGTTGGAAAGTAGGAAAGTAGGAAAGTAGGAAAGTAGGAAAGTAGGAAGTAGGAAATGTTAAAGCCACAGATAGGATCCTGGCCTGCTCTGTGGTAGACAAGACATGAAAGGAGATATTCAAACCCACTGGTGATTCATCTTATAGACAAGGCAGAGACAAGAGGCTATGGAATAGCCTGCTGCCACTCTCCCCAGTCCTGTTTTCTGTCAGGATGAAATGTGCAGATGACCTGAAGTTGCTGCTAACCTGTGTTACTGTGGCACATTCTGGTGAGGGACCATGGTACGGGAATGTGATGGGAGTCTGGGGCAATACACCCTGACATCCAGAGTGGTGACCAGCTTCTCCTCCTCCCCAGCCCAGGACACCAGGAATAGGGTGAAGAGGGACATGGCTCTGAGATGAGAACAGGCGAGGGGAGACTTCTGCACTCTCCATCTTCTGGAAAATGGGCATTGGAACAGGGGTCAGACAGAGCAGTGACCAAAGTGGGAATAGGAAAGGACCTGAGCTGGAAAAAAGAGAGACTATGCTGTAGACATTTCTGTGAAATGCTGTGTCTTCTAAAGTTGTTACCCGAGAGTGTTCAGCAGAGGAAGCTGACTGCTGACAGCAGCAGCTGTGGAGGCGGCAGGAGTGAGAGGGGCGGCATTATCACCCTCCGGCGGAAGGGATGGTGTCTCCTGCCTGTTTTGGAATCTGAGAGTTTCTCACTACCCATCTCCCTGCTCCCACTTCAGCTCAATACCTAGGAGAGAGAGGGATTGGATGGAGATCAGAGGGACAGACAACACAGAAAGATGCACACAACCTGCCTCTCGCACTCCTCTCCTGCTTACACACACACTCATACACACACTCTAACAGGTCTCTCTTCTTTTCCCTGAGCCAGGGCAATTACACTACTGTTCTCTGCTCCAGCCAAAGTTGGAGTTATTTCTGGGATAAGCAATCCACTCCATGAGGATAAATCATCCTCAGCCATCCTCAAGCACCTTTGAGGAAAGTCAGAAGAGGAAGCCAGCCTTGGTGGGATGGCTAAGGCCCGGCCGGAGGACAGTCTGAGCACTGATGATTGGTTTGTCACGGGGGCTGCAAGCTGTTTCCAGTGCTTTTGTCTGGTGCTGGGAGCAGGCTCCGCAGCGTGAGGGACCATCGGAGCCATTCTGGGCTGGCTGCTGTGTGTGTCCTGCTTTCCCTGTGGCTGGACCCAGCAACTTTGAGCAGCCAAGATGTTTTGTTGCTGAGCTGAGTACAGCAGCCTAGGTCGATCTTACGGGAAAGTGTTTTCTCTCTGAAAGCAGCGGTAGCAGTCTTGGTCTTCTGGACTGAAAAACACTAGCAGTGCTTGAGCGCTTATCAGCCCAAGGAAGCTCCTAGTCCCTTTCAGAGATCTGGGAGCTGGATGTGCCTGCAGCCCAGGGTCTGCTACCAGCTGGAGGTTGGGGTTCTAAGTGCTGGCGCTGGGCGTGGGGAGTGGGACAGCCCTGCTGCCCACCTTCTCAGATGCCTCTGGCGGACTGTTGAGCTGATGGTGCCAGCTTGCCCAGGATTGTTTCTCTTGTCTGCTGCTGTCTGATTTCCCCGCCCCGCCTCTTAGCTGCTAGTGGTAAGTATTGGACAGACAACCTTTTTCGTGTTTTCTGGTTGTTCCCATGTGAGTCACAGCAGACTACTTCTGCAGCTTTATTTAAGAGACCAGGCATTATTAGTTTGCCTCACCTCCTGCCCATGAGATCAAGGGAGCAGGGCCAACCTGGGGTGAGGAAGTGGGGTCTCAGGGAACTTGGGCTGCAGGTGTTTTTCTCATGAGCAAGGGGACCCTGGAAGAAGAAGCATCTCTTGCTTCCCTCCCCTGGTTGGGTAAAGGAGTGCCTGAGACTGTGGAGGGATGGCAGCCCTGACATGTCCACTACTCACAGGTGTTTCAGGGTTTGGGGGCAACTCACTCTCTTGTTTGCCAAACTCCTGGTTGGAGGGCTGCGGACATAGTAAGGCTGCTCTTTTCTTTTCCTCCTGCCATGTGACGTATTGCCTTCTCTGGTCTGACATCACCATCCTGGGGCCACTGAGAAAGGCCCTTCAGTCCTTTCACTTGCTCCTTTGAATTGTGGGCTACTGGGCCCCTGAGGACTAGGTTGTTGCTGGCACTGCCAGGAAAGGGCATTGGAATAGTGGCAGGTCCCCACCTGGAATGTGCAAAATGACTCTATGAGGCTGGGGAGACTCAGCCCTTAGGACCCAGGGATTCTCTGGGTTCTAAACGGTCATCCTTGGTGGTTACAGTTATGTTTCAGCCTGGAATGCCTCTGGGAATAAGGAGGTTTGGGAGGTGCTACCTGCTTCCTACAACCCTATACGGGCTCTCAACTCTCTTGTTTGACTCCATGAGAATGCCCATCTTTCTAGCATCCCTAACGTGTCTGTGATTGTATCGTCTACTCCCTTTTAATTGTAGTCTTTGCTTATGTCTCCGTAAGTTTCATATGTGATGTTTGGATGTGATGACTTCTGACATCCCTTCCAACTTTCCAGGAGTTTGCATGGGGGACAACTCAGCACCCCACTCCCCCAGTATATCCTGATCCTTTGGAACCTGTTTGAAATCCAAGTCAGGGGTGGAGGACAGTGATTCTGACTCATTTGAGAATTCTGAGCTATGATTCTGAAATCATGTCATGGTAGGGGGTGGGGAGCAGCAGTGTTTAGGGCAGGGCTTTTCAACAGTGGCACTACTGACATTTGGGACTGGATAGTTCTTGGTGGTAGGAGACTGTCCTGTGCTTTGTAGGCCGTTAGGCAGCATCTGGTCACTACCTACCAGTAGCACTTTATTTGTCTCTGGACATTACCAAATGTTCCGCCGAGGGCAAAATTACTCTGGTTGAGAACACTGTTTCCTGTTAACACTGTTGCTGCTACATTCTTTCCTTGGCTTCATGGGACTGGGTCTCAGCATGGCCAAGTGAAGTGTAGTTATCTCCAACCTAGGAATATAGACACCTAGGCCGGGTTCCTGTGATTTTGTTCATGTTCCCATCTAAGCTAGGCAGAGAATCACTGCTAGTCCTCCCCAGCTGTCGTAAAGGTCCCTGTCTTCCCAGGGAAAATGCGGCAGTGAAACTCAAGGGTGCTGGGTAGGGCCCCCACCTGTGGGTGATGAGGCCTAGGAAGGAAATCCCACCTCAAGTTATCGCCATTCCCTCCTGAAATTTGCCTAAAAGCCAAAATGGCATGGAGGCCAGGATGAGTTCAGCGCCCAGGGCATATGTGAACGTGCACACATGTGTGCATATATGTGCACATGCACTTGCATGCAGCCTTCTGGACCCTGCACCAAATGAATGGTGTGGAGGCAAGCCCTGCCTTGGGGAGCTTGCAGCATGAGACAGACATCCTATTATGCACCAATAAAGAAAGAAACTAATCAGGAGGATTCTGTGCCTTGCTTGGATTAAGTCTTATCTGTCTAGGCGAAATATTTCCAAGGAGGAGCAAATTGAGGGAAAGGGAACTTCTTGAATTTCTTGTTTATCAGATTCTCAGCGGGGTTATGCTAGTCTTGTTTTTCACCAATCCAGGAGGGCTTCATGAAGGAGGAGATGCTTTAGAACCTATAATGTGGATAGGAAGCAGCATACTGTGTATGCGTGTGCATGCGTGCGTGCGTGTGTGCATGCGTGTGTGTGTGTGTGTGTGTGTGTGTGTGTATGAAGTCCTCAGGTCCCTTTTGGGGGATCCAAGTGTAGAAGGCAGGTAGAGAAGTTGGCTGAGTGCTCTTCTTTCCTTTTGAGTAGGCAGGTGCCAGCCCTTTTTCCCTGCCTCCCATCTACTCTGATGAAACTTATCTTCAGAGCTAGAAGACTGGTGCCCCCATCCCCCAGCACAGAGGATAGACTTACTGGAAGCCTCATGTTGTAGAGAAATTATTGCCAAATTCTGATTTGTGGAACAGAGCATAGAGGTGCTTCAGGTGGCACAAACCAGCAAATCATCACTTAATCCACCTGCTGGGCTTTGCAATGCCTTTGTGATCCATTTGCAGCCGACTTTATCTCTTAATGATGCTTGATTCTGGTGGCTAAGTTTACAATCCCCAAACAGCATCTAAAGAGTGGGGATGGGAAGAGTGGCAGCACAGTGCTGCCTGGGATTTAGAGTCACCCCAGATAAGCCACAGCACAGTCTCCATGGTCTCTGCCTAACTACACAGAATGTTTTCCCCAACAACTATTTGGGAGCCTTTGATCGTCCCCTTTTTTCCTGTCCCCATCTCCCTCAAGGAGCCAGTTTTATCTGAAAAACTGGATGGGCATTGGAAAAGGGGAGAGAAATTTCATTATAGGAGCAGCTTTGGGGCAATAAACAGCTCTATGATTTGCAGCCTTTTAACCCATAGTGTTGTGGTAATGCTCTGAGGTTTGCAGTTGCGTGGTCTGGAGATGGAGCTGGGTGCTCCCTGACCATCTGACTGTTCTGGGCTGGCTGGTCATATAGGAGCACAGAGCCTGTGGGCAGGGCCAGGGCTGGGTGGATGTAACTTGCAGGACTGACATGAGACTCACTCAGTGTGGAACAGGGATAGAGAGGTCACTCAGAAGGCCAGAAGCCTTCATGTACTCCCATAGAGGGCACCAGCATGTGTACCAGGCACAGACCAAGAAACACATCCAGGGCCTTAGTGGGCCGGTTCAAGGTCAGGTTGCAGGGAGAAGCCATGGTGCAGCTTTGCAGGAGGGACCTTTCTCCTCACCCCCTGAGTCTGAGCAACATCAGGCAGCTACCCAAACTCACAGTCCCCTTTGGGAACTGGATGGTGAGCATGAAAAGCCTCTAACAGGTTCAGGGGTTCCCAGCCCAGTCCCCCACAAAGAAGTATTGACTCTGTCAGAACATGTGCTGGCCAGAAAAGATTTTTTTTTTTTTGCCCCAAGAAGAGATGTAGAGAGGGCGTTTTGAAGAAGGGGACTCCTGCCCATAGCAGTTAGTAATCAGAGCCCCCACTGGCCATCCCCAGCCTGGGAGATTTCACTGAAAGCTTAAGCAGATGTGATTCCTCTGAGGACTTACATTGAAGGCAGAGCAGGAGGGCTGTGCTCATTCCTCCATTCATTCCTTTACCCAACTCTTATCGAGTGCATAGCTGCTCTGTGTTAGATGATGCTGCCTATGGCTTCAAGAAGGTCACAGTCTAGGGCTGGACTGTGGGAGCCCAGTTGAGGTACTAACTAATTGGTTTTCTGGCTATTCTCGCAGCAGAGCTTTCCAGGCCCCACCTGAAGGCTTTTGGGAAATAACTGAGATGTGTGGTCAAGTCGCAGCTGGAAGCAGTAGGGCAGCTCCCAAATTGACAAGTCCTAGAGGACCTTGATAATCTCTAACCCCCAGGGCTGGCAGGAGACTCCCTGGTGCCCCTGGATTCAACTGCTCTTGAGTTAATTGCTTTCCGCAATCTATGTTCCCTCCCTACCTCTTCTCCTCAGGCTGTCTGCCTGTCCAACTTTGAGACTGATCACTTCCTCCTCATTTGCCCATTTGGACCCTCCTGAGGGATCCAGGTGGCTGGTGGCCCTACCTGAACACGGCGGTGGGAATAGAGAAGGGGTGTGTTTGATTTTAACTGCGTGCTTTTCCTCTCCTTTCCTACTCACCTTCTCATTAGCCTGTTCCAGTGGGGGAGGGGCTCAGAAGAAAGGGGATGTTAGTACCCGACTCTACCATTAAGGATCCAGTACCTGTTACTCCTATGTGAAACGAAGGGGTGTTCCAGAACAGGAGTCCTCACAGTGTGGTCTTCGGGACTGGCAGCATCAGCATCACCTGAGAACTTGTTAGAAATGCAGATTCTCAGGACTTTTCCAGACCACAGAATCAGAACCTCCAGGACTGGAGTCTGGTGACCTGTTTAACATGTCCTCTGGGTGATGCTGAGGACCATGGCCCTAGAACACCTCAGAGCCCCGCTTCCAACTGCAGCTCTATGGCTGGTCTCATCGTTTCCCGCATTCAGTCACCAGTGATTTGCAGAAATCCAGTAGCCACAATTTAATTTTGCCAGTTATCTTGAGGATGTCATTAAGTTCTCCAAATTACACACAAAACAAAACAAAACTCCCTGTTTATACCCTGGCTCTTTCAAGAAAGGACTTAAGGTGGTTTCCATCCCAGTCCCATTAAGGAGGCGCCTGTAGAGGCAGGCTGGCGTCTGGTGGACACCATGGACCTGAGAACCCGCCTCAGCTCGAAGGATGGCCCACTCTGGTCCTCCCCACATGCTCCCTGGAGCAGCAGCACAGCATAAGGCCCACCCTTTCAGAGCCTCTGGAGAGAGCACTGCTCCAGTGACTTCAATTCCAACTCTCTCCCCAGAGAAGCAGATTTTCTTAACATCTCTCTTCTGCTGCTGGCATCTAGCCCATCGCTGAGTTAATTCAAGCAATACTAATAACCAGTTTGCTCATGTGAAGACCTCTTGCAGACCCCTAAATCCTACTCGCTGGGGTGCTGATAACAGGCTAAGAATCCTGTCTGGCCACCTGCAGTCATTTACAAAACTGAATGTCAGAGGCCTGGTGCTGGACTGGATTCTGTGACGACACTAAAAGAAATGGACTCTTTGTTCCTGCCCTCTTGTGTGAACCGGCGCTCTAGGACGGGACCTTGCCGTGGTCTTCATGTGTAACATGGGCTTCCTCTCTCTTGCTTTTTCTCTTCTCCTGGCCTTTCCCCTTGTACAAACCCTCCCTTCTTCCTTGGCGTAGACACTGGCATAGGTTTCCTGGAGGTCCTCAAACCCCTGTGGGGTCAGGCTCAGCATCCCGCTTTCCGCTGGTTCAGTGAGCAGCTAAGCCCCAGCTGAGACCTTTCTCGGCCTTTCTCCAGTCTCCAAGGAGCTTGCAAGAATTACAGCCTGAGAAAACAGCCTCCTTTCCCTTCCCCCAATGCTCTGTTCTCCTCGCCCACTCCCCCAACTCCCCTAGGCTCCCCAGGCCTGCAGCTCCCACCCAGGTCCTGCTTGCTCTCTGCCCTCTCAAACTCATGTTTTATGCAGGAACGTCCCCATTCTCATGGAAAGTGCAGCAAAGTTTGGGAAAGAATTTCAAACTTCTTTTGAAGAGGGGTGGAGCGAATGCAGGGTTATGGGGTTAACCTTAGCTGAAAGTTTTCTTTTCCTGGCTTAGTGGATGCCCCTTCGTGTGTGTGTGTGTGTGTGTGTGTGTGTGTGTGTGTGTGTGTGTGTGGTCCTTATTTCCCTTCTATCCTTCTACCCACTGCATGGGGGGATGGCGAAGGCCAACACACGGACACACAAAGGGACCCACACATGCACACATGTGCCTGGAGCCTGCCTCACCTCCAGGTGACCCTGCTGCCTCTCTCTAACTGGCCTTCTGGGGAACACCAGGAGCGTCTTATCTTAGATTTAAACATTCTCAGAAAATTGAGAGGCACAGGAAAAGGAGACTTTTTATAAATATTAGAAAGAAAATTAACATATGTATAACATCTTTTTGTGTGTGTGATTTGATCTGAAAATGGGGTGAAAAGGGTGAGATCTGATTTTCCTTTGTTTTTGAACATCAAAATGGTTGTGTACAATTGATTTTTAAAAGTAAAATTAGCTTGTTGGGCATATAAAATTGTATGTAAAGTTTATTCTGCTAATAATTCCAAGTTTCCCCTTATGGAAGCCCCTGCCCTTCCAGGGAAGTCTAGCATCCCTTCTCTTCTGATAGTTTTAGAAGTAGGCAAAACCTTGAACAGGAGAATCTATCTACAAGGCATTTAGAGTAAGACAAAGGACAGTATTGTTTTCTGGACTTGGCGAGAAACAGAAAAGCACTTTTCAGAAGAGGAATTGTGGAAAGAAGGGAGAAACCTTTAAATCTCATTGAACACAATTTGCTCTATAGAACTTTATCTAATCAGCCTCATTCTCTGAGCCGTCACCTGAAGTCATTTTGATTCTTCTTAGCACTTCATTTTTATCATCTTTCCAGAGTCCTGAAAACTGAAGATTTGCTTAGGTTGAGAGGAACGTCTCTCTTTTTTCGCATGTTAATTTATCTCTTGATTTATACCATGTTTTTCTAAATATGGTTCAATGTCTTTCACATGCAGGAGACTCAGGAGGCAGATTGGAGCCATACAATAGTGTGGTCACCATGGTAGGGGGGGTTGCTTGGGAGACCCCTTCAGCTTTCTCTAGACTCAAACCCCCCAAAATGCCCACTGTGTGCAACATCAGGCAGCTGGGCACATGTTTCATTTTTGTTTTAGTAGATCTGTTAAATGCTGTGGCCATTCCCCTCTCACCTCTCTGCAGATCTCCCTCTGAATGCTGGATCCAATACTTTCAGAACTTGAGTTGCTGAGAACAAAATTTTCCCACACTTGATATTAAAGTAATTTATTTTACTTTCCTCTGTACTTATAAGTGGAATGTACTTGGATCCCCAGGAACAATTGATTTTTTTGTAGGTCATTTGGAAAGGAATGTCAAACAAGGTGCATCATTATATGCAGACAAAAAGATTGATGCAGCTTGTTTAACATGAGATCCAATGGCATAATTTTTAGAAACAGTATGGGAGAGTAAAAGCACCCCATTCTAAACACTTTATTCATTCTAAAACATTTCAGAATACGGAGGTATTTTTGAAATAATTTATTTCAAGGAAGTCCTTGGGACCATCAGAAGGGAAAATCATTTTTTCTCTAACGTGTTTTTTTCTGGGACTTCACATTTTCAGTCTTGTCCCTGGGGAATCTCCTGTGTTGAATAAATTTAGAATTAAAATCTACCTTCCTCTTTCTCCTTCTGTAGCTTCCTTTGCCATTATTCTTAAAGGAAAACATTTATGATGTGCCCAGAATTCCACCATGGCTTTCGGTTAGAGCAGGGGAGCCCAAGAGCATTGGAGAGGGAAAGAGCAAAGGGATAAAGACATGGGCCCAAACTGAAGACCACAGATGGACATAGTGGCATGGACAGATTGGCAGCCCCCAAGTGACAAGTAACAAACAGAGAGGACTTTAGCGGCAAACCTAGACCCTCTCCTGACAATGAGTCCATCCCCCAGCCAGCATGGGAGTGGTTAGGGAATCTTCACTAGTTGTGTGGGTGGGAGGTTGGGCAGGCTGTCGCGACGGGTGGGTCCACTCTGGGCCTTTGGACCCACATCTGTAGCTTCCAATACCTGGGGCCCTCTGTGAATGAGCCTATAGAAGTGAAAAGGGTTCCTGGACCCAATTCCAGCGTGTGTATGGAGGCCCCCTTGCATCAGCAGGTCATTCTCGGATGCCAGCAGCGTGTCCAAGAATTCAACTCAATTCTGACACTATCTGTATGGAGGCAGCATCAGATTCCACAGGTTAAGGGTTCAGTTTTACAAGCACCCCCCCCCCTCAGTGCTGACCAATTGGCTACAGATTGTGGGTTCCAATGATCCCCTTCAACCCTGAATGCCAGTAGCAAGTCCAAGCTGATAACTGCACTTCGGATCGACTGGCTATATAAATCAGAGATTCCCATGGCCTCCTCCTTATGTTCAGTTAATTTGCTAGTGGCTCACAAAGCTCAGAGAACCATATTACTTGCTATATCACCACTTAATTAGAAAAGGATATAACTCAGGAACAACCAGATGGAAGAGATACACAGGGCTAGGTGTGGGGAAAGAGCATAGAGCTCCCATGCCCTCTCTAGACGTGCTGCTCTCCCCAAATCTCTATGTGTTCACCAACCTGGAAGTTCTCCAAACTCTGTCCTCTTGGGTTTTAAAGGAGGCTTCATTGCATAGTCATGATTGATTAAGTCATTGGCCACTGGTGACTGATTCAACCTAAAGGTGGTGTGTTGGGAGTGGGTGGGTGTCGGGGGTGGGGACTGAAAGTTCCTATCCTCTAATCACAAGGTTGGCTCCCCTGGCAACCAGCTCTCCCATCTTTAGGTGCTTTCAAAAGTCACCTCATTAAATAACCAGAGACACCTTTGTGCTGTCATCACTTAGGAAATTCCAAAGATTTGGGAGCTGTGAGCCAGAAACTGTAGATGAAGGCCAAATATATATGAGAAATATATATTCTTTATAAATCACAATAATTAAGAAGGCCACTTGGAGGAGGCAGCCAATAAAAAGAGAAAGGGGAAGGTTAGCTGGAGAATTATGGGCAAACCTGCAGCAAAGCAGTGTAGGATGGTGAGAGTGGCCTCCATCAGCCTTCCTAGCTGTTTATTTATTTATCCCTCTTCACAGCAGGACCAAATACGAAGCTGATGAATTAATGTCTTACTAAAGGCCAAACCCCGAGGGTGACCTGCCCTTGCTTCTCTCTCCTCCGTCTTCTTTTTTCTTCACATTCCATGTTTCCTGCCACCCCGCTTCTCATCCCTTGACAGTGATGGTAATGGAGAGAATCACAAAACTAACGTCGAGAAGTTACTAAGTGCCAGGCTGAGATGAACTAACATTGGCCAACCAGGTCCTGCATGATTCTTAGGTTATTTTGGTGAACATCAGTACCCTCCCGCCTTTAGGTTTAGGTAAGGGCTATGGGCCACCCCCGACCACCACTCCCCACCACCAGGTTACCATGAAAGGCAGTCTAGGGAAAATTCTCTCTATATAGAGATATTTATTCATAAGCAAACACAAAACAGTCATACAACTTATTCTGGAAGCTCAGAAAGTCTTAGCTTTCTGTCTTTTCAAGTGGTCCAGCAGCACCTGGTCTGAAAGACTCACTTGAGACAGTTGTCACAGGATTTGGCTAACCATCTGGTGCAGGGGGCCTGAATCTTGCAGGACATAATAAAGGAGTTGGGCTTGTTCATTTAAAAGAAAAACCCATAGCAAGGGGGGCCTGTGATGACACAACTGACTGGCACTGACAGAATCGCTGTTGATGTTTTTCCATTTCATTTTTTTTTCTTTTAAATAGGAAACTACAAAATAGACATTTTACTAACAGGTTATATTCAGGTTAGCTCCTTATATCACTACCCAGGTGGAGAAAGAGAACTTGAGCATTCACTCGCTCTAGAAGCTTCTCTTCATTTTAATCCCAATCTCCCCCAAAGGTAACTTGAATTCCTTGTGTGCCATTATAGTTTTATTTTTTTCTGATGTTTATTATATAAATGAGGTAAGACTTTAGCTTCCAGAACCCAGAACAACCCATAATTTATCAAGCCTGCTGTGGAAAAGATTTCAGTTAGACTGCACAAAGAGTTTCTTTGATTTTAGAATACTAGAAATGAGTGACTTGGAGACAGAAAAAAAACATATCCTTGTTGTGACTTAGATGCAATTCTGGTTGAGGGCAGGGAAATAAAAGTGATCACACCCCAGTCATGGGGCTGCCCTCACAGATTTAGATTGGCTGGAAGCCCCTTCTCTTTTTCGATCAGCAGGAGACCGAGGAGCTTCTGTGGTTGAGGGTAGAGGGATAGGGACAGGTGGTACGTCATCCCACAGTGCCCTGACTGGCAGCCTCGGAGATCTGCCAGGTGTCAGCGACCCCTCCTTTTATGATCTGAGGCATGCTCTTCCTCCTGAAGCCTCTAATCCTGCCTTAGCCCATCGGAGAGAGTAACTCTCGAAAGAAAGAATGACCAGCTGGAGGACAGGCCTGGGACCTGAGCCCACCCCATTCCCGGGTGACCAGGGCAGCCGAACAAACACACTCTGGCCCTGAGCCCAACGGACACCAGGCAAGGTGCCTGGAGGAAGTGGGGCAGTGGAATAAGAGGGAAGTGAATGGTCTGCTTTCCCTCCATTCAGTATGTGGTTTCCATGGGGCCCCAAGCATGTTTACAGGCAGCAGACCTGGAGCCGGGGGTGCGGTGGGGTGCAAGGCTGCAGCGACAAGTAAAGGAAGACTGGGAAGTGGGGGTGGGTAGGGAGAACTGGGGCACTTGAAAAACCAAATACAAAGTTGGCTGTTGAATGCTTTTTGCCAACCATAGTCAATTCTTAATTATCCCCGTAATGGGAGGGAGCAGTGGCAGGAATGATTCAAAGCAGCAAATAATCCCAAACCATTTAAGCTACATGATTTTTAAAAGAAAGAAAAGGAGATTTCCCTCCTAATGATGTCTGGCTCAGGCTGATGTTAAATGAGGGAAGTATTAACAGCAGGCTCCCCAGGGATCAAGGCTAGAACCAGTCTTATTTAACATGTTTATAAATTATTTAGAGTTCACATTTCCTGATTTTGTGAGTAGTGCTGGGAGGGGCTGTAGCTCTTCCCAGGAGCCAAAGGATGCCTTCCTCCAGGAATTATGCATTCACAAGAGGGAATACCCTCAGTGGGACATGAAAATGTTGGAAGGGTCAGTCAAGCTAACCAGTCCAACACCATGGGAGGTCGAGAACGCCCCCCCCCCCCCGCCCCAGTCCCCACTCCTCTAAGCCTGTGACTAAGAGAAGAGTCTCGGCTCTAAAACACTAAATGGCTCCCAGCTTCCTGCTGAATTAAATGCACTCAAGGCCCTCCATAGCTTGGCCCCAACCTCTTCTTCCGTCACTCCAGCCATGCTCCTGACATGAACAACAGCCTGCAGGGCCTGGTGACTTGCCATAGTCACATGGCTAAATGCAGAACGCTTGGAATTTCACCCAGAATTCTGACTCAGAGTCTCTCTATCCATCCTTGTCACACTGGATCCTGGCTGACTCCCAAAGCTACGCCTCTCTTTCCTGCCAGTAGAGACATGTATCTACTGTCAGGATTCTGTCAATCTCAAGTGTCACCTCCTTTGAGGAACCATCCTTGCTCCAAAAGTGCTCTTTCTCTCTTCTCTGAAAACCCCTGGCTGATGTGCCTCTCTCATAGCTCACGTCAAACTCTACCTGTGTGGCAACCTTGGTGTTCTTGTCTCGTTCTACTCAGACACCCTGGAATATCGTGCTTGACCTTGCTGTGCACAGTCCAGTGGTTAGTTGAGTAGAGAAGAATGAGAACCTCCCCTGGAAAAGATGCAGGAAGTTAGAGCTGACTGTCATAGGCCAGGCACACCCTGGGGACGTGATGACTCAATTTTCTGACAGATCCCTCACATATTGATATTTCCAGAGAAGCCATCTAATGCAGACTGGTTGCACATGAACCCAGGCTGTGGTGAAGCCCTTCCTTTGTTGCACAAGGAACAGCTTCAGTGACTGCATGTCTTCCAAAGTGTGGAACACAGCAGGTAATGCTGCAGCATTACCTGCTGCACCCTGCCTCTTGGGGCCTGGGGTCTGCATTGTGACCAGCTCTTCAGGCGTTCCTAATGCACCAGGAGGTCTGAGAATTGCCATCCTCTGGGACTCATGGAAGTCATGTGGAAGGGAGTGTGCAAGCACATGTGCATTTACACACATGGACCAAGTGTGTGCTCATGTCCACGTGTGTAGGCGCTACTCCAGTAACTGCATCTTCTTTCTTCGCCACACCCCCAAAGTGGCACCTGGTGACATGCCTTAAAAATAATTTGATGACACAGGCTACAGCATGGATGAACCTTTAGGACATTATACTGAGTGAAATAAGACAATCACAAAAGAATAGCTACTGTGTGATTCCACTTATTTGAAGGACCTAGAATAGTCACATTCATAGAGACAGGAAGTAAAATGGTGGTTACCAGGAGTTAGTGGGAGGGAGGAAGAAGGAGTTAGAGTTTAATGGGTACAGAGTTCCAGTTGGGGAAGGCGAAAAAAGTTCTAGAGCTGGATGGTGGTGATGGTAGCAATGTGAATGTATTTAATACCACTGTATACTTAAAAATAGTTAAAATGGTAAATTTTATATTTTTTATATCTTACCACAATAAAAAAAATTGTAATTATTTAGATGGGCTAGTGGTTACCAGAGAGAATGAGGAGAGGAGGAAAGTAGATAGAGGTACAAGGGGTCAAATATTTAGTGATGGAAGGAAATCTAACTTTGGGTGGTAAACACACAATGCACATACTGTTGAATTGGGTGGTGAACACACAATACGACATACTGTTGAACTGTACACTTGAAATTTATTTGATTTTAGTAATCAGTGTCACTCCAATAATTTTTAATTAAAACAAAACAAAACAAAACAGTAATTTAGGCCATCACTCTGTCTCAGGAAGAGCCCTGCTAGCCAGAATGATCAGCCTTGCCCTGAGGCTTTTAGTCTTGAGGCTTTCTAGGGAAGATAGAATTGCATTCACCACCCCCGTGCCCAGCATGCCCTTTCCCACCACCCCACCCCCAGACAGAGAGACTTTCTTTGGGTCCCCTAGATCCACACCACAATAAGCCATCCTTGGAACATGGGGGTTTTGTGTCATAAGTCAGAGACGGGCTGAGGAACGAAACAGAAGGGAAGTGATACTTTTTTTTGCATGAGGGAAGCCAATAGCAGAGTCCAAAAGAAAATGCGATGACATCGAAAGCTTCCAAGTGATGGAATATCAGGTCAGCTGGGATCTATGGCCCAATATGGTGTTAGCTCCACTTTACTCTGGATACGTAAGGCCACACATTTGGGGGAAAAAAAGTAAAGCCATGTCCACAAATTAGGAGTTGCCAGTGGTCTGACACAGCCCGGCAAATCTAAAGAGCTGCTGGAAGCGCCCCGCTAATGGCTTTGGCCGGGTGCGCTGGTTTGGCAAAAAACACCAGGTGTTTTAGTGAGAAGGCTGGAAACAATGTGGCATTTGGTTCTGACCTCAGCAAAACTGGACATGTGGCCTGTTGTTATTCGTTAAGGAATTGTTCTTCTGAGGTGAGACAAAATCTACCAAGAGTCCAGCGCAGAAAGGAAAAAGCGAGATGGGGCCGTCCCGGTTGTGAATCCCTTCTCCCTATTAAGGCTGTGGCTGAGGTGACATAGGGACTTGATCTCCTAGTCTCTGAAATCAGAATGAGGTGTGTGTGTTGGAAGGCAGCCCTTGAAGCTGGTAAAAGGCAGCTTTAGCACAAATGAAAGTAAGTGCTATTTACACAGTGGGTAGTAAACTTATATGGAAGTTGTAACTGCCAGAGGTGGCATAAGCTAAATATAGGAATAGACTCAGAAAGAGTGTGGAAATGTTCATAATGACAGCCGAAATGGGTGGTCAGTGGATGCCGGGCTCCTGGCTGGCTCCTGTCGTCTGTATCATTAGGCGGAGCTACATTTCCTCTTGGGACGCCAGTGGGGCCGTGTCTGCCCTGCGGCTTTGGTTCAGATGTTCTCATGCTCACTCTGCCTTGCTTTATCCTTAGAGCAATGGGCATCTCCGATCATCTCTAGGCGATAGCCATTCAGAGCCTGGAGGATTTTGGCTTTTCCCCCACCTCCTCATCCATTGATATTTGTATTCCTTTCCTAGTCCTTTATCCTTTCAAGGTGTTCTTTGCACCCCACATCTCCGTCTCCGAAACCCCTTTCCAACCTCCATGCAATTGCAGGGCTGGCAGAAGGTCACCAGGACCTGGGCAGAATGACTGGAGTGAGGCGAGCATAGTGGCTTTGAGATCACACAAAAGGGATAGGAACAGAGCGCAGAGCTGCAGGACCCATCGCAGGTGCCTAAGGGGCCTGGAAGAAGAAACAGCCATTAGCATCGTCTCCTGCCCTGGCCTTTAACTCACCCTTCACCCAGTTGAGCTAAATATGCATTTATGGCACTCCTATGCAGTCTGCAGCAGGCAGGGCAGGGTGCTGAGGATGAGTGAGCCTTCCAGCACAAAAGCCTCTGTCCTTCCCCTCTGCCTCACTCTGGGCTGCCTAGCCAGGGCCTCCATCCCCCGAACACTATGTTACACTGAGATGCTGGTGCTGGGAAACAGACCTAACCAACCATTCCCAGGCTGTTACCCAGTTAGCTGTTAGGTTTTCAGAGACATAATTTTGACCCACGGTCTATGGAGTACATTAAAAAACATGCTGTGTCATAACGGGCTTCTACTGTCCCCAATCGATTTTCCTCCTTTCTGCATAAAAGGAAGAATGCTGGCTGGCTGGCGATTGGGATTCTGCAGGTCCCCGCAGCACCCCCACCCCCATCCTGCCTGTGAACATTCAGCTGCTCTGCTTGCTTCCCCAGCTGAGTGAGTGGTTCTTTTCAGGGGCAACCGACTGCACAGATTCCTGAGGCATGATCTCATCAGCCTCTCATGAGCTCAAGCACGTCCACCGACTCACACAGATTGAGAGGCACCCTAGGGTCTGAGTGCGATCAAGGTTTTGCCCTTCAGGTTAGTGCCAGGGTTGTAGGCACATGTCTTGCCCTCTGTTTCCTGTGCCTATCTACAAACACTGCTGTGACTCTTTGTTTGGAGTAGGACTAGCTGGCAGGCTCCCTATCTGCCATCACTGCACCTGCACCAGAACCCCCAGGACATAGTCTTGCAGGGGTGGCCTGACCCTGGCTTGGGTACCGTTCTGCCCACACTGTTAACTTCAGCATTCCTTTAGGAGGCAAAGATTTACTGAACTCCAATTGCAATGCTTCCCAAAGTGAACCTGTGGAGCTTTTGGATTGGAACCATCTGGAATGATGGTTAAAATGCTGGCTCCTGGGCACTATGCCAGACTTAATGCATCAGAATCTTTGGGTAGCGCCTGGGGAATCTGCATTTTAATCGGTTCCCCCAAGTGATACTTTTGTGCCCTCATGTTTGAGACTTGCTGGTTAAGTTTGTGTTAACTTGTCTGGGTTATGGTGCCCAGATATTTGGTCAAACATTATCCTGGATGTTTCTGTAAGGATGTTTTTTTAGATGAGATTAGCATTTAAATTGATGGACTTTGAATAAAACAGATTGCCCTATATAATGTGGATAGGCCTCATCTGATCAGTTGAAGGCCTGAATAGAACGAAGACTGAACACTCCTTCCGCCCCCACCAAGTGAGAGGGAATTCTTCTGGCAGACACCCTTCAGACTTGAACTGCAATATCTGTTCCCCACCGGATCTTTAGCCTACCAGCACACCCTGGACTTGCCAGCCTCTATAATTACATGAGCCAATTTTGTAAAATTATCTCTATCTATCTATCTATCTATCTATCTATCTATCATCAATCATTTATCTATCTATCTACACACACACACACACACACACACACACACACACACACACACACACACACAACCTATTGGTTCTGTTTGTCTTGAGAACCCTGACTAACATACCGGCTTGCTGTGTGCAAGGGCTTAACCACCATAACCACAGCTGGGCAGCTGTCTGCTCACCAGGCCTGTCCCTGCAGGCACATGCTCCAAGACACTGGGGCTGGCCAGGCAGAGCAGTAGTAGCTGTAGCCTAGTCCTGATTCTTCTCTGGGTGAGGGGTCCTGATCCTGCTGCCCTCCACAGGACAGGGCTTAGCTCCTATTGCCGGACTTAGCAAATAAAAACACAAGATGCGCACGTAGTGAAATTTGAAATTTGAATTTCAGATAAGCAATGAAACTCGTTTTAGTATAAGTAGGCCTTGTTTAGTATAAGTATGCAATATTTCACATATACTTGTACTAAAGAATTATTTGTCATTTATCTGCAATTCAAATTTCACTGAGTCTCCTGAATTTTATCTGGCAGCCCTGTGACAGCTCTGGACACTTTTCTTTCTAGCCTGGAGTCAGTGATTATTTCCTCATAATAGCGAAGACCTTTACAAAGGGTTTTCTCACGTATGATTTCATTCCATCCTTGCGGCTGTGGGAAGGCAGAGCAGGCATCGTCGTCGTCGTCGTTGTCGTCATCGTCTTCGTTGTCGTCGTCGTCGTCATCATCATCATTATCATCATCATCATCATCATCTGCATTTCACAGTGGGAAACGAGGCTAGCAGTCTGTCAGAACCTCCCAGCTGAGATCAGAGTAGTCCTGGCTGCACAGTGGAAATGTGTGGAGGGTTTTTAAATTATTCACATGTGTTTTGGTGACGTGTATGATATCTGCAACTTCGACATGCATCAAAAAATAAAATTGATGACTACATAGGTAGAGAGATGATGGATAGATACATGTTAAAGCAAACAGCAAAACGTTGATTATTGTATCTAGGTGGTGGTTATACAGGTGTTCACTGTGTTCCCAAAAATTTGGGAGGAAAACACATGGCTGCATAGGTCTCACTCTAGACCAATTGAATCAGAATCTCTGCAGGTGAGGCCCAGGCAGCAGTATCTTTTCAGCTTCTTTTTAGGGTACGGGTACTCTACATCAGTGGTTCCCCAACTGAGAATACATCAGAGTCTAGAAGGCTGGTTAAAACAGATTATTGGGCCTCATGCCCAGACTTTCTTATCCAGTAGGCCCTGGGTGGGGCCTGAGGGTTAGCTTGTCTGACAAGTTTCCAGGAGATGCAGATGCTTCTGATCCAGGGACCACACTTTGAGAAGCACTGCCCAGATATTCACAGCCAAACACAGGGTGGATTGCTGCTAAGAGCAGTATAAACCACATGCTGCATCTGTCAGCAGAGGAAGCCGTGAGCTGTGTGAGGATCAGAATAGGTTTTGCAGAAGAGCAGGCATTTGTTTGAGCCTTGAAAGATGGGGACATTTCAACAGAGGAAAGGGCATTGTGCCTAGAGGGAGTAGTAGCAACAAAGCTAGGAGGTGGGCAAGTGCATGATTTGGGGTGAGATGAGAAGGTGAGGATGAGAGGCGACGGCCAGAGAGGAGGCAGGAAGATAGTGTGTGCCAGATGGAAAGAGCATTTACATTTGATCATGTAGGCAGTGGGGAGCTGGTGGAGGTTTATTAGCAGCAGAATAATGTAACCAAATTATTGCCATTGCCATAGACTGTTGTTCTGGCAGCTCAGTGAAGACGGCTTGAGTGTCTGGAGTGAGTGTGCCATGGAGGGTGCGCATAATCACAGCACTAATAATGATGACAAAGTAATGGCTGACATTCATCCAGTGCTTTCTAGGTGCAAGCCAGTGCTATTGCACACATTATCTTTTTTCATCTTCACAGCTGCCCTGCATGGTCTCACAGATGAGGAAACTGACTCAGAAAAGTTAAGGGATGCCAAGCATGGGATTTGAATCCAGGGCCATGCTTTCGTGTGATTGCTCACACAAAGACAGGGAAGGTGGTGGGGAGGAAGAGGAGGCCGGCAGGTCTCTGCCTTGGTCCTCACCTCCACAGGCAATCATCAGTGTTCCCTGGCTTGGGGTCTCATCGTCCTTTCTTGCCAAGGCTCAGGCCTGAGCCAGGAGAGGCACAGCTGGACAGAGAAGCCTCCATCACTTTCCTTCCCCTCCAGCTGGCAACGGCCGCTTTCCTGGCAGGCAGGGGCTCAGCTGTGCCTCCCCTCTACCTGCCACCACTGCCCCCACCATGTCCAGCCTCCACTCTCTGTCCCTCCCTGTCCAGTGCTGTCCACAGCTGTCTGCAGACCACACCTGCAGGCACTTAACTAAAGCTTCTAGGAGAAAAATAATATCGCTTCCCAATCCCTTCTCTGTCCTGCTTTCCTTGAGCCTGAGCAGAGGACACTTCTAGGCACCTCCCCAGAAGTCTTGCACTTCAGATACTCCTCTAACAGGCCCCTATCATGGCCACTCTCTACCAGGCGGCTCCATTATGGAAAAAGAGATTGGGGGTGGGGGGCAGACCTACAGGGTGAGTACTAGATAAAGTCCTTATAGAAAAGTGCCTGCAAATAGTAAGCCTGTTAGCTGTTGTTTTTATTATAACTGGGATCCATGAATGTGGAGCTTAAGGAGTTTGGCACCAATGACCAGGTTTAAAGAGAGACATTCATTAAGCACTGGAAGGGCTTTGTCAGATCTTGACCATCTTTCTGTCTGTAAGAAGAGCTGCTTTTATACTGGGTCAGAAAGAGCTCACTGTACTCTTTTAAAGATCCCCTCCTTTCCTCCCATCCCCTGGCCCAGGGCAGAAACTCTCTACTCTGCCCCCACCAAGCCCCAAGGCTTGCTCACCTCCTAAACACTGTCCCCCTGAGAGGTCTTTCAGTGTGCCTTGCCCTCCTCCCACTCCCAAACTAGAAGGACCAGTTACCTGCTTGTAGGTGCCAATGGCTGGGGCAGCAGGGAGGCTATGTTATTGCACCTTGTAAGAATGAGTCTGGATCTCAGGCATCTGGGCGTGTGTACATGTGCACAGGTGTGTGTGCACCCATGTGCATATTTAATGTTGAGGGGTGTGTTTGGGCAGTGGTGATGGTGCAGTCCCAGGCCAGTCACTCAGACTGGTGTTTCACCTGTCTGTGCAGGAGAGATGGGGCTTATCTGGCAAGGGAGGGGGATGGGAGCAGTTCCTGGGAAAGGCTTCTTGCTAGAACTAGATAGTGGGGCTGCATGTGTCTTGCTTCTTGTCCCAGACTCCCCTCCCCATCAGCCAACCACCTGTGGGCCTTCTGCCCCCCTGGGCTGCAGTGTGTGTCATATGTGGGGAGCAGATGAAGAATGGTGTGCCTGGGCCCTTTCTCATGGCTTCCCTCCACAACTATTTGCTGCCAGATGGGTCTGGGTGCTGACAGGGCATGCTTGGGGGATGGTAGCCATGTCCCAGCCTGCCCCTGGCCTTGCTCCATGAGTTGGGACAGTCATGTTTTAGAAGCTCCAGAGTCTGCGCTGGCAGGACCCAGATCTCCAGGAACTGAGCCCGGTGCAGAAAACTCTTAGCCCTCCAGGAGGAAGCTCTGAAGGGCTTGAGGAATCCAGAATCATCCCTCTCCCTGACACTGTCTGCCCTCCCTGGGAATCTGCAGCACCACACAACTCCAGCGGAGACTCCGGCTCTCATCCCTTCACTGTATTATTTATTACACAAACACCATCATAACAGCAATAACGTAAACCAAAAGAAAAAATCTCCCTTCACCTCACAACCTTAATAGATGAACTGTTCTATTTTCTTTGTTCCCTTCTAGTCCTGTCCTTTCCTTCCTCCTTGGCCACTCTCCACTCTTTTTATTTCTTCCTCTCTACAGGAGGGAAGGGGACAGGCTCTAGCACCTTCCACGGCCTGCCAAGCTCTGCCCCCTCTCCTTGAGTTGGGGAGGAGACTCACCTGCAGCACAGGGGTTTGGAGAACCATCCTCTGCTGGCTGCCTCTCAGAAGATGAGTTGAACTAGTTCATGTACCCTAGGCTTGAGAGCTCATCCGCTGGCTACATTTAGGGATCTGTGGACCTAGGCCTGCCTGGCACCCCTGACTAGAAAGCTGGGATGGGAAGGGAAAGGAAGACAGTAACGTAGCAGGCTGAAGTCAGGGGGGGCCAGGGACCCTGACTGGGAGGAGTACCCATCGTTTTTCTTTCCTGTAGCCATCTCCATACTACTCATTACTCAAAGAGGGTGTTAATGATTTTTCTGGGGACCTGGGAATTCAGTCATTTCTAGCTCTCAGATTTCTTTAACAAGGTATGTAGCCACTCTGAACGACTCGCCATTTATCAGTAGGCCTCTCTAGGTTTCAGGCTTCCAGCCTCAAGTTGCTGGGAGCCATATCCAATGCAGACATCAAGACCTGACTTGGGGAGAGAGAGGCTATTCAGGAGCTGCGGGTGGGGAGGTGGGTGGTGGGAGGGGGGGCAGATCTGGGTTAATGTCCCACTCTGAGTGTTTGGATCTATGGCTGCTCTCAGGGCCTTCAACTTCTCTGCTAAGTGGAATGCAGACCTCACAGAGGATTTGACTGGGTCCCGGTTGTGAGGAATAGCAGAGCCCATCAAAGAGAAGGGGATATGTGTGATCCCTGACACTAACCGAATTTCTGCTGAGTCACTTCAGCTGTACCCAGCCCAGCATCTTAACTACTCTCACCGACTCCCGGGACCTTTCTCCCTGGTATTTGCCTAAGAGCGTCAATGGGATCAACTGGAGCTAGTAGATTAAACACAGAGCTGAATAAAGTCAAAGCAGGGCACAGGTAATGCGAACCAGTGTGTAATCCAGGGACAACTGTTATTTGGCTCAAGTTCTGGGGGTGACTGGTCCAGGCTGAGTTTTGCACACACACTCAACTGGTTGAAGGGAGATATCAAGAGTGTGCTGGATGGCAGGGAAAAGGGCTGGCATATTTCATTCATGGCAGCAGAACTCCGTGTGTTACCAAGTGGTTTGGAGCTGAGTTGACTGGGCATATCATACGTTAAGTCAATGCACAGTCTCCACAACATTGGTGCATGACTCCAAAGCGTCTGTTACTGCTGGTTTCCAGGAAATACTGGAGAACCAGCATTGTAGAAACATCCCAGCACCTGTCCTATTCCCTGTCACCGTGGACAGTGGAGTAAGTGAGGTAGGAGGAAAGCAAGTTAGACAATGGAAGAATTTTCTGGAGAAATAAGGGACCCTTTTTAAACCCATCCAGCCAGGGTGGGCATTCCAACAGGCATTTGTTGAGTGTTTAGTCTACTCACTGGTGTCACCACTTTCACAAGCATTTCATCTTCATGACAAATCTATGAAGTAATTGTTATTACTGCTGCTGCTGTTGTCATCATCCCTCTTTTAAAGAGAAAGAAGGCAGCAGGGCCCAGTGTTTAACAGCACAGTGCCTGGTGCTGTTCCCACTAGGACAGTGTCTGTTGACTAGTTCAGGGAGAGAGCCAGGGCTTTCCATTCCAAGTTCACGCTCTTCTTGCCATACCCCAGCCGCCTTCCCGAAGGCCTTGGGGAGGGCTTCCTGTGCAGAGACATGCCACCACCCATGCAGCAGTGTGTGAGCACCTTCCCCATTGGGCTCTCAGCATGGGAGACTCACATCCATTCATCAAACAGACATAGTGGCTGGGGATTCAGAGGTGAACATGTTCTTGTCGGCTCTCAGCAGACCTGGTAATATCTTTGCTTCTCAGCCCATGCTGGATTTGGAAAACATTTCTGATCAATTACCTTGAGCAGAATTATGACCTCCCCACATCTTCATTCTAAGGCTGGCTGCTTATAAATGTCTCTCTATACTGTCAACCATGAGTGGGCACATTATCCAAAGTCCTCTTGGCTAAGAGCAAAGATTCGCTACCCCTTGTTCCACCATTTAGTCATTCTCTCATTCAACAAATAATTCAGCGTCTACTACATGTCAGGTGTTATGTTAGGAGCTAGGGATACGATCCGAGCAAAACAGACATGGTTCCTGCCCTTAGGAGTTTACAAACATTAGCCGGATCATTCCCCCATCCTGCTGATGTATTCCCAAGGACTAAGGTGATTTGTTCAGGGGTAGCGTCCTCAGGCATGGCATTCCTAGGGCTCTGTGCTGCCTTAGAGTCGGCCCATTCTCTCTTCTGGGAGTTGTAGACCACTGGGAAGTGTCCAAGGACCAGGTCTCGGTTGTCCCCCCATTTTGGAAGGAGACGAAGGATACCTATAACTCTCTAGGTTTCCTGGCTCTTGATTCAGCTTTTCTTGTGAGAGTTGCCCTGATGGGTACTTAAAAGTACCCTAAAGAGGAGGCCACTCTGCTCAACCCCCCAAAAAGGGGTGTATTTTGTAGAGGGGACTTACTTCTCCATGCAGTTTGATGGCTTGGGAAAAGGG
Source organism: Macroglossus sobrinus (assembly GCA_004027375.1). Taxonomy (NCBI): domain Eukaryota; kingdom Metazoa; phylum Chordata; class Mammalia; order Chiroptera; family Pteropodidae; genus Macroglossus; species Macroglossus sobrinus. The sequence goes on along the minus strand of PVKZ01000056.1, from coordinate 2,152,956 downwards.
GCACTGGAGTTAGGCTGATGTGCATTCCAGTTGCAGAACTGTCACTTACTAGCTGTGTGACTTAAAGAAGTTAGGAACACCTCTGTGCCTTAGATCCCCATCAGCAAAGTGGGGACAATAATAACAGGGATGCTGCGATGATTAAATCAGGTGTTCATGAAAGCGTCTGACACACAGTTGACATGTAATAAAGGCATGCCCACACTTCCTTCAGTGTACATCTGACTTTCTACTGCTTAAGGACATGATTACCTCTTGAACTGACACTGGAAAAAGACTAGCAAATATTAAAAGGTAAGGAAGTATCAGGTTCTCCAATTGTATAGCCACTAGGCTAGAACAGTGGTTCCCCGAAGGATGCTCCTGGACTCAGCATCACCTGGGAACTTGTTAGAAATGCAAATTATTGGGCCCCCCCTGGGAATAACTGCATCAGAAAATCTAGGGATGGGGTCCAGCCATCTATTTTAACAGGCCCTCCAGGAGATGCTGATGTATGCTTAAGTGTGAAAACCACTGGGCTAGAGATTGCAAACTGGTTGTCAGTGGGCCAAATTCTTTCACAGATGTGTTTTGTTTGGCTTCTGTCATCAGCTGGAGCTGAGTAGCAGCTGCCCCGGAGGAGTGACTATGCCCTTCTGAAGGAGCGATAGTCTTCACTTTGCCACTCTCTCTGTGTTTCACCAGCTGGCCTCACTTGGCTGCCCAGCCCCCGTTAGCATCTGCTTTTGCAGCCAGGGCTCTAGGTCTGGGGACTGTGTGGGTCCGACTTCTAGAGAGGGGACAGCTCAGTCAGTGTGAGATGTTCATCCACCTGGCCCAGCAGGAAAGAGGAACAGAGCAGACGGTTTTCTGATTCCTAAAATCAGCAGTCAAGTCCTGCTGGTTTCTCTTCAGGATTTGGTTTGAAGTGTTGTGAATTTCCAGCACATCACACACACCCACATTCAACTCTCTGTCCAAAAATACCTTCCACAGCCAAATAGAGATGATTTTTACATTCCCGCTACCTTGGATTATCTGCCTCGCTGCTCCTTGCCACCCCCGCTGTTGGCCCAGCTGATGAGCAGTGACTGGAAAGGGATGGCTAACATGAAGGAGCAGAAGGGACCAGTGGCTCTAGCTTTTGCAGAAGTGAGCAGCTCAGCAGGGCACAGAGGGCTCACTTACCCTAGAAGTATAAGGAGGATTCAGGGCTGGGATATCTAGCGGGTGATGGGGGAGAGTAGAGCAGGATAGAAGAGGAGCTGGGAGTTCTCACTGCAAAGGCTGGAACAGAGAATCATGATTGAAGGCTGTGATAGCAGAGCATTCCCAGCCAGGAGAGACAAAGAAATGGATTAGAAACCCAGCATGAAATGGGGTGTAGGAAGGAAGCTCTATACAGTGGGAGAGGAACTGAACTGGATTCAACCTTGAGTACTGGGGTGAGGAGACCTGGGAAGATACCCTGCTCTGCACCCTCACAGCAGGAGAGAGCACCAAGCACCCACTTCCTTTCTGAGGGAAACCATCTCTGTGAGCAGCCTCACGTGGAGGGGAGAAGCAGGCCGGCTAAGAGCCTGGGCTTTGGCACCGAATGGACTTGAGGTCAGATCCTGCCTTGGCCACTGCCTGTGTGACTCTGGGCAAGCGACCTGACCTCTCATTTTTCTCACCTATCAAAAGGCAATAAAACTGATTTTATAGGCATATGGTGAGGATAAAAATGAAACAACATTTGGAAAACAATTAACACACTGTCTGTCATATGATAAAGAACACAGTAAAGCTTAGATATAATTATTAGAGAGCAGAAACCACGCATTTTTATTGGAAGACTTGGCATCTGGGACTTGGCAAGTTGGGATCATTGGTGAGGAAAACGGAATCAGAGGTGAGCGTTAATAGATGAGCGGGAGACCTTGGAATTCTCAGAAGAGAGGCTCCCTTAGGGGAGAGACAGTGTCTTCTCTAGTACTTGAGGCCCATGGAATTTATTAGAGCCCTTGATAAATGTTGGTTTGCAGAGCAGAAAAGATTCAAGAGTGTCCTGACAGTGAGGGGTACCAGACGTTGATGAGGTCACTAAGAGGCGTGGTCGACATGAAAGAACCCCTCCCCTCCCCAAATCCAGTTGTCTTGCCTGAAGCCTGGGGGAATGGACAGGATGACCTCAGATGACTAACCTCAGGTAGATCCAAGTTTACCCGATTTTCTCATTTTCTTTAATAAAGAAATATTTCCAATTGTGTTGGTATGTGGGATGGGCTGGGGTACACAATAATGCCAACAGCTGCCCTCCCCTTCCAATCTAAGAGATGTAGTACCTGGGGGCTAGACCCCTCAGGTTTTTTTAATCCCCTCCAGGACCACCATTCCTTCTGACTCAGGTCCGTGGCTTCTGAGGAGACCAATCCTGAAAACAGGGCCTATCATGGGGGATTAGCATCCATGCATTTTCAACTCTGTCCAGCTGCATAAACAGTTTAGAGGAGACTAAAGCAGACCATAATTATTAGAATTATAATGAGAGAGGAGAGCATGGATGCAGAAATATAATCCAAATTAAACTGTCAAGGGGAGTTACACTGTCTCCCAAGGCCCTTTTTCCACTAATGCAATATGAGCCTATGAGCCAAAACGTTCCTGGGGCCCCATCCTGATAGTCTCGTGACATAGAGACCAATTGATTTTTGGATTCACAGCTTTTCAGGAAAATGTTGTGGGGCCTCGGAGAGGATTTATACATTTCCATGGAGAGAGAGTGTTGAGGAGGTCGGGAGAGGATGGGGGTGCATACACTGGCTCTGGTCAAGGCTCCAGCCCTGGAGGGGATTGAGGGCTGGGCTTGCCCCACACTTTGTCCTGCATACAGGGGGAGGGGCCAGAGCCCTGCGCCAACCGGGAGGTGTGCAGTTTGGTCCTGATACCAGCTTCTTTTCAGCATTCCTCTGCAAACACCTCTTAAGGGCTGTTCTTGGGACAGGTCCCTCTAAGCAGAGCCTGAGCTGGGGTTTGTGTTCAGGTGGTTGGTTGAGAGTGCCCACACAAAGCCCCTGAGAGGGCACAAGGGAAGCAGGACAGAGTGGAGGACAGAGCCAGATGAAGATGTGCTTTCTGGGGAAGCCTGCCTAATTCCACGGCAAACTCTGGAGCAAGAATTGTGCCACAGAAGTTGTTACACAGAGATGGAGGCCTGAGCTTTAATGCTTCTGCATCTGTCTGTGATTGCCCATGGCCCTGGAGTTGAGAGCGGATTTGTAATCTCCTAGGTGTATCTGGTGAGGAGACTGCCTTAGGCTAAGGCCAGCCTCTTGAGAAGGTTGCTGGGAGATAAGAGATGGATGCACCAGCCCAGGAATGCCGGGATCTGGGCAAAGCACCAAAAGCACCTGCTACAGAGCTGTTCTTCCCCCACATTATCCTCTCCTCTCTCTCTCCTATGAATTGTCACATTAATTAAACTCAAGAAATTCCTCACATACTTCTGAAGATGGTATAGAGATCATTTTCGAGGTGTTTGGGAAGGAGGAGGGCTAAGGTTCTTCTCCATCTCAAGAGCTGCAAAGTTACATTTAATAGTGAATAATTGCTGGGATAATTCTTCTAAGGCTAATCACATTTAAAGGCTGATTTTAATAAACATTCTTGCAATGTACTTTCATGTTGATTTGGTTCTCACAAATCAGCATGGGCACTATGAAACAATTGCTTGGAGTAGTTAAATGTTTTACTGGAGGTGACTCAGCTAGTCAAAGTAATCCATGTCTAATAGTAAAATTTTAGGCAAAACTACAAACATCTGGGGACTATTCTTTTTAGGGGAGCTCTTTTCTGAGTAACTTATGTCATCAGTCTGTTAGCACCCCTCCAAAGCATCAACCTCATACGAAAGCATTTCTCAACTATCTTCAGTGTTCATGACACTGGTGGTTTGGGAGGGCTTTAAAAGGATTGTGGCATCTGCCTAAGGGGTTTTCGGTCTAACTAGGGAGCCAGATGTATAGCAAAGAGGGAGATTTTTAAAAATTTATTTATTTAACTTAGTTTCAGGTATACAGTACATTGGTTAGACATCTATATAGTTAATAAAACGATCCTCCCAATTGCTCCCTCCCTCCCCTGGCCTTCCACCTGTCCATCATATTAACGCTAAGTGCATTCAAACAGAGAGATTTGATCAAATTTCCTTCTTGCCAGCTGGTTATCACTGGGACACCTGTGCCAAGCAGTGGTACATCCATCCATTCATGTATTCATTCACAAACACGTGTCAGCTGAGCTCTCACTACATGGCAGGCTCTGTGCTTGGCGTTGGGGAGGCGGTGATGACAAGGCTCCCCTTGGAGCTCACCATTTAATGCACCCATGCCCACACCACTGCCTATTTTCCAGTCCCTAGTCCATGTCCTGGGCAGTCCAGGCTGGCAAATGTTCTGAGGAGCAGTGTCTGCTTTTGATTTCACTCTAATTAAACAAGGGGTCAGAAGAGAGAAGAGGATTTAGAGGAGAGAGTATATCACTAAGGAATTCTTGTGGCTGCAAGTAACAGAAAACACCACCTACAATAACTTGAAACAGAGATTTATTTAATCACCCGCAAGAGGTTTGAGGGTGGCAGCAGCTGCTGGTCTTTGCATACTAGCTCATCATCATCAGCGTATTCTGTTATTCTCCTGACCTCTCATGCCTCTGGTCTCATAGTGTCAAAATGACTGCTGTAGTTCAAGACATCACATTCCTCTTCAAGGCAGGGAAATGGTTGGTGCCAGCTGAGTTTATTTTCTTATAAGGAAGGCGGCACTTTCCCAGAATCTGTAGCCAACTTCTGCGTTTTTCTTATTGGCCAGAACTATTCACATGACCACCCCTAACTGCTGAGAGGTTGGGAAATCATGTCACCTGGCGTAAGGAACATTGCCTCTCTGTACAACATGGTTTTTTTTTAATCCAGGATGATGGAGGAATGAACATCAGGGAAGCAACCAACAGTGTCGCCACACGGGGAGCGGAGTGGTGGACTTCCTTCCTTGTTCAATCCTAGGCACCGAGTTTCTGTCACCAGCTCTCGCCCAGGAAACTTATGGACTAGTCTGAGTCTCTCTTACTGAAACATAAATCTGCTTCTTCCTAATTTATCCTGTTCTCTTCAGCACATGAGGACCCCGCAGTCCCTCTGTCCCCCTGTTCTGCCTCCAGCCAAGACCTTCAGCCTCTCATCTCATTTCCCACGTCTACTCTCCAGCTTTCTGCCCCCATTTCACCCACCGCAGAGCCCCTCTGGGAAAGGGAAATGGGAGGGAGGATGAAAGAGGAGAGACGGTGTTAATTAAACAGCAGATGTTTAACTCTGTTAATTAATAGCTCTGTCACCCTGAGTGGCATCAACCTTCTCTTCTCTTGTCTCCTTCACCCTCACCGTTCTCTCCCCCTCTGGAGGGCCTGAATCTAAAGCTGAAGAGTCCAACATTGGTTCAGTGGGGACTGAGACCAGCAGAGGGAAGACGGAGAAAGTGTCCCTGAGGAGGTGGTTCCTTGTCCAGGAGGGAGTGTGAATATATTGTCATATCAGCGTTGGGAACAGAGAGAAGGAATAGTGGGAGAGAGGTTGTAGCCCCTGATGTCACCAAAGAGACATGTTTGGTGATTTCAAAAAATCAATTAATTTCCATCATTTAAAAATAAGAGTGTTACATAAATCGATATATAGACTTTCTTTAAAATCGGACAGATCTGGGCCCACGTCCTGAGAAGACAACGGTCAGCTGGAGAAGAGGAGAGGAACATTATAGCTCTCGTGTCCAAATGGTGCACATGTCCTCCTCTCCTCCCCTGTCCCTCCCTATGCTTTTAGCTCATGTCACCCGCCAGCCCTGAGGACATCTGGGTTGGATCCACTGTAGAGGTACAAGTGCCAGGAATGGACAATGGGTTAGAAGTGGAAGATGAAGGAGAGGAGAGTCTGGGAATGCCGAGATGTGAGTTAGGATGCATGGGGGATTATAGTTTCACTGACAGAAATGGGGAGATGTGGGAGAAACATGTTAAGGGAGAAAAATGACAAACTCATTTGGGGCAGCCTTCAGTAGAGACGTCTGGGTGACAGCGAGATGGAGATGGCCATGAGGTCTGGAGTCCAGAAGAAAGGGGCTAGACATCTGGGGAGCTAATGGAACCAGGTGAAAGCGGAAACCCTGGAGACGAGGGAGTGGGGGGATGCTGAGACCACCCTGAGAGCAGTCAGCGTGAGAAGAGGAATTGAGGGGTAGAATCCTGGAGAAACACATATTTGGGAGAAAGAACCATAAATGAAAGTTAAGGCCAACTCAAAGGCTGAAAGGAACATGGACAATGTAATGGCAGAGAAATAGGTATAGTTATGGCATCTTCCTCTATATTATCTGCTTTGAAGCCCAAGCAGTGTTTCCACAGTCTCTGTGGCCAGGAGAGGGAGAGTAGATGGGGCCGAAGCCCTGGTTCTCTCTGGTGCCCTGTGTTCACGGGCTCCCCAAAGAGACGTGAAATGGACCATTTACATCATGCCAGTTTTACCTATTTCAGGCCATTGGGACTTTTTTTTCCTAATAACTTTAGAATGACAGGCTTTGTCCTGAATTGAACATTTCAGTGGCATTCCAGAAATAGCCCACTAGGTAAGCCCTGAGTGCTTCATTGGAGGGGTACAGCTTCTGTTACTAACACAGACACAGAACTCCTTGCCACTCTGAAAAATCTCTCCTCTCTTGGGAAAGGCACAAGGAACAGAGCCTTGGGGGTCAGAGAGCCCTGGGACCAGCCCCTGACCTGTTGGTCTCCTTTCCCTCACCTCACTATGCTTTGTGCCTGTGTGAAATGAGGAAGGGTCACTGGGAGGATTAAATGGATGGCTTTCACTGAGCCCTGGCTCTGTGAATGAGGCTGTCACCCCCACCAGTGCTTCCTTCCAGCTCCCTCTGACACCACCAGCACAGAAGGCGGCAGATGTTACTGGTCTCACTTCATTTCAATAGATTTACAAGCATTCCTTTATGTGTTGCTGAAAAATTGGGTGTAAATCCTATTTTAAGAACACAGTAGAACTCATTACTTGAAGAACGCTTTGGAAAATCCTCTTGGGAAGTGAATAATAATCATCCTTTGGTAAAACTTTTGTGCTAATGTTTATAAATTTCTTTGTCTGAAGTGCAGTTTACCTATAAGGGCTTTTCCACCATCTTCCCTGTGCATTTTGTGACTGTCTTCTTTCCCGCGGGACACACTGCTCCCCTTCCCTGTTCATGGCATCTCCCCATCGATGGTCCTCTCTCCCCAACCCCTTGGGTTCACACATCATGCTCCCTGACTATCCCCTCAGCAGTAGCCTCTTCTTCCTCCCCGAGACTGTTTGACCGTGACTTGCCAGCTCCTGCTCTTCCTTCTTCAGAAATTCAGGCCCAGAAGAATCTCAATGCCAGGAATGTTTGCCACATGTGGACGACTGAGTGGTAGTGTGTATAGCAGGTGTGGCAGGTGGAATAATAGCCCACCAAAGACGTCCATGTTCTCATCCTTGGAACCCGTAACTATGTTACCTTATGCCCCAAAAGGGACTTTGCAGACATGGTTCGGTTAAGAACCCTGACATGGGGAGACCATCCTGGATTATTTGGGTGGTCCAGTGTAACCACAGGAGTCCTTAAAAGCAGAGAACCTTTCCAGCTGCGACAGAGGGGCATTTAACTATAGAAGAATGGTTATAGAGAGGCAGTGTTGCTGGCCCCAAAGATGGAATGTGAGTGACCTCTAGAAGCTGGAAAAGGCAGGGAAATGGATTCTCCCCTAGATCCTCCGGAAAGAAATGCGGCCCCACCAACACCTTGATTTTAGCCCACCGAGGCCAGTGTTGGATTTCTAACCTACAGAACTGTAAGAGAATAAATGTGTTGTTTGAAGTCTCTAGGTCTGTGGAAATAGGTTATAGTAGTGATGGGAAATGAATACGGTGGTGGGCTTGCTTCACTCACTGGTCAGGGGTAAGCGTGCCCTGAGGGACAGTGAAGGACCGGCAGGGGGCGCCACGCTGCAGGAAGAGTGGGAAAAGACCCCATCCTCTGAGGTGTCACCAGCACATCCTCCTCAGTCCAGTGGATTTTATGAGCTTTTAAAAAAATATTGTAGTAACATATACATAACATAAAATTTACTATCTTAACCATTTTTAAGTGTATAACTCAGTACTATTGAGTATTTTGTTTTACAACCAGCACCGCCATCCATCTCTAGAACTCTCCTTCTGACACACTGAAACTCTGTACCCATTAAATAACAACTCCCTGTTCTCCCCTCCCACAGCCCCTGGTAACTGCCATTTTACTCTGTCTATATGAATTTGACTATTTTAGGTACCTCGTGTAAATGGAATTATACAATATTTGTCCTTTTGTGTCTAGCTCTATTTACTCAGCATACTGTCTCCAAGGGTCATCCATGTTGTAACATGAGTCAGATTTTCATTCTTTTTTAAGACCAAATAATGTTCCATTGTATGTATATACCACATTTTTGCTTATCCAGTCATCCGTGGATGGACACTCGGGTTGCTTCCTTCTTTGCCCATTGTGCATAATGCTGTTGTGAACACGGGTGTACAAATATCTTTCCAAGTCCCCGCTTTCAGTTCTTTTGGATATAAACCCAGAAGTGAAATTGCCAGATTATACGGCAATTCTATTTTTAACTTCTTGGGGAACCACCATACTGTTTTACATAGCGGCTGCAGCATTTCACATTCCCACCAACCCATTTTAACCATTTCTAAGTGAATGGGTTGGTGGCATTAAGGACATTCACAATGCTGTGCAGCCATGAGCACTGTCCCTCTCATTAGAGGCTCTTTGAATGATAGAACTAGCTCTCCTGGTGTTGAGGAACCATGCTCAGGAGCGTGAAGAGAAATGGGGGCTCCCACAAAGTTTAGGTTGAGCAAGAGAAACTCTAAGAAAGGCCTGTCCTTTAGCTGGATTTGCTGTCTGTTTTTGAGCTGTAGGCATGTTTTCAAATACAGTTTTTATTTTATATAACAACAGCATATCTGGATGGCAAAATATTTCCACGGAGAGAGCTAGTGGAGGAGAAAATGGATGCTGCTCTGATGACTAGATAAGCTTGGTTTGTGTTTGGCAACGTCCTGAGCATTTAATTCCAGCAATTAAAGTAGGCAAGTCTCTCTCTCTCTTTTTTTTTTCATTGCAAAAACAATAAAATATTGCATACTGTAACACAGAAAACAATCCCTGCTCATCATCATACCATAAACTTTGTGGGACCGCGACCGTTTGTGATTGTCACTTGGGCAAGGCATGAGCTAGACGTGCAGTTTACCGTATTTCATCACAGATGCCTACAGCTATGAGGCAGGGTGCTGGTTCCAACCCGTGGCTTCTTCCTCTAACGTTCTCTCCTCACGTGTTTGGTCATCTTCCTCTGAACACGTGTCATCTCCTACAAAGTTACCAAGTTCACACTTGCTCGTTTTCCCAAGCCATGCGAACCTTCCCTTTTAATTCTTGCTTTCAGTTTGTCCTTGTGTTGACATACTCTGTCCATAGGAGCAAGTCCCAACTCCATGATCGTAAATATAGAATGGTTGTGGACCATGCTTTAGAATTTCACCGTCTGCAAACAATTGCTGGAGCAGCCCGCTAGCACTGGCGAGAAGCCCACCAGGCTTGACTTCGCTCACAGGACTGTGCCAGATAATGCCATTTTTCTATGTGGTGCATTGAGATTGTACAAGTGGTAGGTTCTGGAGCCCCACCGCCTGGGTTTGGATCTGGCTTCTACCCATTTTACTTTATGCAAGTGACTTAACTGGTCTGTACCTCAGTTTTCCCATCCATAAAATGGGGATGATGATAGTACCTGCTTCACAGGGTTATTGTGAATATTAAATGGCATAATATAAAGAGCATAGAACATTGCCTGATAAATAACAACATGGTCTTTGTTGTTGTTATTTAGTCTTGGTTCTGCCACTAGCTCCCTGCCCAGTCTAGAGCTAGATACTCTTCCCCAAGCCTCAGTTTCCTCATCTGTAAAACACAGGGTTGAACCAAATGATCTTTAAGAGCTCATCTTGTTAAACTTTCTGTGATCACATTTTAATTTTTAATTGCAGTTGGGAGATGTGGGTGGGACTGCAGGAAGGAATGCCAAACACTGATGTGACAAATCATGACCTGGAGTTTGCTGGGAACAGAGAGAGGCGAGCCAATCTGGCCCAGCCTAGTCGGCTGAGCAGAATGAAAAGACAGGGAATGAACTTGCCTCTGGGAAAGAGTGTGGGGTGTAGGAGGCATCCACACCCTCACCCCCAGGTTCCAGGGCTGAAAAGTGCTGGATAGTCTTCCTGAGCCCCTGCGCCCTCCCCCACCTGGTCCCAGCTTTCCCCCTGGGTCCCAGTCTCCCAGATGGTCTAAATGGGAAGAAAAGAGGAAAATCCGTATCCAATCTGTTCTATTCAGAGCAATGGGAAGGAATCTGCATCTCAATTTTATCTTTGTGCTGAGCTTGGCTAAGCTTTGCCCCCCATGTAGTGAGTGATGGATGGGTGGGAAGATGGCATTCGTGGCTTTGGGTGAGGGTGGAGGAGTGAGGGGTGCCCTCCTGCCTTCCCCTCCTCACCAAACCCAGGACAGAATACATTCTTTCCTGCTCTTGGTTTCCCCCCTATTTCCTCTTCTTTTCTTTCTTTCTCTCTTTCTCCCCCTTTCCCAGGCAGGGAGCCAAGTGGAGACTTTGAATGGAGGCAAGGAGGGAGGGGGCCCTGGAAGGAGGACCACTGAGCCCCTTTCCCCTGGGTCCTCAAGGGCTCAAGAGCTGAGTTTGAGGTGGGGACAAAAGGAAGTGGCTCATTCTCTCCACCCACCCTTGCCCCTGGCTGTGGGGCCCTGGGCTGGGGGAGCCTCCCGGGCCTGTCTGTGTGGGCTCCAGCCTCTGGACTCTTCCCTGTCCATCAGCAGCCGCTGGAATTTCTTTCCTCAGAGCAGCTCAGGACCTGGAAAAACTGGCTCCCAAACTCACAGGAGGCTGATTTGTAGCAGGAAATCAGTTTAATAATTTATAGCTAGAAAGTGTTCTCCCTGGTCAGAAAGCCAACTCAAGAAATCAAATTAAACTTATAAGGCTGCTTGGAAGAGTGCATGGAGCCAGGACTACGGGAGGTACCGGGAGGGCTGTGCCTGTAGTGGCCCAGAGCATGGCTTCTGCAGCAGACGGTCTTGGGTTCAAATCCTGTCTCTGTTATTAACGGGCGCTCGGCCCCGATACCTTCATGTTTTCTTATCAATTGAGAATGGTGATCCCAAAGGCATCTCTCAGCTTTCTTGCCAAATTACCATGAGGTCTTGCAGGGAAAGAGCTTAGCTCAGGGCCTGGCACATTCTTAATACATAGCAGCTGTGTTTATTCAAGTCCTCATCTTTTAGGGTAGTAGGTGGTCTTTTCCTTTCTGATTACACCCTTTTTGTCAATCAGAAGAAAAAAGGTCCCTGGTTGCTCTAGATGGGACCCCCTTGAAGCAGTAATTTGAGGAGTCTGTATTGCTGCCTTGGTTCAGTTCTCCTATTGGTCCTCTATTCTATTGGTGCTTCTATCCAGGGCTACCCCCTGTAGATGGGCCAGTGTGTCTTCCATGGGGTGCAGGTGGTGCTCTGGGTGTGAGGCTGGGTTCTCTTGGAGGAAGAGGCACCCAATTCCAGTTCTCAGAGTTGCCCTGCAGACAGGTGTCCTGCTCTCACTCATCCCTCCCACCTAATTTCCCCAAGCACAGATCCAATTGCATCCTTCCACTGCCTCAAACCATCAACAGGTCCTTCTTTTCAGCAGAAGAAAACCTCCTGATGCTTTAGGTTTGCAGTTAAGTCTCCCATGATGTGGCCTTAGTCGTCCTTCCCAGACTCATCTTTCTCTCCTTCTCCCTCGCTGGGTTATGTGAGGACGGGCCAGGGCCAGATCTTTGCCAGTGCCATTTGCCGTTCCCTCTGTTTGGAGTGTTCTGGCCCTGATGGCTGGGGAAGTTCCCTTTTCCTTTCTTCAAGCCCTATTTGTGTTTTATCTGTTTTCTCTTCTACATGAGGCATCTAGAAGTCAGTCCCCCTGACATTCCTCTCACTTCCCTTCCCTGAGGTATCTACTAGCACTTCTCTTCAAACTTCCTCACAATCTGCGTCCTCATCTACCCATGCTCCCATCTCCTTTGTAGGACTGGAACTGGCAGGAGGGCTGTGACCCCCTTATTCATCCTCATGCTGAGTGGAGGAAAAAGGATTTGGTGGTCCTCAGTGTGGCAGTTCAGCCACTCCCCACCGTAGGAAGGTCTGGGCAGTGGGCTCACTGGCAAGCAAGGGAAGGCACGGTTATGCAGGGGGAGCCTATTGGGAGGCCAGTTCGGGCTCTGGAGGATTCAGAGTACACTGTCTTTCTTTCTCCACTACTGCCCCTATCCCCCTCATTTTTACACCAGAGAGAAGAGCAAAGGCCCCTCTATAACTGTGGGCCTTCCAACAGCTCTGGTCTTGGCCCCCTGCCCTTCTCTCCCACTCGGCAATTTCATCCCCTCCTACAGTTTCAGCTAATCCTTCTCCCACTATCTATGCTGGGAAAGTGAGCCCTGGAGAAGTCCCATAGAAGGCGAGGCGTCCTCAAGGGGGTGCCTGCGTGGGTGTGCATTCTCTTGCACATACATGCACATGCATTCACATGCCTCCAGGCACCATTAGACTGACCCCATATCGAGGACTATTGGGAATTGGGGCAGCAGCGGGAGAGAAGGCAATAGAAGGAAGCTCTGGCTGATGATTTGGGAAAATGCTTTCCTTATCACCGGAGGTTTCCCAAAATAGCAGGAGTCAGCTGGTACTGTGCCTCCCTTCCCCCCACTCCGAGAGCAAGCACCCTGCCACAGTGCCAGTCGCAAGCAGCCCTGAAAAGGTCAAAATACAGGCTTTCTATACCCCCTTACCCATCCAGATCCCAGGCCCCAGTCGGTTACGGGCTCTGCCTTGTTATATATTGTTTTTTGGACAAACATCTCCCCAATTAACTGTAAGCTCCTTTAAGGCAGGGGCCATTCTTTTGTCACGTGCACCTCTGCCCTCCCTCACTTCCCCTATCTGTACAGGACCCAGCACATAGTAGGTATTTAGTAATGCTCAGTGAAGTTTTGTATAAATGAATGAACAATGAACCTGGGTCAGACACTTGGATAATTAGTTGAATATTTTATGTATATGAATATATGGATACGAATGGATTTCATGAAGGGCCTAGTCTGTACCAGACGTTCTACACCCAGGTCTGGCAGCCTCCCAAGCTCAGCATTTCCCATGGTCCTCCACAACCCTCAAGAAGCTCTCGCTGCCTCTGCTATTCACCGCCAGTGGAGAAATTCTAGGGTTATTTTAACATCAGATCAGACAAACATATTAGAAATAAAAATTTCTGTTTGTCGTAGGTGTATTTGTTGTAAGTATAACAAAGCAAACTGTATAGGACAGGAATGGTACTTGGCTAATGATAACTGAGACTTGAAAAACAAGAGCTTAAACAAATTAGGAGAGAATTATTCAATAATAATAACAATAAATAGCCATCCCTTATATAGCGCCTACTTTGTGGCAGGTGCTGGTCTAAGCCTGTTAGGCAAAGTAACTCATCTTATCTTTACAATAGCTCTGTGAGGTATGTGTTATTATTCTCCTCATTTTACAGACAAGGAAACAGGCACAGAACTGAGATGGTGAGACGTGGGAAAGAAGTCTGGAGGTAGGCAGACCAAGGCAGGTTCTGTCAACATCCCAGGTTCCACCTATCTTTCTGCACCACAATCCTTATTGCTCGGCTAATGGTCACTTAAGGCCATGGAGCACCATCTATCCTATCTGTAGGCCAGGTGGGAAAAGAAAAACCCTTTTAGAGTGCTTCTCCATAAGCTCCATTGAGGACTTTCTCATGCCTCTCGCTGGCCACCCCTGTCCACAAGGCTAGGAACGCTTTGAGCAGGACACATTGTCCTCCATCCCACACTGATGCAGAGGCTTCTTTAGGAAGGAGGAAGGCAGAAATGGACGTGAGGAGGCAATCCTATGTAGGCCACTCCTGGTCTGACATGTCTCTGACTGGCTTAAGCAAAAATGGGCAATTATATTTCAAGGATCCAGGAGGGGGAGGCTCATGGCAGTAGAATATAGTCAGATCTCAGGAAAAGACTAGACCTGGGTACTGGAAGGCTGTTAGCATCTGAGAGAGTTTCTGTTCGTTGTCTCTCTGTCTCTGTCTCTGTCTCTGTCTCTGTCTCTGTCTCTGTTTCTGTCTGTCTGTCTGTCTGTCTCTCTCTCTCTCTCTCATGTTGTTAGTCTCTATCTTCAGATCATCTCTGCTCCTCTCTTCAGCCAAAGAGATAGGTAGAAGATGGCCACCCCACCGGGCACATTGCAAATTCCAAGTCCTCTACAAAGACTGACTTGACCCAGCGGGGAGGGGTAAGAGATGTTACAGACCCAAATTGCCACAGGAGAACCTCTGATTGGTTTGTTTTGACCACATGACTATATTTGGTGCAAGCAGCTATGTTGGAATGGGGATAAGATGTATATATGAGGCTGCTGGAGGCCTACCCCTTTGACCCATGGATGGAGAGGAAAGAATTTTTAAAGACTGGGAATTCTTGAAAGTTGGGGATTCACTCTACCACCCCCTGCCAATTATCTAGAAGTCTGCATAAAAAGTCAGACCGTGCAACAGTCTTGGTGATGTAGGAATTGGCTACGCTTCTTTTTTCAGTGTGGCACTCCTTGTTCTGCTGAAATTTGCAGAGCTGCAAGCCCTGGTTCATTGAGCCCTGTCCTGACCATCAGTACCCCACACTCCAGCTTCATTCTTCACTGCCCTTCTCCTTCTGTTCCTCCTTTGCACCCCTCTTAGGGCCTACTGGCTTCCTTGCCAAGGGCAAAGGAGGTCCTTGCAGGTGATGGCAAAGCAGGCCTGTGTGTGAGCTCCTGTGGGATTCCTCAAGTCAGCCCCTTGGCCCACTCTTGCACTCCTAAGGTTTGGAGTGTTCATCTGAAAAAAAAAAAATGCTTTACCTGTCTCCTCCCTGATTAGTGTCCAGCTTGTCTGTCTCTGGGCGACTGGTCTGTGTGTAGAATGCTCATCCATCTGCTGCTCTGGCTCTCTCCTCCTCTTTTTCTCCTCCCTCACCTGAGTAGAGGAGATCAGAATCCAGGTCCTGCTCTCAGTCCTCTCCTGCCCTCATTTATGTGCTATGTTCCCTTTCCTTCTCCTCAAACAGCAGACACGGGGTTGTGCTGGAGTCCAGGTGGAAGAAGTGGTATTAATCTAGCAAGTATTGACTCAAGAGGGACTTGGCAAACAATTTATATAAAAACCGTAAGTGAGTGGAATTTCTGCTTTGGAAATTAGGTACTTTAAAGCCAGGAGCCTGGGGGAGGGGAAGAGGCCTAATGTGTGCTCCTAATTTAGGTTCCAAAGCTCAGGATCTGGCCACACAGACCCAGGGTGGGGAGACAAGAAGGCCTTGGGGAATTGGGGGCAGGGAGAGGGTTGGGAATAATGAGGGGAGAGCCGTTGTCCTATACCTTAGATGTCCTGAGTTGCTGGTAGAGGAAAAGGCCAGCTCATGTCTAAGATATTTGCATATGCATTAAATATCACCAATTAGGTGGTATATCAGCCAGGGTCCCCCCAGGAAACAGATGGCACACTCAAATTGGTAAATGGGAGGGCAGTTTAATAAAGGAACTATTTACAAAGCTGTGGGAAGGGATTTGGGAACCATATGGGTCTGCTCACTATGGGCTCACTGAGATTGGTGCGGAGCGGGCAGCACTCCGAGACCTAAAAGGGGAAAAGAAGGAGGGGAATGGGAGAGGGGATGGCTACTGAAACCTGGAGGCAGAGGAGCCTGTAGGACTGGAGCTTATTCTGCTGTCTCTTCTCTCCTCCCTTCTTCCTCTTCTGCCAGTGCCCTGCCACACACACACACACACACACACACACACACACACACACACACACACACACACACACACACACACACACACACACACACACACACACACACACACACACACACAAACACACACAGCCAGAGGGAAGAAGTCCCTTGATACAGCCTAGGCACAGAGCAGAAGCAAGAGAGGGAGGAGGGGCAAATAGAAAGTGTCCCACACAGGTGTCAACAAAAGGAAATGCCCCAGTCCACTGCTCTACCCCTCCCCCCACCGCCACGCATTCCCTACCCAGGACACCAACATAGCTCTCATTAATGGATGCTCACTGTCTCCAGGCACTACTCCAGGCCTTTTAAAGATAGTAACTCCTTTAATACTTTTATCTGCTGAAGGAGTTAATTTTCCTATTGTCAGTCACTCCCAATCTAGGGAAACTAAGGCAGGCAGAAGTTAGGTATTTTTCCCAGAGTCAGCTGATAAGGAGAAGAGCTGGGATTTGAACCCAGATTGACTGGCTCCAGATGGTTGGCCCTGCCCTTTGATTCCCCACTCTCCCAAGTCTAGGGATCAGTGTCAGAGAAAGGAGATGGTGGGCACCAGGGACAGAACGGCAGTGCCAAGCCCCAGGCAGCAGGAAGGACCCAGCTTACCACTGAGGAATAACTACATGTGACCAACAGTGTGAAACACCTCTCCAGGGAGTAAGTTTGGGCCAAACTTCCCTCACAGAGGGTCTCTGCTAAGAGGGATGGCCAGGCTCTTGGGTGAAGGGATCAAAGAGGTGTTCTAGAGACTACTGGCCCATGGGGTGCGGGATGGGGCAGGGTAAGGAAGAAGGGGGTTCTGCTGGGCACATACACTGTGCGGTCACTGCAGCAATACAGTGATTTTTTTTTTGTTGTTATGCCATTCACACACATGTGAGGAAACTTGAGCAGGAAATAAGTCATCCTACTGTAATTTTCCAGACCTGAGGTAAGGTAGTGGCAGTAGGGAGGGAAGAGAGGAGGATTTAGGAGCAAAGGGTCTTAGAGAGGGTTGGAAGCCCAGGGGCATTTAGTCCTCAGGAGGACTGGCAGAATCACCCTTGGGGTCACTTACTTGCTGGCCCCAGGTGTCTGCCTGCAGTAGAAGTGATTCTGACTTGCTCACTCCCCTGGAATTCCTGAGCAGTTCAGCCTTTTGTTTCACAGATGAGGAAAGTGATACCAAGGAGGTCAGTCAGTGGTGGGTCAGGGACCTGTGAGGGGAGTGGGGTCAGCAGGGCTTGGTGACACAGTGGATGGGTGGCAGGAGAGAGGTAGGAGCTGATTCAGAGAGTACAAGGGTGATTTTTGGTTTGTTCCATAGTAGAAGTTTTAAGGAACCAAAACTAGTTTTTAAAAAGATTTAAAAAATTTTTATGGACTAGGTAATATTAAACATATTTAATGTTGGAAGATGAAAATA
The DNA here is from genome assembly GCA_004027375.1 of Macroglossus sobrinus. Classification (NCBI taxonomy): domain Eukaryota; kingdom Metazoa; phylum Chordata; class Mammalia; order Chiroptera; family Pteropodidae; genus Macroglossus; species Macroglossus sobrinus. The sequence continues at coordinate 2,135,515 of PVKZ01000056.1, read as the reverse complement.
ATATAAAAAGGTATATATTGAGAAGCCTAACTCATCATTTTGTGAATTATAAGCAAACTTTTTAATTTATCAGTTTGGTTTATTTTTTCCAGTGTATGTTAATTCTAAGATGGGCAAATATAAGTATATATTCTTATTTCTACCCTCTTTTTTACACAAAAAAATAACATTATTACACTGCTTGGTACCTTGTTTCTCTCACTTAAAATCACTGGAGATTTCTTTACATCAAAAATTTGGAGAAAAATTCTCATTCTTTTCTAGAGCTGCATAGTATTCCATTACAAATATATACCATAGCTTATTTAAGCAGTTTTCCGTTGATAGATATTCAGTTGTTTCATGTCTTCTGTTATTTCAAAGAATGCCACAGGAACAATCTCATGCATAAGTCACCTTGCACATGTGCAGATGCCTCTGAAGTCTATTTTTGTTTCTCAATTATCTGAGCTGAAGGAGCAGGTTTTACTTTTAAATTTACGGTCTGTCGCAGGTGGATACTTATGCAAAATTTAATAAACGTGAATCACTAGAGAAGTGAATCGAAATAAAAAACTATGCAGAATACAAGCCCAAATATTTTGTTATTAGATCCAATAGATATACAAATTACTCTCAAATTATTAAAATTTGTTTTTAAACATTTACTTTCAAATTTCTACATTTATCTTGCCATAGAGTCATTACAGTTTGTGGATCAACACTGGTGCGTGGACCGTACTTTGAATAGCACTGGTCTAGACTCTCAGAAATTAGGTCAAAGGGTAAATGCCTCTTGTTTTGTCAAATATTGTCATTTCCATTTCCATTCCTCCATGAGTTGTACCATTTTGTGCAGTATATGAGCGTGCCCCTTTCCCACAGCTTCACTAAGAGTGGGTTATCTAACTTGGAATTTCGCTGAACTGATAGGTGATCAGAGGTATCTCAGTCTAAATTTTAATTTGCATTATAAGTGAGAATAAGTGCTATTCATGTTTTTAAGCCTATTTACATTTATATTTCTTGCGCATTTTTCTACTGGATTGTTGATTTTTTTCTTCTTGATTCCTAAGAGTTCCTTACATATTAGGAATATTAACCCCCTGTCTAATATGATTTGCAAATTTTTTTTTCCAGTTTGTCATTTGCCTTTTGATTTTGCTTGATTTTTTTTTTTTTTTTTTTTTTTTTGGCGGGGAAGGGTGGGTAGGAGAAAAGGAAACATGCAGAAGTTTGTGATTTTTATGTAGTTAAATTTGTCAATCCTTTCTTTAATAGCTTCCAGATTTTGAGTTGTGGTTCTCCACTCCAAGGTTATAAAGAATTCTGCCAACATTTCTTTAGAATTTTGATGATTTCATTCTTAACATTTAATCTTTTATCTAGTTGGAATTTGTAAAGTGTGAGTAATGGATCCAAATTTATTTTTTTTACAAATGGCTATTCACTTGTCCTAGATCCATTTTTTAAAATCTTAAGATACCATTTTTATCATTAAAACTAATTTTAAGCCATTTGGGACCCTAATAGAAAAAGCTCTGTAATTTGTCAGTTTTGTGTAGAGAACCATTCCAAGGGAAATTAGCTTTCAAGATATGATCTATAACTTTGTGTTACTAGAGCATAATAAACCCTAAGTAACATAAATAAAGTATAAATTTATATATTAAACAAACTAACCTATGGGGCCGCCAACAACCAAGAGGAACTTGGGAGAAGTGAGCATTGGCGAGGGAGCGCGTAGTGAGCTTGAGTGTTTGCATTGCAGGTCTTCCCCCAGCCTGTCTCTGGAGCTGGGAGCTAGGACCGCAGAGGGGCCCACCATGGTGGTTCTGGGACCCCTGGCTATCACCCTGTTGCCGCCCAGCCTTGCACTGCTTGTGTTCCACCTCTCCAGCTCCCAGGATGTCTCCAGTGAACCCAGCAGTGAGCAGCAGCCGTGTGCCCTGAGGGAACACCCCACCGTGGCCTTTGCAGGTGAGAGCCATTTCCCATTCAATCCTTTTTGCAATGACCAGGTACTGTAGGACTTAGGTCGGACCGCAGGTGGGTCCTTCTGGCTGTTGGCAGTCCTGGGGTGATCATTTCCTGTAAGGTACAGAGATTCTTGTTCTGGGGATAGATCTAAGACAGACGGCAGCCGTGGGCTGGAGGGGTCTGATTTTAGTTTCCAGACAGTGCATCCAGGGCCTTTGTCCATGTTTACTTGGGGAAGAAGGGTCTTCCTTTGGGATTTCTTTGCTAGACAAGGAGGTGTGGACGCCCTGGGTGGGTTGGCCAAAGGTAAATCGGTTGTCTCAGCTCTAGCTCTTCTGGAAGCATGAGCTCTATTTGTTAGCTTCCAATGGGGGGAAGAATGAAGATGACTCTCTTGTTAGAAGTGCCTAGTGATCTCTGGAAATATTCCTTCTGCTCTATGACAGCTGTAGGGATGCCTGTTTGGGGGGTTTTAGTTGCCCCAAGGAAAAGGGACCCTGATAACTAATAACTCCTCTGTCTGTCAAGGGAGGTCAGAAGAGTGTCCTATTAAAGTGTTTTCCAAACTGGGATTTGTGACTTACTGGACTTATCCTGAAGGGTCCATAAGTTCTTAAGAAGAATTTCTAAAATTAGTAAATGAATTGGATGATAATCTAAAAGGAAAACAAAATAGAAATACTGGAACTTCCTGGATGTTTTCCCATGGTCTGTTAGCCAGTCTGGGGGTCCCTGATGATGTTACGATCACATCAACACTTCAGGATCTATTGCCTATGTGGCAGCTCACATTGGGATTTACAAATGTAGTCTCTCAGGTGTCCCCAGGTTCTTGAGTTTGATAAACACCTGTCCTATTTCCCCTTTATAATAACCCTGATGGAGAGACAGGACAAGGCTATCACCTCCTTTTACGAATGGGGAAGGGGCTGAGGTGTAGAGGTTGGGGAGAAGTGTCAGAGCCTCCTGACCCACTCCCCATAACAGACTGATCAGGTGTCCTAGGCAGGAGGCTGTCCAACCTGTCCTCTGGGATTACCACAGACTGTCAAGAGGGTCAGGACGGAAACCAGAGTGGGAAAATAAATCCATGAGTTTGAAGTTGGCATGAGATTTGGGGGCCAAAGGGAGCCAGTATGAATAGGAGCTGGGGGCTGTGAGGTGTGCGACTTGGAGTGTTTAGAAGTGTGAAATCCCCAACTGTGAGCTGTCTCCTGTCTCCTGTCTCAGAGGGGAGGGTTTCCACCTGTTTTCTCTGTGATGATTTGTTTGATCTGAGAGTCAGTCTTTGAAGGCTTAAGTGGATTAAAGTAAATTAGCAATGTCTTTAAGCCTACAAAACGTGTGGTGTACACCCTCAGACTTCTAATGGCTTTTTAGTTGCTAATGGTGGTTGTCACTGAAGGGAAGGACCAAGCAGGGGACAGAGGAGCAGGGTTTTGAACACCGAGGGCTATCCTTACTTATGTTGGGGCCACTATGGCAGCTCCTAATGAAACATTTCATGGGATTTGTCCAAAACATTATTGGCCTGGCTGATTTTGGGGACAAGAGAATGGAGGAATCTGTTCTCCTGTCAGGCTGGTCCGTATTGGTGTAAATTGGAAGATGGGCAATGGGTGGAGATATGGGAGATGTGTTCCTTGGGTGCCTGGCTTCCTTGACATTATTTTTGATATTCACATGTAAATTACTTGAATGAAACTGACTTGCTACCCACCACCTTTCAGAATGAAGAAATGAGGTTCAGGTTAACATAGGTGATTGACATAAGGTCGCCAAGGAATACCTGTAGTCCTGGGCAAATGGAGATGGTCGGTCATCCTAGACTGACTGCCCTGGAGAGTGGCGTCATCTCTGACTTTCGTGCACAGCCTCCTGGCCTCCAGCAACTCACCTCCTTCCCCATTCTGATGGCTTGGGTTTTCCTATTCATTCGCCAAATTTCTATTGGGCCCTGCTTGACACCAAGCACGGAGCTGGACAATGTGGGGCCTCAGAGGTGAACAATTTTCTTTTGAGTACTCGAGTATCTCTTATTGTTCCTTAAAAGTCATTTCTTTTGGCCCCCAGCACAGTTGGTCCTGGACCAGGACCAGTTCCCTGGTCTCCCCACACCATTTAGTGCCACCGAGCACACACTAGGGACTCTGTTCACGTTGGATGATTGACTATGTTCTGTGTTCTGGAGAAGTTGCCATAATCCAGCCCAGCACCAGTCCCTATCTTCTAGGTTCCTCTCATGTGTTACACCTTATTTCTGACCGGTCTGCAGGTTTATAACTCTGTAGCTATGGGTTTTCCTCTCCCCCAACATCTGACTAATCTAAGTATCCTAGAGGAGCTGCCAGTTGCAGAATCTGACATTTTCCTGTTCTGTAAGGTTAAATTTTCTGCTAGGGGTTTCTTTTAAGTGGGATCCTTCCTGTGTTTCTCTTTGGCTTGCACGTTATTCCTCTCGCCACAGCACGGCCTTTTTAGGCAGCAGATAGACACCAGAAATATGGAGTTAACACTGACAGTGGTTAATCCACAAAGTGGGTAATTGAATCGACTATACATAATTAAAATCACAGGCGCGCCATGGAGAATGTCATTTTTCTCTTAAAGATGCCGTCCAAAGCCTTTGCTGCACACGGAGCTCAGAACGTGCTTGGTGTTTTAAAGACAGCCTTCCCTCTGGTCCTCTTTGCCTATTTAATCAGAGGAAGCTGGCTCCTTTCCCAAGACAGTTCCCCCAGGATCACTGGGCTGCACATCTCCCCCTTCTCTTCCTTTCCCTTTTGCCCATGTTGGTCCCTTCCACGGTAGGGGAGAGGGACAGAAACTGGAAGGAGCCGCCACCCTCCACTCCCCTACCCCCACGTCCCTACTGTCATCCCAGCTCCTGCTTTCTCTCCCTCTCCCCTCCTCCCCGAAGAAGGGCCTGAGTGAAGAAGGAGCTGAGAAGTCCCCCAGATGGAGTTTCTCCTGGTTAGCTGCAGACCAGTCATGCCACTTCTTCCCCTGTTTGACTGCCCACATCTGGAATACCTCTGTTGGAAGGGAAGAAGGGAATTAAAATGTGATCCCGTTGCTACTATTGGGGAGCACCCAGTCTAATGGGGACAAGCAAGCCCCTCACATTTTCTTTCTACCCCCCACAGAAAATTTGCGCACATGTGGAGTGACAATATACAATGTGAATGGAACAGAAAGGGTAGAGAGAATGTGGAACAAAAGATCAGTTGGAGAGGTCATAACCTAGGAAAGCTTCCTGGAGGAAGAGGACCTTTGGCTGGCTTAGTTTCTAAGGTAGTGTAATATCCTACCAGGATTTCTGGGAGTGGCGCCAAGGTCAGCTAATAACCCAGGCTACCTGACTCCAGATCTACTCCTTATACTGGTATTGCCCAAATGTCATTGCAACTACGTGACAATTGTTGCCAACCCATAGTCACCTGCTGAAGGCAGAGGCACACCCAAGGGGTTCGCTTCATTTTGCAGCAGAATTCCTTTCTTCTTTTTCTTTTTAATTGTGCATATTACAGTTTTCTGAAAACCATCCAACTCACAAAACCTTCAGTTCTCTAGTGAGCGATTAAGTGTTTGCCTGTCGTGCAGAAATGAAGGGGTGCTTTTGCTCTGCAGTAGAGGGATAATGAGCAATGATTTATTTCCTTTGGATTACACACACACACACACACACACACACACACACACACACACACACACCTCTGGGCCTTTCTGTGAGCCAGTCACTAATGCACTATGCAGAAAGACACAAGGCCTCACAGTCCCCCCTCAACTTCACTCCCATTAGCATGGATGTTCCTCTACCTGAGGCTCTCTCTTATGACTGGTCAGTTCCCTCCCATTCATGAGCCATCTGTGATGGAGAGCCATTAAAGGGCTGTGCACAAAGATGTAGGGAGTGGGTCTTCAGCGGAAGGGAAAGAAGAAAGTCAGCTGGGTACTGTTCCCCAGGCATACTCTCTCCAGACCACTGCTGACCCATCCAGAGGGCTATGAGCTCTCCTTTCTGCCCACCCAATGTCCATGAGAGGCTTTGGCCTTGGCTGGGAAGATCCTTTCTTGCAGACAGGGATGGACACTGACCACTCACCCTCCTTGGAGCTTTGTCTGATAACCTGATTCTTCCTGCACAGAACGGATATGAGGGTTCTTTATTCATTCAAATACTTCCAGGTGCTGGGCCAGGCCTGGAGATCCAAGAAGCAAGATATTCCCTAGCCCCCAGGGCATACCAGTGGATAGACACCCAGTGTGATGGGGGCTTTTATGGCAGTAGGGTAGATGTCTATGGGAGCCCTTCCCTCTGGCTTGGGAAGTCAGGGAAGGCTTCCTAGAGGAGGCAGGGTGGGGATGAGGCGAATAGGAACTGTTCCACTGAGGCAGAACAGAAGTGTAAAAGTTTGTAGGCTCTTGTAGAATAGATCTGGAAAAGCACACAGTGGTCTAGTTCAGTGGGTCCAGGGTGGAGAGTCTCAGGGGGATGTAAAAGTTGAAGCATCATTCTTTCCATGGGTCACTAAGTAATTAATGTTCCAGGCATATGATTTGGGAGGAACAGTTGGGTTGCAACCCAAAGGCCTTCACAGGAGTTGAGACATTTCCTCAGGGCAACTGGGAGCTTTTAAAAAGCTCTAAGCTGGAGAGTAACATAAACGAGTTTGCATTTTAGAAAGATCACTCTGGTTGCCTTGTGGAAAATGAACTGGGGGGACGGGAGTGGAAGCCAGGCTAGTTAGGGGGCTGTTGGCACCAGTGAAGGCAAGAGATGCTGGTGGCTTGGATGGGCGATGGGGTGTAGAGGATAAAATGGATGTATTTCAGAGATGGTTGTAGAGCAGACAGGATTTGCCAGTGTTTGATGCAGCCGGTGAGGGGCTGAGGGATTCGAGGGTGATTACAGGTCTCCCTCGGGGCAGCTGGGAGCAGGTGTGGCCCCTCTCTGAGGTAGGAAACACAGCAAGAATAGTGACAACACCCCCGTCCCCACGCCCTAGTTGGCTGCCCACAGGTCTCACCGCACCCTGACTTTACCTTAACTGCAGCCCTTCCATTCTCCTGCCCCATGGTGGTGCGGCTGGGAGCCCCTGGTTCAACAGTAACTGGATGTTTGCCTCTCCCTCCCCCAGACCTGAAGCCCTGGGTCTCTAACTTCACCTATCCTGGAGCCCGAGATTTCTCCCAGCTCGCTCTGGATCCCTCCAGGAACCAGCTCATCGTGGGAGCCAGGTAATGAGGCACAGGCGGGTCTGGGCCAGAAGTGCAGGTGCTTAGAATGGAGTGCAGAATATTACTGGAGATGAGGCTACTGTGGGCATTCTCACAACCTGGGCCCTTGTTCTTCCCTGCTAGGCTCTCTCTGTATCTGAATGTCTGTTCCCCACAGACATTCTAGACCTCCAGACCTGATCTCAGCAAGCCAGTACCTATCTGGCATCCTCCCTGGGAGTTCTGTGTAGAGAAGGTGCTCAGGAGCCCCCTACTGGCCATCTGGCCACCTGCAGCTACAACTGGATGCAGGTGGTGGGCTTCTTTGCAGGACCTCACTACCCTGTTGCCTGACCTCCTTTAGCCCCACTGTCCAAGTCTGGCATCCAAAGGATAATACGCTCTAGGGAGGACTTGTGGGGACTCTATGGGATGGAGTGGGATGAGATAATTTTTACAAAATCATAGACCATCAGCTCTGGTAGGGAAGGGAGCTTAGAGATGGTTGACTTCAGTGGGTCTCAAAGAATGGTCGCTGGACTAGCAGCACCAGCAGCACCTGGAAACTTGTTAGAAATGCGAGTCCTTAGGCTCCATCCCAGACCTGCTGAATTGGAAGCTCAGGGTGGCCCAGCAAGCTGCATTTCAGCAACCCCTCCAGGTGAGTCTTAGGCTTGAGAATCGCTGGTCTGATCCAACTGCCTTAATTTAAACATGAAGAGGCAGAGGGCTGGATAGGGGAAGGTGAATGTCCCAAGATCACATAGCAAGATGACAACAAGGATGAGGACTAGAACTCAGATTTCCAAAGCTCAGGACTAGTTTTTTCTGCCAGTCCATGTTATCACCCCCTACTGCAGTGGTGTTTTTCAGATGCTCCCAACCCCAGAACTTCCGATTCTGCTAGTCTGAAAGTGGGGGAGGGTGACCATTAGATTGGGCACCCTCTGGTTACACTAGATAGCTGATCTTCTTTGATTTCTGGGCTTTCCTGAGTGTCCGTACTCCTTCATTTGTGGTATGAAAAGGAGGGAAGTGAAGACAGAGCTCTGGATTAGTACCAGACGAGCTTGATTTTTGTCTCGGGTGATCTTCATCTTTGAGTTTCCTCATCTGTAAGGACTGGATTACAGTCTCTAGGCTGCTGCTAACCTCACAAGGTTATGATGAAGCTGGACTGAAAGCATTTTTTGATTTTATATTAACTAGTTATACGTGTTCTGGTATAACACTCATAAGGTATACAGTGAAAAGCAGGGTCACCCCTTCACACTTGAAGCAATATCCTTCCTTCAAGGCTCGCCATGTGACGATTTTTTTGTCCTCCCAGAGGTAACTTGTACATATGAAGGTCTTCAAGAATATGGACTTAATTTTCCCAGCTAAGAGACTAAATGTTTTACTTTGTATTTTGAAATAATCATAGATTTACATGTAGTTGCAAGAAATAATAAATTCAGTGAGATCCAATCCGTGTACCCTTGATCCAGGTTCCCCCAATGATAACATCTTGCATAACAATAGTACAAAATTACAATCAGGAAGCTGACATTGGAAAGATCCTTCCCCCTTATTCAGATTCCAGCTGCTTTGCGCATGTAGTTTTAAAAATCCTGATGCCTCCTTCTGAACTTGTGGAAGCATTTCAAAAGCTGTCATTCATTTTGCACCTACCATGCGCTAGGCACCATTTTATGTACCATATATGTAGTCAAGCATCTAAAACATGTAGTCAATCAGGCAGGTAACAAATCATCTAATCTTCACAATAACCTCCAATAACTGGGTTCTGTGAGTCCATTGTATGGACAAGGAAACTGACCCCCAGAAGGGTAGATTTTCTGCCTGTGGTCACACTACTCTTCTTGACCCATTCTGGGGCTTCCCCCATACAGGCGGAGACATATCTTTTGCTGGGTCCTTAAGCTTGGCTATGCCCCCAGGGAACAGGGGTGGGGGGAAGTCAGTCCTGGACTTGGCCCCTTGCACCCCTTGGAGCAAATGAAGTGGGTCCTCAATTTTTTCTCTCTTTTCTTCTCTAAGTCACTTTCCTTCCTCCTTCTCTTCTGCTGGCCAGATTTTCCCCTTTTATTCTGACCTCCTGGGCCTCTGGAATTCAGGATAGGGGACGCTTTTTTATTCCTTTGTACCCTGCCTTGTTCCATAAGGGATTAGGACGGTTCAGGCTACAGAGATTTTTCTCTGTTCTCATCTCCCGGAAGAGCAGACTGAAATGTTGTGATGAATGATTTTTGATGGGATAAAAATGAGTAAAATGATGCGATGTTTCCCCTAATTTTTTAAAGCTGTGAGCAGATGCCTGTGTTACCTGAGCAGACAGCTGGGGCAGAGCCATCAGCGGGATTCCCATCTGTCTCTTGGCCAGGAAGGTGTGGGGGTAGGGAAGCTCTTCGGGGCAAGCGGCTGGGGAGGGACAGCAGAAGGCTGGAGCCAAGGTCATTCCGTGAGGTCCACCAGGAGAGCAAAGAAGCTGAGTGGGGCCTGGGCCTGGAGCCAGAGCTGGAGAATAGGAGTCTCCAGCCTGAGATGTCTCCTTCAGGCCCTTGGATTCATTTAGCAGGGCCCCTCCTTCTCTTTCTGGCCCATTCCACAACCTTTCCCCTCATTTGTCTTCTCAGCACAGCTGAGGTAGGCCAGAACTTTCTAACACAATTATTCCTGAAAACTTCAGGAACAAATAGAGGAATGACCCAAGGAAGATGTAAGAAAGAAAGAAAACTCTTTGGGAAAACACAAATTTTACATCTGCTTGACATTAATGAAGCGTTTTAACATACATCACACTATTCCCCTGTCTCCACGGCCCTGTGAAATAAAAAAGACAGGCATTAGAAAGACAGGTATTAGAAAGACAGGCATATCTACAGATGGAGATTCAGCTGCTCAGAAGGCCCCTAGCAAATGGCTGAACTGGAATTCTCCCTTCTCTGGGAGAGTCACAGGGTCTATTCTGTGATCCTGCAGTCACTTTCGTGTGGCACCCTGACTGGTGATTCTGCCGCCCTCGAGTCCCAGCATAGTGGCCTTGTGGCTCTAGAGTCCAGACAAAGCAATTTCAGCGGTGCCTGCCACTGTGAATGCTCAACAAGTGACTGATAGTAGTAGTGGTAGTGATAATATTGTCGTTATTATTTAAGGGTTTTTAAAATTCAGACTTTATTTGTTTAGAGCAGTTTTAGGTTCACAGCAGAACTGATGAGAAGGTACAGAGAATTCTCATATACCTGCTGCCCCACACATGTCGTCTACCCCACCATTAACATCCCCCACCAGAGTGGTGCATTTATTACAATTGATGAACCTGCACTGACATGTCACTATCACCCAAAGTACATAGCTTTTGTTATGGTTCGCTCTTGGTGGTGTGCATCCTATGGTTTTGGACAAATTTATAATGACGTGTACTCATTATTATGGCATCATACAGAGTATTTTCACTGCCTTGAAAATCCTCTGTGTTCTGCCTATTCATCCATTCCCTCCTACCACCAACCCCTGGCAACTACTGCTCAGTTTAACTATCTCCATAGTTCTGTCTTTTCCAGAATGTTATATAGTTGGAATCATACAATACTTAGCCCTTTCAGACTGCCTTCTTTTTCTTAGTAATATACATTTAAGATCCCTCTAATGTCATGGCTTGACAGCTCATTTCCTTTTAACACTCAATAATGTTCCATTGTCTGGATGGACCACAGTTTATTTATCTAGTCACCTACCGAAGGACATCTTGGCTGCTTCCAAGTTTTGGCAATGACTGAATAAAGCTGCTATAAACCTCCATATGCAGGTTTTTGTGTGGACATAAGTTTCCTTATTTAAAGTTTCTGAGCAATAGGCTGTTATGATAAAAACGGTACTTGAGGAATTTGAGTCTAGCAGCCCTGTACTGGTTGGGCTCTGGGGAAGAAGAATTATGAGGTGGCAGAGGGGTCAATTTGGGCAAGAGAAGACAGGTGGTCCAGGGAGGTGGACAGGTGTCCAGAGTCACTGACTACAGGGAGGACTGAAGGACATGAGGAAGCACACAGGACTTCAGGGGCCCACAGGATGGGCCCAAGAGATGATTGGCCTTTATGAGGAAGGGAATGGGTCAGGAAGGTGGGTCAGGGCAGGAGGAAGATGGCCTGTCTGGGTTTCTGCAAGAGCACCAGGAGACTTTAAGTTTCACAGAAATAGTTTTCACGGTTAGAAAAGGCGGTGGGAGTTCTTCCCTGGGCCTGCCAAGATGGCCAGGAAACAGAGACAGTGTGGGCTACAGGAGTAGACAAGTCTGGATTTTAATCTCTCCACTTACACTGTCTAGGTTTTAACTCTTCCACGTATTATCTCTGTGACTTGGGTCATTTACCCAAACTGTTTTCTTATCTGCAAAATGGAGTTTTCTCTTTCTGCTTCCGGGGTTGCTGTGAAGATTAAATGAGCTAACAGAGGCAAAGCTCTCCCTGGGGGTCAGCCCACTGTAGGCACGCTGCAGTCGGCACTCGGTGAGGCAGGAACCAGGAAACTGCTTCCTGGGGAACTGCTGGCAGAACCAGCTTGACATATGATCTCCATTTTTGTTTTCACAGGAACTACCTCTTCCGACTCAGCCTTGCCAATGTCTCCCTCCTTCAGGTACATTTGCTTCCCTTCCCAGTAATTTCCCCGGTATTTGGGAGGCAGCCGGGGCAGAGTAAGGAGCAAGATCTGGAATTTACTCCCTAGGGTTGAAAACAGGAGCCCCAGCCTCTTTTCACTGGCCGTGGACCCTCACTGGTTATTGAGGTTACCGATGGGAAGATACTTGGAAGTGGGAGTGTGGCCACATAAACATGGAGGCACACGCAGGGCTCCCTCATTGTGCTAAAGAGCTGCCAAGGAGGAGAGGAAAAGAGTGCTGGAGTTAGTGTGACCAATTGCCCCTGTCTGCCTAAGACTGAGGGGAGGGGTCTCAGGATGCAGGACTTCCAGTGCTAAAACTGGGACAGTACTGGGCAAACTGGAGTGGCTGGTCATTCTGAGACCAGCACCTCAATCAATAGGAGGGTCTCTGAGTTCGGGCCTCAAGGGACAGGGTGTCCCTATTGCTTTCTTAGCCTGGCTGAGTGATCCCCTTCTAACTCAGCATTTTCACTGAGCTGTGATTGATGTATCTGCTGCCAGAAAGACTCCCCAAGCATGATTCCCTAAATGCTCTGGGAGGCTTTCTAATGGGACTCTTTGATCCAGAACATTTATCCCAGATTGAGAAACAAATGCTAAACCATCTCTGCAGAGGCTGAATGGTCCAGAGAAAGGAAGGCCATCTTTTCTTTTTCAGTGAGGGCAGAGCCTCAGTCCTCCTGTCTGGGAGGCCTGCTGGTCTCCCAGTGATCAGGCGTTCGTTGAGCACTCATTGTATCTGAACTGAGCTGGGGGCAGAGAGGCAATAACACATGCAGAGTGTTCAACCTGCAAGGCTCACAGTGTAGCCAGGAAAAGATGATGAGTGATACGTATAACTAACTAGAGAACTGCACAAGGAGATAGTCAGGTGCTGGTTGTTCGGCATAGGGTTTCATGTAAAGGGCATTTGGGGAAGCTGGGGTGACATTCTGGTCTGATTCCTTCTAGTCTCACCTGGGTCTATACTCCAGGACCCATTGCAGCTGGTTTCCAGAGGGGAGGTTCAAGGGAGCAGAAAAGGTGTGCCCATCAGAAAGAACTAGGATAAATTGAAAGAAAATGTGATTCATTCATTTTTCAGTCTGTCTGTCCCTCTGTCCATACACTTACTAGCCAGCTCACCCATTCATACATTCAATCACCTCCTAATAAACATTTGCTGAATACCTGCTAAAGCCCAGGTCCAGTCCTAGGCATGGCACGAGGTGTATGAGATCCAAAAGTGAATCCGGCTCTTTCCCTTGCTTCAAAGAATAAGCGCGTAAGAGATCACAAATGATTTCCTTTCCTGGATGGGACCCATGTGGAATGTTCCTGGGGCCTGGGCTAGAGCAAGGCAGAAGAAATCCCCAGAGGAAATCTGATAGCCTGCCAGCTCAGTCACAAACAGCCTGTCCAAAGACTATGGAAATGAAACCAAGAAGCCAAACCCAGCACATCAGGGTCTGGGGAAGCGTGTGCAGAGGCAATTCAAAGTGGGTGGGAGAAAGTGGATCCAGAGGTTCTGTCCTGATCTTAAGCAGCTGCCTTTTTATTAGGTTCCCATGGTCTGCAAAAGAAGGCCTTCTGGGAGCAGCAAAAGGTCCAAAAAGGGATAGCAAGACAGAAGCAGAAATAATGGCAGTGTTGTTGGAAACATGCATGCGGACTCAGAAGCCCATTAGGCTCAGCAGGGTCTGCAAGGCTTCCTAGAATCTTAAAGGTTGGGGGTTGGCCAGGCAGGTAAGGTAAAGACACAGATGTGTAAAATAGCATGGAGCACCAAGGGGTCCATTGTAGAGGAAACGAGGAGTGAATGCGATAAGGGTGAGAGACAAGGCAAGGGAGAGAGAGAGGCCACATCATAGCCTCTTCATTGCTGACAGAGGGGTCCATGTTTTATTTTCAAGGCAGTGGGGGCTCCTTAAAGGGTTTTAAGCAGGAAAGTGGCATGAATGGATTTGGTGTTTAGATAACCTGGCCCAGTGCAGAGAACGGATTGTTGGAGAAGTCATTTAGGAGACAACTGCAATATCCAGGCTAGTGATGGTGAGAGTTGAACTAAGGCAGTGGTGTGGGGATGGAGAGAAAAGAGAGGAAGAGGTCTTCAGGTGGCAGAATCAAACAGGGTCACTGTACTACACAGCTCCATGGAGCACCAAGCAGGCTTTCTTCTGCATGAAAATAACCCCTGGAGTTGAGGAAGCTGGTAGCCCTGGAGGGCTTAGCACAATGGTGCAATCCAGGTTTCTGGTTTGCATAGTTGCATAGATCAGATGGGAATTGAGTTAGCCTGACTCTAGAAAGTGCTTCTCCCTTGGCTGCCCACTAGGATCATCAGGGGACCTTTGAAAAACACTGATGCCTGGGTCCCACCTTCAGAGATTCTGACTTAATTGGTGTCTGGTCCAGCTGGGCACTGAGATTTTTAAAAGCTCTCTGGTGGTTTCTGGTGTGCACCCAAATTTAAGAACCGCTGCTCTTGGATGTCAAGAGGGCCTTTTCTACAGATGGTGCCCAACTGGCGTCATTGACGGTTGGCCCGCAGGTACTTATCAGATGATAAGACTCATCAGCTTGATGAGAGGCCTGGTGTGTTTGGTTCATCCAGCTCCATGATGATCTGGTTTCAGCCATGGGAAGATATCTTATGTGAGCCCCATAACTTGGGGCAGGGGATCCACTTCAAGAAGTTCTCTTAAGTGTTCTGCAAACCAGCCACAGGGCACCAGGAATTGGTTTGACTTTCCCAGGGTGTCTCTATGGGGCCTGACCTCGAGTTCAGACTGAATTCTTTGTAACAGAACTAAGGAGAAACATACATTGCATGTCCACATCCCCACCATACTGGGTACCATCTGGCCACAAAGAGGAAAGACTGAGAGAGAAGTTGAAGTGGGCTGTCCAGCATTCCCTCACCTAGGCTGGTGGCAGACCTCAGCCTCCGGCCCCTGGTCTGTTGTCAGGCCTGGTGAGAATGCCCTGACTTTTGACGGTAAAAGCCCAACTTCATTTAGCAAGTGCCCCTCCATTGCCCTATCTGGGGCTTCAGGTCCTTTCAGTCTTCAACATCTGCTATCACAAGTGGCTCTTAGCAAACAGTAGCAAATGGAGTTTAAATGAGCTGCACCAGTTTGCCAATGGAGGACCATGCCCCCACCCACGCCCCAGCTCAGCTGCCTTTACTCTCCACACTGCCTGGGGGCAGGCTCAGTGTCACTCTCCATTACATCTGACTGATCCTCCACATGGCCCCAGGGTATGATTTAACCAAACTTAAAAACTCAGTGCTTTATTGATAGTTTAAATAATTAACACCTCTTAAAGAAAAATCTAAATGCAAACAGTTATGAAAGCATATATCCATTAAAAGGACTTCTAAGTACCTAACCCTTATTAAATAATTTATGTAAACTATGATCCTTAGGGAAATCAAAATACCCAGCCTCCTTCTCAATTCTTGAAGCACCTAAGGGAAAGGAATTGCAGGTAGCAGCACTGGGTGGGGGTTGGGGTGGAGGTGGGGTAGGATGGGTACGCACATGGATGGGGAGGGGAAATCAAATCAGCTCACCTGTGATGTTTATTTATCAATGTAACTGAATAAACTGGTTTTGGGGGAAAAAAGGTGGCAAGTGTTCAACAGTGTCAGGGGGCTATGTAATGAGCTAACTTGGATTTGGTGATTAGGAGCTGGTGAGTGGCCAGGGGTGATTCGGGAGGCCTAACAGCAATGGATTTATGATCTGGGGCTGCCAGACATCCAGAAAATGCAGAAATGGGGGGCAGTTGTGCACATATGCAGCAGAATGCACATGGGGCTTTGTCTGGACCTGGGCAGACGCTGAGGGTAATTCTGAACTCTCTTCTAGTTGTGGCCACATTCTCCAAGTTAGTCTGGCAGTTCTGGAGTTGTCTGAAATCTGAATTCTGCTAAGCAGTAGACTTAATGCTCAGAAGATGCTTTAATGTTCAGCCATTGTCTCTGGTGTCTAAGGTTATTGCTGAGTCTACAAGGAGATTATCTGGTTCCTGGATGTCTCACCTGCTTTTTTCCACAGCCAAAAACCACAGTTACTCTGTTACTAGAGTTTGTTTTCCTGGCATTTCTGGGACAGTGTAAAGCATTACTTGTGGTAGATTGATCATACATGTCTATCTCCACTCCTTCACAAAACCCCGCTCAAAGGACAGTGAGAAATATTGAATGGTACAGATGCACAATGACAGAGAGAACAAAAGAGACATCAGTGAAGAAAAGATTGAATACATTCTGGGGATATAGAAGGGAATTAGAGCCATTATAACTGCTTTAGCAAAGCAAAACAGTTTACAGATTGGGATATGACAGAGAAGCAAGTGGACCACCCAGACGTCTCAGAAATTGGGGTATTGGGTATTATGGAATGTGAGGATGAGGTGCAATGCTAAAAGTGGGGAATGGTTGAAATTCTCTAAATTGAGAAGTTAGAACCCAGGTCTCCTGTCCCATCCCACACAGTGATCCCTTCCTCCATTTTACCCCTCCCCCCACAAAGGGAGACTAAGACCTTTTCTTTAAAAACCCAACTGGCAAGGCTCCAGATTTGGAAAGTACAGGAAAGGTGGGGGTACTGATGGGGTCTGGGATAGAAAAATGTTTCTCCTACTTTCTAAAGAAATCTGGTTATTTGTCTTACAGAGTTTCCCACAGTCTAGATTTTGCTGATTGCAAGTCAAGTGGTATAATTTAACATTTTCCTCTATTCTTTGTATCATCTGTAAATTGACTGTTAGATCTAAAGACTTTATTTAGTTTAGATTCCAGCAAGCTTACTTTACAGGTGTTATTGTACACTTTTTAATGGGAGTACATACTATCCTATTTTCTCTGTTTTTTGTTTGTTTGTTTGTTTGTTTGTTTGAGGGGGGTAGTTAGCAACTATTGATGATTGTTTTCCAGATTAATAATTCTTTAGGTGTTACAATATATTAGCTGGACTACTCCTGCAAAGAGAAACTTCTCATTCACTATTTGGTTACCCAATGATTCAGTCATATAGGAAAGGCAGGATACATGTTTGATACTCAATTTTCAAATAATGAGCTGGTTTGTTAGTATCTATCAGTGGTGACCAATTAATTTTATTATTTTATTATTTTATTATTATAGACTCATGGCTTTAAAACATTGTTATTATCTATCATTACAATTATCTTTTATGACTGCCCCATCTTTTGCAAGTTGGAGACTTCTTCAAGGTGGTTCCTGGATTCTTTGACATGATGATACTAGTCACCTTGAATTATATCCTTGCAATTTTGTGTAAGGAAATGTTTCAGGCCCACCTTGTACTTTTCTAACCCCAGACCTGGAATCAACCATTTCTCTTAAGAAGTCTTGGTTCCTTTTAGTTCAAAATGGTTAGTGATTTATTTTCAAATACAAACAAGGAGCCCCAAATTACCAAACATTCAAGGAAAGCCTCTACAGTGGAAGACAAAGATCAAAACAAACAAACAGAATGAAGGCAGCTGTAAGGAACAGGAACAATGCAAGAAATAAAAAAAAAAATTTTTTTTAATGATTTAGAAAAAACTAACTAGGGTCTCCAGAGATATAAAAATATTTTTTATTTATAAAGCAATAAATTAAAATTATGGAAATGAAAAGTGTGATTGGGGAAATACATATTGAATTTAGGAGTTAAAGTTGAAGGAAACTCTTCCAGAAACTAGAACAACAACAACAAAAACAAGACATGGGAAAAGGAGAGAAATAACAGAAAATGAGAGGATCAGTGCACAAGGGCTAATGGTATATTAGATTAATAAGAGTTGCAAAAAAGAAAACAGAGGAAAAGGTGAGGAAGAAATTAATGACAAAATAACAAGAAAATTTGCCATAACAGAAGATGAGTCTTCACCCCAAAAGAGACCTTCACTGAGGCATGTCAGTGTGAAATTCAGGCTACTCTTATTAAAGAGAAGATTCTAAAAGCTTCTAGAGCCTAAAGGAAAAAAGAAGAAGAAAATGGTCACTACAAATGGTGGGGAATAAGAATTCTATCAGACTTCTGAATAGCAACACTGAAATCTAGAAGACAATGGAGTTGAATAAATGCCTTTAAAATCCTGAGTGAAAATTATTTTCATCCTAGAATACTCTATCAAAACTGTCAATCAAGTATGAAGATAGAATGAATCAGAGATGCAA
This sequence comes from Macroglossus sobrinus, assembly GCA_004027375.1. Taxonomy (NCBI): domain Eukaryota; kingdom Metazoa; phylum Chordata; class Mammalia; order Chiroptera; family Pteropodidae; genus Macroglossus; species Macroglossus sobrinus. Next base: position 2,117,493 of record PVKZ01000056.1, on the reverse strand, counting down.
GAATTAAAAAAAATTGATCTACCATATTCCTTTTCATAGAAAGATACTGGAGATGTGTTTCACCAAAATAAACAAATAAATCAAGAAAGGAGGAATCATGAGAATCAGCAAACAAGAAAGGAGAGAAGATAAGGCCCAGGTGAATATACAACCAGGAGGCCTCAAGGGCAACTAGTCCATACTGAGTCAGGAGGAAGAGGATGAGAACTCATATATTATCTGAACCATTTGTATGTACATTTCACAAATGATATTGAGAAGGATTTGTAACTCCTGCTGGACATTTGGGAAGAAATTAGTAATTTGAATTGCAAAACAATTAAATGACAAAAATCAAGACAATTATTCAGTTCAGGAATAACCAAGAGTTGATCGAGAAAGGAAACCTTCTCAGAGGAGTCATATTTCTTTGATTCCTAGATGCACATGTTTTCACACTTTTATGAGTCTGAAATGAGGCTATGTCTTTCTGTTGAAGGCATCTTGTAGTCTCTGTCAATTAGACTGCTGTTCTGATAGAGTTGTCATTGCCTGTGCTTGAACTTGGTTCATTATTCCTGGTGTTTTGATTCTACAACACCAACCAGTTGACATTTGAGTCCACAACTGTTTTAGGATCATATGTGGAAGAAACAGGGTTCCTGGGTTGTCAGAATATCTTCTGGGAATACCTTCTGATAAGATAAAGAAAATGCCAGTATCTGAACTTGCAGAATGGGGTCAATAGCTTGGAGATGAAAGTTCTGGAGACCAGAGTGGAATACTATTTAAGAACCACCTGGGTGGTTCAAAAAATGATGCTCTAAAACAAGCAAACAAACAACGACAACAACAACAAAATGAGCACTGAAAACTGAATAGAAAAGTGATTCAGAAGAGATGAACTATGAGTTCGAAAAAGGTTTAAGGATACTTAATTTTGCTTATATTTTCCTTCTTTGTATGTACAAGGTTGGTATACAATAAAAAATATACGTCTGAATAAAAATACTGTCAATAAGTTTACATTAAAATTTTAAGTAATGAAAGAATTTGGCAGCATACATTCTTTCTTAGTGGTGGTTCACATTATAATCAATGGTGTCTTACATTCAGTGAAATCTGGTGCATTAGTTGTTAGCAGAGAACAATTTTTATATATTCATATTGATGTTGATTTTAAAGTATTAGTTTAAGTTAAATTAATTTAAAATCTTTTATATTAAAAGATTAAATAATTAATGCTACATAATTATAATGGGAAGACAAGGAGAGGGGATGATATGTATGTGTGCTTGAGGTAGGGGAGAATAGAGTTGGGTATGTGGGAAAAAGTTTTTACCTCTCTAACCGAAAGTCAGTAGATAAAAGTCTGAGATGGATACATAATTTTGAGAAATTGGATAGAAAAACACAGGCACCGAGAAACAACTAAAAGAATTGAAAGTAGTTGTCTTTGGGAAATAAGTTTGGCGTGTGAGAGGAGTAAGTTGCTGGGATTAAAAAAAAAAAAATTTCTGTACTATTTAACTTTTTCAACTCTGTGCATCATTACTTTGATAAATATAATTTTTTAAATAAAATGAAAATAAAATGACTCAAGCCCATTCTGTGCTGTTATCATTATAAATATACATATTCTTTTCAGGCCGTATGTTCTTGCTTTTGGTTTGAGAAATCTATTCACTGTGAGAGGCTGCAGGATGCAACACAGAAAGCTGAGCTCTGGGTTTGCATCTTGAGTTTGCATCTTGGGTTTGTTGCTTACTGGCTTTTTGACCTTGGACATATTGTTCAACTTCTCTAAGCTTCATTTTCCTCACTTGCAAAATGAGCAAAAGGCTATGCGTTTCACTGGCTGTGGTGAGGACAGGTGTGTCAAGTTCCTGGCATAATGCCTGTCCCAGGGTTAGCCCAGTGTAACTTTATCTGACTCCTTTTGATGGTACATACCTGCCCCCACAATGGGATTCCCACCTTCTTAGGGACAAGACCAACTATTTCAAAGTGTCCTTGTGCTCAGAGATCCCAAGGCTCCAGTGAGGCCCCTGACCCACACATTCCCCGCGAAGCCACCCACTGTTTGGAGCTTTAGGCCTGGACATCTGCACTGTTTGTTGTCATTACTCTTTTCTGCTCCCAAGCACCATGAGATTTTTTGTTTATGTCCCTCTTTTCCTCTCCCATCAGGCAAAGCCTAGGAGCTGATGGGGCCCTGTGTATGACAATGATTTCATTGTTTCTGTCCAAATGAACCCCACAATTATATGGCTAGATGCCAGGGGTCATTTGCCCTTCCCTGATGTCTGGGAGCAGAGACCTGAGCCCCAGGCCTGGCATGGCAGGATGAGCCCATTCTGCTCATAGTTCTGCTGGAGGCAAAATCAAACTGGTTACCCAGCTCCTGAATCCAGAGTCTGCAGAAGTCAGCCCTCTCTCTGCCCCACAAAGCAACCGTCTTGGGTTGTAGATGGGTTGCAGTCTGGAAAGCAGAAAGTAGCCCTGCCCTCTCTCTCTGGCACCCTTCTTGCCCTCCCACACCCTGTTCCGTAGGCAATAACTTCACAGCTAGAAGGAGCTTTGTTAGAAATTAAACACACGTGGATTTTTTATTTTCCCCGTCTGGATGAGAGGGCTGCTTGCTCAGGGTTCCCTCCCTCTCCAAAGACAGGTAGGCAGCTCATGTTTATACACGTGATTCAGAAATATCTAACGAGCCCCACGCTAGGGCTATGGACATTGCCTGGACCTGAAGGATATCACATCTCTCTCCAGCTGCTCTTTCAGAGGCTAATAGGGACCCTCAGAAAGTAGAGACAAAATAGAGGGGGAATCCTGGGTGAGGAACTGCCCTCAGTGCTATGGGCACTTAGAAACATGATAATGTCCTCTGGGTCCCTGAGAAAAAGCTGCATACCCAAACACATTACCCCATGTGGAGCATGAGTGATGCTACAAGGAAAATAAGAAGTAAAGTAGACAGTGCAGAGCTGGGGAATTTGGGAGCAATTAGGAATGTAAAAGTCCTGGGTCCTTGAGATGGTTGGGTAAAGAAAAAAAAAAAGCCCTTGAATCAGTAATGTGGGTTCCAGTCCTTGCTCTACTGCATATTAGCAGCAAGTCACACAGAACCTGAGCTTTTTCATCTAAGAAAAAAAAAATCACTTTGCAGGATTGAAGTGGAAAAATCAAATAGATATCCTATCTGTAAGATCTGCAAAATCTAGCCTTTCCTGCCTCCCTGCCTTCCACACTTTCAAGGGATGTCTGGTGCATGATGGAGTCACATTTCCTATCTCCCACTCAGACCTGGGGTGGTCCTGAAGGTCCTGCTTGGCCACTTCTGGCTCCCTGGCTGACCCAGGGGAGAAAGGATTGGGAAGTTCCTAGGACAGAGCTGCATGGGGATGCAGCATGAGGAAGCTGCTATTCTAGCTTCCCCTGACCCAAGCAGGTGGGAAGGGTATTGGGCTAAGGGGATGTCTGCTCCTTAAAGGTCTCGGTAAGAGATAGGGCAGCCTTCTGGGTCCAGTGAGAAGAATCCTTACCCTGCAGGCTATCCCTGATCCTTTCCCAGCTTCTGTCCACTCCAGGCCCCGACAGCTGCCTGCCCTGATGGCCAGTGGCACAGCCATGTGATGTCTGTGTGCTCCTCCCACAGGCCACAGAGTGGGCCTCTAATGAGGACACACGCCGCTCCTGCCAAAGCAAAGGGAAGACCGAGGTATGTGGCCTTGGTGGTCTGGGGGACCTGCCTGGCTTGGAGCCAGGAGGAGGTTTTTGGTTTGGGGGATGGAGGGGCATGGTGTGGGCATGAGGCTGCCTGCACAGAGGCCCTATCTGGATGAGCCAGGGCCTCCTGTGCAGGTGAGGATCAGCTCTGGGTATCTGAGAGGGCAGCGATGCAGTGAGATGTACTGGAAGGGAGGTGCAGGGCATGAGATGTCCACAGATGCAACCTGAACTTTAGAGCACGGTGGAACTGGGACACAGAAGAGTGCTTTGGAATATTTGTGGTATGGTGATGTGAGGGAAAGAAACCCAGCACCATGCCTGGAGCATTTGTCCCTCTGTTACTTTCTTTTCTTTAGGAGGAGTGTCAGAACTACGTGCGCGTCCTGATTGTTGCTGGCCGGAAAGTGTTCATGTGTGGGACCAATGCCTTTTCCCCAGTATGCTCCAGCAGACAGGTGTGAGGCGCTGTAGGGTGGGGCAGTCGTAAGGGGACACCAAGAGGTTCTCTTACCCAGGCATGCAATCTTGGAGTGGGGTTGCCAAATTTAGCAAACGACAATAACAAAACCCCAAAACAAGAAAGGATGCCCATTTAAATTTAACTTCAGATAAACAAATGATATTTTAGTATAAGGATGTCCCATGCAAGATTTGAAACATCCTTATACTAAAAAAAACATATACATTGTTCATCAAAATTCAAATTTAACTAGGCCTCCTGTATTTTGTCATTCAACCTTCACTTGGAGGGTCCTGACTGGGGTGTAGGGGCTAGAGGCAGATGGAGCTCCTGGCACAACCTCCTTCTCCATGGTGGCTACTCCCTCTGAGGGACTGTGGAGTGGGCAGTGAGTAGGGGTCTGGAGAGAGGGAGAGGCCCACAGAGACCAGCAGCCCAGGAGGAAGCTGCTCTGGGATGGAAAGAACAGAGAAAAGTGCCACCTTCTCTCCATCGTCCCCAGGTGGGGAACCTCAGCCGGACTATGGAGAAGATCAACGGCGTGGCCCGCTGCCCCTATGATCCTCGCCACAACTCCACAGCTGTCATCTCCTCCCAGGGGGAGCTCTATGCAGCCACAGTCATTGACTTCTCCGGTCGGGACCCCGCCCTCTACCGAAGCCTGGGCAGCAGGCCGCCCCTTCGAACTGCCCAGTATAACTCCAAGTGGCTCAATGGTAAGGGGCACAGCCCCAAGGGTGGAGTTGCCCCACTTCTGACCCAGCAGCTCACCCTCACCCCCATCAATCCCCCTTCCTGCCCAGTCTTTGAAAAGGCTCATACTCACTTTATCAAGAGGCCGAGAGCAGGACGTGTATTTTCCTGAGGACCGTTGCATGTCAGAGATAAAGTTGGGATGAAATCACAGATGTCCTGAGTACCCAGAACAGATAGGGGGTGAGCTTGAAGGGAAAGAAAGGATTAGGAATTGATTTGGAGGAAAGGTTACAGGAAAGAAGAAATTGGGGGCAGTGGTATGATGAGTTCCCTGCCCCTCGGAGTTAAATCCCTGATTCTCCACTGACTAGTAGTGTGGCCTTCAGCAAGTACTGACCTTCCTGTGCCACAACGTTCTCATGTGTGATAAGGAGCTAATTGTAGCACTTAGTTCAGAGGTTGTCAAGAGGATCAGATCACAAAGTACTCGAAGTAGTGTCCAGTACACAGCGAGTGCTCGGTTAATGCACGTTATCTATTATTATAATTGCACTTTGTACTGGAGGTGGGAACAGGGCTAGGTAAAGCCCCCAGGTCACCAAGCTGGCAGAGGGTTGTCAGATGCCCATCTGAGGAAACGGAGGTTGTGGAGTACTCCCGACCCTGCTCCCTTCCTCCCCGCTGGCCTGATCCACCCCTGGTTTCCCTCTGCCCCTCAGAGCCAAATTTTGTGGCAGCCTACGATATTGGGCTGTTTGCATACTTCTTTCTGCGGGAGAATGCGGTAGAGCATGACTGCGGACGTACGGTATACTCTCGGGTGGCCCGTGTGTGCAAGAACGACGTGGGGGGCCGCTTTCTGCTGGAGGACACATGGACCACGTTCATGAAAGCACGGCTCAACTGCTCCCGTCCAGGCGAGGTCCCCTTCTACTATAACGAGCTGCAGAGTGCCTTTCACCTGCCTGAACAGGACCTCATCTACGGGGTCTTCACCACCAACGTGTGAGTACCTGCCCTCTGCCACCCCTTCCCTGTGATGCTGGGGACATGCTCTGATCTGGCCTAGCAGCCTGGTAGGCTTGGGCAAGTCCCTCTCTGAACTTTTGTTTCTCTTTCTATAAAATGGGGTTGTCGTGTCTTCTGCACTGGGTCATCTGAGGATTTTGTGACTTGCTGTCTCTGCAGTGGTCAGCATTTATTCTGGGTTGCTGGAAGGGCAGGCCTAGGCCAGATAAGAAGAAATAAAAGGAGCTGAATTGTGGCTCCGTGAAGAACTTGCTGGTGATGAAAGTGATGAAATAGCCTGCCTCAGATGAAGGGATGGCAGCCCTAGGAGGGTCTGGCAGCAGCCTATTGGGAGGTTCAGGGGGGTTCTTTACTGTCCCTTCCAACCTCAGGACTCCATGATCCTGCTAAACCTTCTAGCAATCCTGACTCTACTGGAGAACACAGGTGGGAAATTAGAGCCCTCTTGTTTCTTAGGTGTAAGGAAGGGTAGCCTTCATAGAGATCATGAGCCCTCCTCCTGCTTCCTCCATCTGTGGCAAGGCTGACCCCATCAGGTGATTTTCACAAGAGAATGCTGAATGGGCAGCTGAGACAAAAAAAGCATTTGTTGTACAGGATGCTATGCAGGGTTGGCAAGAACATTGGAAACACATGAGCCATAGAGACTGCCTACCGTGGGCCCCAGGTAGCAGGAGCTGGTTGAGGGCCAGGCAAGGTACAGGAAGGCCAATCTGAGAGGGATGAGGGTAAATCTGGGAAGCAGGAACAGAGAGGCCATCCAAGCCAGGCGGACAGACATGCAGCATAGCTCACGCAGAGCAGGAACACAGACCAGACAGCTGGGATTTAGAGACCGGCTTAGCAATCAGCACCAGAAGGTGAGCAAAGGGCAGGAGCCACTGGAGAGGCATTAAGGGGAAATGACGACATTATGTAGAATGTAAATAGCTTATGCATCGTGTGCTTGCTCCATGCCAGATGCTTGTTGGGCATTGGAGGTGAGGAGTACCAGAGAGCAAGGGTAGACCTGGCTCTGCCCTTGAGCTCACATTCTAGAGAGGGTGGCTATTACACATGCAGTGATAGATAAATGCTATAAAGGGAAAGGGAAGCGCGCAGGGAAACCTCTAACAGTATGGAGGGGTGTTGATAAGGGAAGGCTTCCTGTAGGAAGCGATATTGCAGGGTGAATAGGAATTAACTAGGGGAAAGGATAGGTCCAGTCTGTGGGAGCAACACATGCAAAGCTTTTGGGTCAGAAGAAATAAATGTTTAAGAACCTGAGCCAGACCAGTGTGACAGAAGTCTGGAGGGTGAGGAAGAGAAAGACAGGAGAAAAGGCTGAAGGGCGGGGGACAGGGAGGATCATGTCCTGAAAGCCTTGTAGTTTGCTTTATGGGTTTTGATCTTTATCCTAAGAGCAAGAAGCTATTGAAGGGCTTGAAGCAGGCCAGAGACTAGCTTGGATGTGCATTTTGAAATACACTTTGGCTGCTGTGTGGAGAATGGACTACAGGAGACTAGGCAGGCTGCAGGGAGGCCAGCCAGGAGGACAGTGCAGCATCCAGGAGAGACAAAGGGGCTGAGACCAGGAAGATGGGGAGAGAAATAACACATTTGGGAGAGGGACTGAATGCAGAGAACAGAACTGGAAACACTAGGTGTAGTGGTATCGTCTCCAAACTGCTCACAACTCATAGAAATGTCAGGCTGTGACTGAAGGGGTCATTCAGGTCATCTGACTCAGGGTGTTTCAGGCTGTGCCATAAATCAGTGGTGTGATAAGTTTGGTAACCAGCTCTTTTTTAAAGGAAAAGTAAAATAAATGAAACAGAATAGGCTGTAATAAAAATATCAGAGTATAAGATATTTAGTAAAGGTGAGTATTGTTTCATGAAAATTCATTGCAGATGTGTGTGTGTGCATATATGTGTGTTATACTGAGTTGTAATATAAAATATATTTCTTACAGTGGCCATAGATAAAATGTTTAACAACACTGACTTTATTTGACCCTCCCATGGGAGAGGGGAAGGGGATGAGGAAGTAACACAGAGGAACCTCCAGTGCTTCTCATCAGTGGGTCTTGCTTTCCCAGAGGGTTTACAGAGCATGAGGACTATACTCCTTCTGTGACACTCCCATCATGAGGAAGGCACCAGGCTCATCGTAGGTGCTTAATTGGCCTTGGAGCTATGCCAGGCCTTGCCTTGACAGTTGGCTGTGGGTTTAAGGAGGCTGATGAGGCCTATTTGGGGGAGGGAAGTAGGACAGTATCAGCTATCTCTTGCCTTTCAGAAACAGCATTGCCGCTTCTGCTGTCTGCGCCTTCAACCTCAGTGCCATCTCCCAGGCTTTCAATGGCCCATTTCGCTACCAGGAGAACCCCAGAGCTGCCTGGCTCCCCATCGCCAATCCCATCCCCAATTTCCAGGTACAGCTTCTCCTCCCTTCTCTTCTCCACACACATGACCTTCCCCCAGAGTACACACCAAAGACTGGTTCCCAACTGCCTTAGCGCAAACACCAAACCTGTCTCTGCTGGTCTCTGCTCATCTGAGGGGTCTGCAATGGTACCCTAAGAGGGTGGTGACCTCTAAGTCTGCATAGCAAGAAGTGGAGAGTGGGAGAGACATAGAGCAAGGGAGCATGCTCTGAACCATCTCTAAATGTGACCCTCCTCCAGGGAGGTGGGACCTCAGCTCTACTAAGTGTAGTGGACCTGCAGAGCAAGCATGAGCTATCTGGCCAGAATTTGAGGATTTTAGCTGGAGTTTACTTGCAGGCTATCCAGCATGGGTATTAATGCCTGGAGGGTTTCTGAATGCCAGCAGTGGTAAGGTCACTGGGTCCCCTGGGTAGAATGAACATCCCAGCACTGTGATGGAGAAGCAGAGCAAGCCATAGAGCAGAAGAAGTTACTTATGGTGGAGTTTCAAATCTACCTAACTTCCGGCCCAGGGCCAATATGGAGCAGGGAAAGCCCTCAGGCTTTGCCCTGACCCAGATATAGCCCTCTCTCTGTGTGACCTTGGGCAAGTCACCCAACCTTCTCTAGTTACTTTTTCTTTATCTGGCATGTAGGGATAATTCCACTGACCTCATAGATATGTGTGAGAGTTGACCTGCCCCTGAAACGGTGCCTAGAATGTAGTAAGTACTCCATAAGTGGTAGTTGCTTTTCAGTTTTGGTTTGGAAGACATAAGAACTTGAGCTGGTAGGGTCACAGGAGAGGGAAGGCAGGGTTTAGCCCAACATGAGGGGGCACCTACAGCAACAGCATAAAATCACAGGACATTTATTATCCATACCCAAATAATCCGTTTTTAGATAATCCAGTCCCCTTTGCACTTTCCCTTCTCTTCCCCAGCCCTTGCAGTTTCCTCCTCTCCCCTCTTACCGGCCTCAGTTTCCTTAGTTCCCAAAGAAGAGGCAGCTCTTCCTGGAGGGGGTGCAGGGGACCTGGCAGGGATGTTGCCAGGCGTAGTGGATTAGAGAATCAGGGTCTGCCAGTGTCCACCTGGGTTACAGTGAGGAAGGTGGGGGATAGAGCATCACAGCATCCCGGGTGGCTGGGCACGTATGACCCTTCTTTCCGCGGCAGTGTGGCACCCTGTCCGAGGTGGGCCCCAACGAGAACCTGACAGAGCGCAGCCTGCAGGATGCTCAGCGCCTGTTCCTGATGAGCGAGGCCGTGCAGCCAGTGACACCTGAGCCTTGTGTCACCCAGGACAGCGTGCGCTTCTCACACCTTGTAGTGGATCTTGTGCAGGCCAAAGACACGCTCTATCATGTGCTCTACATTGGCACTGGTGAGCCGGCCCCGCTCAATCTGAGCTCTGAGTGGGAGGAGTTTGAAGGGCGGAGCTGGCTGCGAGGTTCTGGGCCAGTCAAGGCCACCCCATCTGGTCCCTCCAGAGTCGGGGACCATCTTGAAGGCACTGTCCACGACGAGCCGCAGCCTCCATGGCTGCTACCTGGAAGAGCTGCATGTGCTGCCCCCGGGACGCCGAGAACCCCTGCGTAGCCTGCGCATCCTGCACAGCGCCCGCGCGCTCTTCGTGGGACTGAGTGACGGAGTGCTGCGCCTCCCCCTGGAGAGGTGCACCGCCTACCCGAGCCAAGGGTAAGCTGTTCCGAGGGCGGGCCTCCTAGGCTTATCTCCGCCAATCGCACTTGGGAGGTGGTGCTTAAGAGCAGGACTGTGGAGTGAGTGGACCTGGAGAGGCATCCTGGGACAGTTTCCAGGTGTGTGCCTTTGGACAAGTCACTTAACCTCTCTGAACCTTGGTTTTCTCCTCACAAAAACATTTTAAGGTTTTTGTAAAGATTAACTGGAAAAATCTGTATAAAACACTTACCACTTTCTGAGGAAAGGATATATTTAGTAAAGGATGTGGTGGTGGTTATCCCTGTTGTCAGCCCCATGGTTAGGGCCTAAAGGCCATTCCAGCCCACTTGATTTCTTCTTAGTCCCTTCTGTTCAGAGAGTGGTCTTTATCTTTGGAGACACAGTACTTGTTACCCCTCCCCTCATCTTTGCTTCTCTTCCTTCTTTAGAAGATGCAGAGAAGCCTGGCTTGGGTTGCGTGGAGGTGAGGAACCATGCAGCGATGTTAGATTCCCTTCCCAACTTCTTCTGAGATCACTTCTGCATACCTTAGCTTCAAGTGGCTTCACAAATTTGACAACAGTGACACTGGCATTTAAGGGGAAAACAAAAGCTTATTCCAATGCCAAAGGGAAATGTAGTTCAGACTCTGACCATGTGGGTCTCCTCCAAGCTGCACCTCCTCATTCTTGAGCTAATCAAAAGCTGCCTTTAGCTGGCATAGTCACAACCACATGGACTCCTGTGGCCTTTGTACCACAGAGAACTTCTGGCTGTGCCCATCTGCCCTTGAGAGTTGGGAGAAGAATGGTATCCCTGCTGGGGATACTACTCCCAGTAGGGTGTGCTGGGAGCTGGGCAGAGGCCTGAAGGGCAGGGGAAGAGGCTGGGTGGTCTTGATATGGCAGGCAGGGAGAGGTGGGGAAGACACTGGGCAGACACTCAAGCTCTCCTCAGCCCCAACACATGACTCCATCAGCAAAACATCAAATATTCACTCAGCCCTACCATGCTCAGAGCACTTTGCAGGGCTATCAGTGTAAGAGGAGGGAGGCACGGTGAAATAGGCCTAGAACACTCTCATTTCTCTGAGATTTCTGGGTGCATGGTCAGGGAGAGACACATTAGCTTGTATCTTATATGTGAGCAGAGACAAGGGCATAGTGAGAGGGACTCGATTATTGGAATTAGACACACCTGGGGTTCTGTCTCAACTCCATCATCTACCAGCTATACGATCTTGGGCAAGTTACTTAACCTTTTGAGCTTCATCTTTCTCATTGGGAAATTCTGATAGAGTCAATAATATTTCATTTTGGCTGAGTCATTGTAAGGATTGGGAATAATATTCATGAGGTGCCTGGTTCAGCGAGTCATAAGCGATGTTGTCCTGTCCTTATTCCTTTTTTAACCTCCACGAATGCATTTAAGGGCCCTCCAGCCTCCCGGGCTCTCTGGAGTCTAGAATCTGTAACCTTGGATACAGAGAGCACTGCCTGGCACTGAATCATGGATTACCTACTAATGCATTCCCCCATACCATGTGTTATTAAACTTTCTCATATGCCTTCTTCTTTGAGAGATTGTAAATCCTAGAAGGAGAACTTAGTGTTCCAGTAGTTTTTATATCCCATCAGGGGCCACACTCAGCCAAGGCACAAAGCAGCTTTCTACACATGATCCTTCTTCAGTTAATAATGATTGGGCCTAAGAGGAGGTTGGTGCAGGGGAGGACTGAGGAATGGGACTAGAAGTGGATTGAGGCCAACTGAGAATGCCAAGGAAGGATTTTTATTTGAATCCTGTGGCTGTGGATGCTGAAGTAGTCTCTTAGTGGAGCAACAGGCAGCATGAATAGGTGTTTTACAAAGATCATTCAGACAGTGGTGGGCCACACTGTCGTAAAGCAGATGGTCAGCCAGCATGAGCAAGTGATATAGTGGGGTCTACAGTGGAAGGAGAGGAAGCAAGATAGCAGGACATGTCCCCATTCACATGATGCTGCAAAAGAAGGGACAAGGAGTTTGCATAGTGTGGCCATTTGAGACAGTAAGGTAAAAGGAGGTCAGTTTTGGAGTCTGAAACTTTCATCTCACTTGGCTTCCTGAGTCTGAGATATGAGCCCTTGATGTGTACAATGAAAACCCTGCTGTAAAGCTATAGATGGATGTGAAAATGTAAAATGTGATGTCTCATTATTGCAATGTTAGTAAAATGATCAGAGGAAACCCATGCAGCCACCAAGCTGTGTACTCCAGAGTCCTGGAGTCAACTGCCTATCATACAATATCAGAATTTGTGCTATTGTGGGGTGGGTGCTCACAGGGTTTTATTGTGTCCTCGGATAGGCATTTCATGCTTTTCTCCTCACTCCTTCTAAAGCTGACAAGAGCGTGAGGGTGGTTAAGCAGAGCACCTTTGGGCCCTCTCCTCTGTCCAGGATCCAGGGGCTTATCTCCAGCCCCCTTTTTTCACCCAGGCAAATCTCAGCCTTATGGGGCATGCCCAGGATCCTGGCCTGGTCAGAGAGAGACCAGGGCTCTCAGAAGGAGATGCAGAGGGAATAAACCCTGACGAGCTCTAAAAAGCAGGTGTTTTATGTCTGAAAAACCTCATTCTAGCATGCCTTTCAGGATGCACCAAAGCGGTGTGTGGGGGGGTCCCCTCTACATCAGCTCACTCAAGAGGAAAACTCAAGAGTATCTCCATGCAACCTCTTTCCCTAGCAGGGGGGCCTTAAGCTGCCTCTGCTGCTATCTTATGTAATGGCCACTTGCTCCCAAGCTCCTGGGACACCATTTCTAACCTGGACAGCTCCCATTTAGAGACTCGCTGTATGCCTGCTTGCAAATTCCACCATCCATCTATGTCCTGCCTCTAAGCCGATGGAATGAACCTGTTCCCTTCTATAATGGCTGCTTGAGACATTGCAGTAAAAAAGACATGGTGATATATTATTTGTCTGATGGCTGCTTTTATGAAAGAAACTCTAAACTGCCCAATCTTACAGTCAGAGACACACTTTAACTCTTCCCTGCCCTGTAAGCTTTGGAGAAGCCTTTGGCAAAGGCAGTGAATGTGGACAAGAAAGCTCAGCCACTGGTCTCCAGGAAGTCCCTCAGGCCCCCTCAGGCGGCCAGGGCCAGGGCAGGGCTGGCCCGTCTTTGGAATAAGAGAGGCTGAGAGGGTGAGGGAGCCCGTTTGGGTGTGGAGGGCCTGGGGTCAGCATCTATTCTGCCGTTTTTCTTTTCTCTTTTCTTATTGTTATGGCTTGGAGAGACAAGGCACTTCATCTCTTTGCTTGGGACATTCACAACACTGGCTTTGAGATAGCAGGTCTCAAACATGCTATTCATTAGCATCACCTGGGGAGTGCTTCAAAGAGTCCAGTGCCTGGGCCTACTCCAGTCCAAAGACCCAGATAAAGGCGGATTTTTTATTTTGTTTACTTAAGCGTTTTTAAAAGATCCCCAGGAGATTCTAATTTGCAGTCAAGATTGGAAACAACTGTTTTATAACTGACTAGACCCTAGATGAAATAAGTAGCATGAGGCAAAATTCATTCCTCCAGAATCTTCTACTTTTATCTTGTATAAACTGATTCAACTTTTCTGCTCATATCCATTTTCTCTACTGACAGACATTTATTTTTTATGAGTGGAACCTTATTAATATTATTATTAATTACTAGTCATGGCTAATTCTTTTTAAAATTTAACTTATTTTGCTTAAAAAGAACACTGTCTGCTTCTAGAGCCTTGTACCCCTTTCTGAGAGCTAAGGGAAATACACTTGGGAGTAAGCTTTACTGAGTTCTGATTGGTTGAATTTGCTAGCAGCCAATTTGATCCAAGTGTTAGCCAATGAACAGAATCTCAAAATCACAGGTTGCTAGGACTGTATTTGCACGTGTATTATATTTCATCCTATGATGTCTAATTTGATGCATTTTGTTGGTGAAATACTCTCAAACTGAACCATTGATCCCAGATGAAAACATGAGCATACTTATACTCCACAACTTACACAAATTGTCCTTGACTGAATAAAGTGGAAACAGATTCTTGAGCACCAGATGAGTGTTTTGGATTCCCCAGTGGGCCAGAGTATGTTTATTGAGGTCCAGCGAGGCCCTTAGCCACTGAAGCCCCAAGAATCGCCTCCCTTGTATGAGGTCATAGGTTGCCTGAGCAGGGGATAGTATTGTCTTCTTCAACCTTTTCTGATAAGGGGAAGCCCCATCCTCTTCTCCCTAAAATTTCTCATAAAACTTATTTTTCTCTGGATCCTGGATGGGAGACATGGTGGTCTGTTGAACTCACTGAAAATAAAGAACTCACCTGACAGCTGACTCTCTCTGAAGCTTCAAAAGAAAAGAAAGATTCTATCTTGGAGACATCAGAAAGGGCAACGCTTTGACTCTTTTGTGTATCCCTTTGGCTAGTGGAAAATCTCTCTCCAGTCTCATATCATGGCATATATTCCCCACCCTCTTTGCACCTCCTTTACTCAAAGCCTCTTCTGCTTTCTAACCTCCAGTTTTGGCCCCAGTTATCAGCGCTCTCTGTCTCTCCATCAGGCTCACTGCTGTGGAGCAGCAAGCCTGGACAGGGGGTGGAAGTTGGGGAAAGGAGGCAGAAGGGACCCAGAGTATGTGTCCCCTGGGGTTGACAGTGAGCTCTCTAGGTGTTGAAGGAAACTTCCTTCAGGCTCCAGCATTTAAATTCTATTTACTTAGCAATGGACAGCAAATCCATAATTCCCATACTCGTTCTCCTCCTTGATGTCTTAGTAGAGATTCATTCTGTTGTTGTTAAAAATGGTAAAAGACACAATGAATAAGTCAAAAAGAAAAAGGAAAGAGAGAAGCCCTAGAACACAAGTGGAAGTATCTGGGGTATGCATCAGTGTGGGGACATTACCTTTCCTGAGTTACTGCAGATAGACCAATCCTGTGGGCCCAGGAAGGGGGACAGGGGATGTGACTCCTCCCTTGTTAGCCTGAGCTAGTGATGCTAACAGTTTGGTTTCAGGTTCCTGCCACCGAGCACACAAGCATGTGGATAACCTAAGTGACCCTGGACCCTGGACCCAGGCCTAGGCGCATGTTCCCTCAGTGTGTGAAGTCAGACACATCCTCTAGCTGGGAGGCAGGAGTATGAAGGGAAAAGCAAAGTCAGGAAGTCTAGATTCTACCACCATCACTGCCATGTACAATTTGTAGAACTTGGGGAAACTCCTCTTCCTTTTTCTGTGACTGTTTCTTCCTTTGTACAATAAAAATTTTGTATTGTGGATCCTAGTGATGATCAACTTGGCTCCCATTAGGATCACCCAGAGATTCTTGCCTGGGGTGGGCCTGGGTATAAGTATATTTTAGAAGCTCCTTTGGTGTTATAATGTGCAGCCATGGTTGAGAACCGCTGGTCCAGGTCATCTTCTATGATCCTTTCCATCATGTTTTCTGACTCTGTCATTATAGCATCTGACAGAGAGGTATCAATTCTTTGGATTTCTGTTCACCACCTCTTCTCCTGTGGTCTCGGATGAGGAGTGTGGGCCATCTCAGACTGGGGAAGGCAAGGTTACATTTGTGGGCTCTGGAGGGCAAGGATTTCAGCCCTTGGTCAGCTCTCTGGGTTTCCTCCATGTCACATGGGGATTATAAGAGTACCTTCCTCACTGGGCTGTTGTATTGAATTATTTTATTCTTGCAAAGCACTTAAAATGATGCCCGGTACAGTAAGTGTTCGATGAACTTATTATTGTTGAGGGCAATTGGATGGAAAGGGGTACCTAGTGGGGAGTGGCCGGGTGTGTTCTTGAGATGCAGGTGAGGCTGGGAGGCCAGTGGGCTTGAGTCTCAGGACCTCTGTCTGGCAGGGCATGCCTGGGGGCACGGGACCCATACTGCGGCTGGGACGGGAAGCAGCAACGTTGCAGCACGCTGGAAGACAGCTCCAACATGAGCCTCTGGACCCAGAATATCACAGCATGTCCTGTGAGAACCCCTTTGTGTATCCTACTCGGGACCTCTACACCCAATTCAGGCTGTGACTCCCCATCAGTATTCCCATATCCCCTGGGATCTAATGCCTTCCCTACCCCTGCCTTATGTAACTGGGCCCTGCACCGGGTGTTTGCCTGCAGGTGCGGAATGTGACTCGGGATGGGGGCTTCGGCCCGTGGTCACCTTGGCAACCATGTGAGCACTTAGATGGGGACAACTCAGGCTCTTGCTTGTGTCGGGCCCGAGCTTGTGATTCCCCCCGACCCCGCTGCGGTGGCCGTGACTGTCTGGGGCCAGCCATCCACATCTCCAACTGTTCCAGGTGTGTGAGGATACAGGACTTGCACAGCAGCTCCCTTGGACCTGAGTGGGGAATCCCCAGCTGGGTGTTTGCACTAAGGAACGAAAACCACTTTAGGGCAGCAAGAGCCTGGACAGGAAACATGAGCTCTGGGGGAGTTTCCACTCTAATGTGAGATAACTGTTGCCTTGTGGGGGCTCTTGATACAAAGAAGAAGGATGAACAGGCGTTGGAATAACCCCTAGATAAACCTTAGCATTAATAAACCTTACTGTCCCAAATACCAGGGACAGCATGGGATGGTGATAAGGCAGGCAGACCTGGTACCCGTCCTGGATTGCCACTCTCTGGAGGTAGGACCTTGGTCAAGCCGCCTAATCACTCTGAGCTTCTCTAAGTGAGGGTTGCAGTCCCCACCAGAGGGTTGTTGGTAGGGTTAAATAAGATAATGTATATAAAGTGCTTGCACACTGCCTAATACCTGGTGACTCCTCAAAGTGGTTATAACAACTAACCTA
Source organism: Macroglossus sobrinus (assembly GCA_004027375.1). Classification (NCBI taxonomy): domain Eukaryota; kingdom Metazoa; phylum Chordata; class Mammalia; order Chiroptera; family Pteropodidae; genus Macroglossus; species Macroglossus sobrinus. The sequence goes on along the minus strand of PVKZ01000056.1, from coordinate 2,100,671 downwards.
CAACTCTAGACACTCTTAAAATAACTTAATTCTATATAAATTTATTAATTTCACTGTCACGACAAACTCATGGGGGTAGGAATACAGTCATTATCCTTACTTTAAAGATAATAATACGATGAGGCACAGAGAATTTCAGTAACTTGCCCAGGCTTATACAGCCAGTAAACGATAGAGCGAACATTTAAAAATTGGAGTCAAAGTAATCAAGAGTGAGTGCTAGCTGAGGTTGGAGCAAGGCATGTGCATTGGTAGAAGAGAGGAGGAAGCATGGATTTGACAGCAAGGGTTGAAGGAAGGTTGCAGATTGGAAAGGAGACTGGGGCCTTCTCTAGAGAATGTGTCCTTTTCCCGCTGTGAGCAGAGTCTATGTTCTATGTCTGTACTTTTAGTCCTGAGCACAGCCTCATATATGCAAGAAGGCTCTCAATATATGTTAAAGAATGAATGAACAAATGAATGAATGAATGAATGAATGAGATGTCTGCCTGAAATGGCCTGGTTAGGAGTAATATTTTCTGTGTCACTGTCTGGCACTTCTTGACAACAACAAAATCCATCTGCCCAGATGTAGACTAGATCTGAGAAGCTAGGGCTCAGAGGTCATCTGTTTGTCCCCTCCGACCCCGCCAGGAATGGGGCGTGGACCGCGTGGTCATCGTGGGCCCTGTGCAGCACGACCTGTGGGATGGGATTCCAGGTCCGCCAGCGAAGTTGCAGCAACCCTGCTCCCCGCCATGGGGGCCGCATCTGCGTGGGCAAGAGTCGGGAGGAGCGGTGAGCTAGGCTATGGCTGGGGGTTTCTAAGACAGGGAGAAGCTAGCTAGTCCTGAGGTCCTAGAAAGTGGCCAGGATTTTTCTGGGTGATCCAATGGACTCTCATCCTTCCCAGTTGCATTCCCAGTGAGCTTTCATTAAGGGAAGAGGGTGTCTGCTCCCTAGAACGATGACTCCCCTCCCTTCATACCCCTCAGGTTCTGTAACGAAAACACGCCTTGCCCGGTGCCTATCTTCTGGGCATCCTGGGGCTCCTGGAATAAGTGCAGCAGCAACTGTGGGGGCGGCGTGCAATCGCGGCGTCGGGCCTGTGAGAATGGCAACTCCTGCCCTGGCTGCAGCGTGGTGAGGGCACGGGCTGGACGCGGGCAGGACTGGGTCTTGGGACCTGTAGCCAAGGGGAGGGCAGGCCGGGCCAGGTCCGGAGGCTGCGATGCTATGAAACAGCCTGGCTCCCATCCCGAAGGAGTTCAAGACCTGCAACCCCGAGGGCTGCCCAGAAGTGCGGCGCAACACGCCGTGGACACCGTGGCTGCCGGTGAACGTGACTCAGGGCGGGGCGCGACAGGAGCAGCGATTCCGCTTCACGTGCCGCGCGCCCCTGCCGGACCCGCACGGCCTGCAGTTTGGCAGGAGGAGGATGGAGACCCGAACTTGCCCTGCAGATGGCTCTGGAACCTGCGACACCGACGGTACAGTCCCCACGCCCTCACCACCCGCCACCCACCCTCCCAGGCCCAGAGCCATAGGGCAAGGGAGCGGGTGGCCCGGAGCGGGAGCTCAGGTTGGGCGCAACACAGGGTTTGGAAGAAGCTCTTGTCACTGAGGCCAGTCCCCCCACCCCTAGCCCTGGTGGAGGATCTCTTGCGCAGCGGGGGCACTGGCCCGCACACGATGAACGGGGGCTGGGCAGCCTGGGGCCCGTGGTCGTCCTGCTCCCGGGACTGTGAGCTGGGCTTCCGAGTCCGCAAGAGGACATGCACAAACCCCGAGCCGCGCAACACGGGCCTGCCCTGCGTGGGTGACGCTGCTGAGTACCAGGACTGCAATCCCCAGGCTTGTCCAGGTAACCCTGCCCTAAGGAATCTTGGTCCAGGGAAACCCCAGCCCAGAGAACCCCCAACTGGGTGACCCTTAGGCCTACCCAGAACACACTTAATGCTCAGGTGACCTCTTCTCACTGACAACTCTGTACAAGGGGCCCCCAGAGCAATATCTTGCCCTAAACATGGACACAGCAGCTACTTCCACCGAGCAGGGCCTTTCTTCACCTTCTCTGTCACTTTTTTCTCTCTAGTGAGTTAGCCAGTTTTGAGTTGGTTTTTGATGACACCTCTGCAGCCTGCATTTCCCTCCTATCATCCTGACAGGGAAAGCCACTCTCTAAAACTGAGCTATGAGGGGTGGGGAGGGAGGGCAATGAGGTCAGTGTGGCCCAGGCAGAGTGGCCTTGCCTGGGATGAGGTAGAAGACTGTCTCCCGCCCTGCCTGCACTACAGACCCCCTCACATATCTCATCCCCTTGCAGTACGTGGTGCCTGGTCCTGCTGGACCTCATGGTCCACATGCTCAGCCTCCTGTGGTGGTGGCCATTATCAACGCACCCGTTCTTGCACCAGCCCCGCGCCCTCCCCAGGCGAGGACATCTGTCTGGGGCTTCACACAGAGGAGGCGCTGTGTGCCACACAAGCCTGCCCAGGTACTGAGTACATCTGACTGGGGCTGGGGAGCACCATGGAACTCTCCAATCCCCACCAGAGGGTCCCGGGGCAGTTAACCTCGTCCCACCCACAACCCACAGAAGGCTGGTCGCAGTGGTCTGAGTGGAGTACATGCACTGAAGATGGAGCCCAGACCCGCAGCCGGCGCTGTGAGGAGCTGCTCCCAGGGCCCAGCACCTGTGCTGGAAACAGCAGCCAGAGCCGCCCCTGCCCCTACAATGAGATTCCCGGTAGGTCTTCCAGCCAGCACCTTCACACCAGCCCTTCCCACTGAGCCCCCAACTCCCTTTCCCTTCTGAAGTTTGTATCCTGGGAAGTGCAGGATGAAACACCATGGTGGCAGGCACACCCACTTGGGGCCTCTGCTCAGCCTCATCTAGTGAATGGGCTAGCCCTTCTTAGAGGTACAGTCTGGGTGGGGACAGAGGGAAATGACAGCCCCAGATCTATCCCACAGCTCTGTGCTGACCCAGGGGTCCTCCCAGAGACACACACCTAGCCCCAGAGGGACCCCTCTCCTCTCCTCCTTGCCCCAACACCCTCCCCACTTGTTTTTCTTGCAGTGATCCTGCCTGCCTCCAGTGTGGAGGAGGCCACCGGCTGTGGAGGTAAAAGGAACCTGCCCTTCCCTCATGACACTGTCTTTCTATCCCTCCTCCTGAAGGAGCAGATGCACCCTACTATGAAATCTGGAGTCTCTCCACCTCCTACCTCAGACAGACAAACCTTGTGGAGGTCCCCCAGTACTTTAGACCATGTGGAGGGGGCTCTGGGCAGTTCCGTCCATGCCCCCCACTTAGGAGGCAGTTATCGAGTGTGTAATCAAGAAGAGTCACCCAACTCCACATCCTCTGGTTGCCTCCTCTGACCCAAGCTACAGAGAGGCCCTTGGTGAGGGGCTGCTGAGCCTCCCTATTTCCATTGTCTCTGGTCTCAAAGCCTTTTCCTCTATGTCTCAGAGCCTCCTATTAGGAGGCAGTCAGGAGGCTTTTCTCTGCACAGTGGCCCTTTCCTTACCACTTGCCTTTCTTTCTCCCAGGGTTCAGTCTCATCCACCTGGTAGCTACGGGCATCTCCTGCTTCCTGGGCTCTGGGCTACTGACCTTGGCAGTGTACCTGTCCTGCCAGCACTGCCAGCGCCAGTCCCAGGAGTCTACACTCGTCCATCCTGCTACCCCCAACCACCTGCACTACAAAGGTGGAGGCACCCCCAAGAATGAGAAGTACACACCCATGGAGTTCAAGGTGAGAGCCCTTCTGTAGAAACAGAGCAGGGTGACAGGCGGATTGGTTCTGGCCCTAAGTGAGGCATACTGGGCTGGGGACTTGGGAGGAAGCAGTGGTGTGAACAGAACACTGTCGGCAGTTAGAATATCCTTTTATTGCCTGGCTTCTAATCTCCTTGCCCTGGCCTGTCCCCTCTCCCCATCTCTCCGTTCACCCCTTTTTCTTTGGTTCCTTCCTTCTCCCAGACTCTGAACAAGAATAACCTGATCCCCGATGACAAAGCCAGCTTCTACCCATTGCAGCAAACCAATGTGTACACGACCACATACTACCCCAGCCCACTCAACAAACACAGCTTCCGGCCCGAGGCATCGCCTGGACAACGGTGCTTCCCCAACAGCTGATACCACTGTCTTGAGGACTTGGGCTCCTTGCCTTCCTAAGGCACAGAGCAGGTGGAGATGGGACCATGGAGCCAGTTTGGTTTTCTCCTTCTGCACTTGGCCAAGAATGTGCTGCCTTGCCTTGTGGGGGTCCCATCCAGCTTCAAAGAGCTCTGGCTGGCAGTGACCATGGGGGCTGGCACATGGCTGCAGTTCCAGCTCAGCCTAGGTTTCTTCATGGCCTTCTTTCAACTCACCATCATACTAACCTTCCCTGCCATGTCTGAACTATGGACCTACTGAGCATGTGAGGAATTGGAGAGTGGAGATGGCAGGAAAGCAGGCTTTTAGGTTTGGGTTGGAAATGACAACTGTGTGGTCATCACAGGCCAAGTCTGCTTCTCTCTGACTGGCCCCAGGAAGGGCCTGGGCTACATCCTGATTATCTCTGAAAGGAACTAATCGGATGGCCCCAGAAGCTCTGGATTCTTTGCCCAGGGCTGGGCCATTGTGGTGCTCCCCCAGTGTGACAGAGGGACCAAGACCAAACTAGGTTCTCCACTTGTACCTAGCAGTGTGTACTTTGCCCAGGGACATCCCTCTAGTCAGAGGCAGTGAGGGTTGGGGGACTGAAGACTGATCTTTGCTGAGAAGCCCTTTAATTTGGGCTGGCACAGGCCTCAGCCTTGTCCCCAGAATGCACGAAGGGTGGCCCAGAAGAAAGGGAGGCAGGAGCCCAGCCTCCGTGCCACTATGGAGACTGTCTTCCAGTTGCTGCTCAAAAGAGCTGTTGGCCGAGACCTGCTGTGAAGCCTTTGCTGGCCCCTTATCTGTTCAGGAACACACACAATCACAACCTGCTACAGCAACAAAAAGGATGTTGGGCTGTGGCATTATTAATTAAAGCTGATACCTAGTCTCCAAATGTAACTTTGTCTTCGTGCATGTGCGCGTGGGCTCCTCTTGGCATGGTCTAGTCAATCACAGCAATGCACTGGGGTGACAGATGGTCTTCTCAGGGTGGAGGAAATGACCCGAGTAGAAATTGACCTTAATAGAGGATATACTTCCATTTGTGAGTCTATGTTTGTTTATACACACATGTTGCCCTAAACCCTTTTTGGAAAAGAGATGAAGGACAAGCAAGTCCAAAAGTAGGAGCACAAAGTACACCAAAGACAACACAACAGGAGAGATTTCTGCCTGCTCCCTTTGCAGCTCTTCCAGGCAACAGCTCCAGAGTGGAAATGTGTGACTCCAGCAGGGGAGTATTGATGAGGGTTTTTTTTTTTAAATGAGGTTTTTACAATGCTGAGTTTAATAAAATCAAAATTGACTGAGAAATGAGTAAACCTGTGTGGTGGGGGAAGCCCAATACAGTTTTTGCTGGATTAAATAAAAATAACCTTGAAGCCTCAGCCCACCAAGTCAATGCTGTTATTTGGGATAAGAATGATGGACATGTTACATTTAGAGAGCAATTTCCTGACTTAATCGACTGGATCAATTCTCATAAGATTCCCAGCAAAGTCCACTTGTATGTTAAGCTATTAAAGCCTGTGATCCTAGTGGCAGAGGAGGAGGAAAAGAGTATATCTGGATCCCGTGTCCTGGAAACCCCAGGTCCTGAAAATAGCAGTCTCCTCAGGCCAACATGGAGTCCAGTCAGAGAGAGCTCAGGGTTCATAGGAATATTTCTGCAGCTTTGGGATTTCTCACTGGGTTTCTGTTAGCCACACGAGCCCAGTGCTTGTGGAAGCCTGTGGGGATATTTTAGATTTGGGCATCTTGAACTAGGTAGAGCCAGTGAAGTTCAAGAATGTTTGAGGGCCCAGTGTGCCTGCTTCCCAAAGGCTACTTGTATGTCCATCTGAAGGGACTAGAAAGGTCTGTAGGAAGTAGTCATGGAAAATGCCCAAGTAATGCCTAGCCCCTATGGACTGGGACGGCATCAGTGGGAAGAAAACCATGGGTGCCAGGGCAAAACACACTGCACAAATGCACACACACACATGCACTCTGAATTCTCTTTTTATAAAAACTTGTTGTTTTGGAGGCATGACCATTCAGAATGCTTAAAGGAATCCATACTGCATGAAAATTAGCTTGCATGGTTGGCAAAGGCTACTTCATAATCAGCCCTGGCCCAGAGATTAGGAAGCTAGGAATGTGCTCCTTGGAAGGAAGGTTTGGTGCTCTCTGTCAGGTGTTTGAGGCCATGTGAATGGTTGGTTGCGTAGTGTGGAGAAGCCGAAGTGTGAAAGATAAGGGGGCTTCATGGGCCCAGCTGGTTCAGCAAAAGGGGAGGAAGATGCAGAGTTGGGTGCCTCAGGACTTCTTGGGCCCTCTTATCTTTAAACAACTTTGTATGTGTGTATCTGTGTGTGTTCATATTATTAAAATGATACATTTTCATTGCAGAAAATTTAGAGGATAAAAGAAACCAAAATTATAATCACAGTTATATTAAAAACCAAGGCAGAGACTTAGATATTTAAATGCTGGCGTGAAGACATTTGTTCTCATTTCTCTCAACGACACTATAAAAGAAAAAAAAAGAAAAATAAAAGAGCTCTACCAAGGTTTTCAGTAAAAACAGGGAGTATCTATAATTTCAAATCCTAATACATGAAGATGGAAAGTAGATGGAGGAACCACAATTATCTGGTAGAGTGGATGTTAGTCAAACCTAAATACCTGAGCAATGTCACAAAGAAGCAATAATTAGAAAAACCAAGTATTAGGGAAGGTAGAGTTAAGGTAGGAGTGTGAAAGAGGGGTTGATTGAAAATCCGTGTGTAAACTTCAGCTAGACCATCAAGTTGGTGCAGCTAGGTCACCATTCCTTTGTCTGTACAAGGGTCAGTATGTTTCCTTGAGACACTGAATCTGAGAGGCCCTGGACATGGGGATACCAGGCACAGAGGCAGGTGTATGGTGATGGCTTGTTTGGACAATTAAGGACTATATAATTCTCAACGGACTATGTGATTATCAGTGGGACTCAGCAGTTGCCTTTTCCAGCTACCTCAAGATTCTGGCACCCAGGTTTCTCCCTCACCTACTCCAGCAGGAGATTGGAAGATGATTCTTTAAAGAAACAAATCAAGCCTACAGATTCTGAAAGAATATGCCAGCTAGTCATCCACATAATAGTCCTACAGAGAAGTACACTCATTAACAAGCAATGCCCAACTACACAGAGCTTCACTCTTAAATAGGAATGGGCACGGACATGGAAGAAAGACCAAAACAAGTAAATAGATAAAGAGGAATTCAATTAAAATAGAGATGGCATATAGAGAGAACATTTATAAGACACTATAATTTTTCAAAATAAGTGAAGATAGTGCATTCATGAAATGACACAGGGTGCAATTAAAAGGACAAATTAAAGCTACTATAATTTTAAAAACTTATAGCAGAAAAAAATTAAAGATAAAATTTTCCAGAAAGTCAAACAAAAAGTTAAAGAGAGAAAATAGAGAAAAGAAAAGAAAATTAGAGAATCAATCCAGGCGTTCTAACGGTGCATTAAAAAACTCAGAAGAGGAAAGTATCAGAGAAAGAACATGAGAAATTTTGCCAGAACCAAAGGAAGTGGTCTCTATATCAAAGAGCCCACCCTGTACCTAGCTGAGAAGGATTTACCCTGAGGCCCATAAACCTGACATTTGGAAATATCAGCCTAACAGCAGACAAAAATTAGGAATACAAATGGTATAAACCTCTTCCTAAAAAGATTTAAAGTTAGAATGCAGTGGAAATTATTCTCAAAATTCTGAAGTAATATAATGTTTGGTTGTGAATTTTGTACTCGACCAAACTATGAGTCATATGAGAGTAGAATAAAAACATTTTTCAGAAATGCAAAGTCTCAAAAATTGTATCTCACATGTGTCACTAAAACAAAAAAGTAAATAAAGAAAATGTGGATCCAAAAGAAAGGGGATCTAGCATGGGAAGAGGGTGAGGGGAGATATTAGGCTGACAGGTAACAGGCCTGGAGAGCAGCGATACAGATTATTGTAGGAAGATAGCAAACACCTTTGTAATGACCATTCAGGTCAAACAGAACTTTGACAAACACTCAGGATCCCTTTCTTCTGTCCCATCCCTGTCACAGCCCCCTCTCTCCAGTAATGAAATAATTATTAACACCAGGAAAAACAAAAGAACACAGGAAAAGAAATGTAATCATTATTTACCACTTAGGGCAACCATATTCATATAATCATAATAATTAAAACACCGTACATAAACTGAAGCTTAACTTGTAATACAGATATAGTACAATTTTTTTTTAATGGAGAGATAAACCTTGGAGCTTGTGGTGCCAATTGAACATTAGAGTGAATATTGGGAAAGAAAGGAATAAAAATTTCTTTTATTTTTCCTGATTATAACTATGGTATATGTTCATTAGAGAAATTAAAAAAAAAAAAACTTATAAAAAGAAACTATACATGCCCTAAATTCCAACCAGGAGACAACCATCATTATTTTATACGTTCTCCTCTAGGCATTTTTCTATGGCTGTGTGGGTTTGAGAGTGTTTTATAAAATTAAGACACACTATGTATATGACTTTTATTCTGATTTTAACACATAGCATTATATCAGCATTTCCCACATCGTAAAACATTCTGTGAGACTCAAGACCCCCTTCAGTGGCTGTCCTAAGAGGGGCCAAAGAGGGGAGACAGGGCCTCCTTTGTAGAGCTCAACAGGTAATACACCCCCAAACCCACCACCTGAATAAGAGAAAGTTCAATTTTTATATACTTAGTTTGTTTGCACCACTGAGGAAAATTTACTTTGAAAAAGTTTGCATAATGGTTGAAAAATTCTGACCTAAAACATTCTATTATATAAATCCTCTTTTTATTACATAGACTTATCTATTCTATTATGTAAATTTATTCAACTCTATTATATAAATGCATAATTCTATTACATAAATTTATCATAGTTTAAACCACTCTCACTTGTTCCAAAATTTTCTTTACCAAAGAATGCTATTATGGGCCTTTGTATCTATATCTCTGACCATGTCCTTAGGATAAATTCTAGAATTTAATGTCTATGGTCAGGTCTCTTGCTTGTGGGAAAACATCCCACTAGCAGTGTCATCCCCTCCAAGCACTGTAAGAAGTGCTGTGCATTGACATTTGATTCAGTTTTCACCCAATCCTAAAAAGAAAGTACTATTATTATGCCCAATTTATAGATGACGAAACTGAGGTTTATTAAATTTAATTGCTCAAAGTCACAAAGCTAGTCAGTGAAGAAGCCAGAATTTTAATTTAAGCAGCGCATGTGCTTGTTATCAATTTGACATTTTTTTTTAAAAGCACAATTGTTTAAAATTTTATTTTTAAATATTTAGTAAGTAACCATTTTCCCCCATATACACATTGGCCATTTGCATTTTTTCTTTTAAGGGGAATGCTCTCTATCTTTTCTCTTAAGTAGTCATCTTTTCCCTATTCCTTTTCAAGAACACTTGTATGAAAGAAGTTGATTCTTGATCAAAAGGATTTAAATATTTCTCTAATTGATCCTATGTCTGTTTTGCAACACAGTTATTTGGATTTCTTACATAGTCAGAACTATTTATTTTTTAAAAATGAAAATTGCACTTATTTTACATGAATGGCTGAAGTAATAAGCCTTCTTGCTGTCACCACCATGAATCTCAGGTACACAGACTTTAGGGGACACATTTCTCTCCTATATAATGGGGGCAGTTACCTTAAACAAGTAAAGACAGGCTGGGGAACCATCAGTTTGGAAGCTGACATTAGTGAGTTTCCATCCTTATGCTCACCAGAGGAAGCAGATGCCTAAGAGTGAGGAAAGAAACAGGGTGTGGGTGGAGAGGCTCATTTCTCTAGGATAAGGAAACATAGCTGGGCCCTCTCTACCCATCAGGACAAGTGAGGTTTGGATGAGAAACAAAAACCGGGGTTCCTGAGAGGGTGGCAGAGACTGTCCATAGTGGTGGATAGTTATTTGCACCCAGAATACAGGGCACCCTTGAATAAGGCATGTCTCTGAACAAGTCAAATGTACCCCTCAAGCATCTAAGGTTAGAAGTCATTGATGATGCAGAGAGATCATTTCTACACAAAGTCAGGAGAGGCTGTTGACAGGAGGTAGTACATCTGGGCGAGGGGTGGATTTTCTCTGACTGAATGCTGGATTCCAAGTTCTGCATCCAAAGGCAGAAAGCACGATTCAAGGCTATTCAAAACTAAAATTTAGTCTGAGTTGGTACATGTCACCTAGGGACAGAGGCTATTGACCCAAACTTGCTTTGACAGCTGGCAATGGTCAGGTATCTGTACCATACTATCTGTTCTGATTATTTGTTGTGTGGGAGAATAGATGTGGGACAGAATATAAGAGCTCACCAGCTGTGTGACCTCAGTAAATTTCTTCCCCTCTTTGGGTTTCTGTTTTCCAGCCTATGTACTGGCAGGGTTGGGCCCAGGGTCCCTGTCAAATTCTATGATTCTCAGAGCTCTGGTGTTGCTATGGCATTGGGCCTTTCTTTGGTACCTATGACTTGTCTCAGAGTCTGCTGTGTTATCAAGGTCTGGGTCATCTTCTGAGGAATTCAGGCACCCTGAATCCACTGTTCTCACACAGGAACCTGGGGAAATGGCTTCCTCAGAGAGCCAACTGAACAAGTATTATCTTCCCAAATTGCAACATTCTAGTAGAGAAAGGACACCCAGCCATTAATAAAAATAATGGTTCACTAGTTTTGGTCCAGAGCCTTGAGTTCCTAAGAACCAGTATTGTCCTAAAGGAGAGTCTTTCAACTGATTCCGTGGTCATATGACTCAGATCTCTATATCCCTGGGCCTTCTCACCGGGCCCAGCTGCTTCTGTCCAGTCTGGCCCTCTGCTCAGGTAACTCTGCAGCCTCCAGTTGCACTGCTCAGTCACCCCTGAGGATTCACTGGAGAACCCCTACAGTCCAGCCAGACACAAACTCAGGCAAAGCCTCTCTCCTTATCCTAAGTTGCCAACAGGACACTCACTCAGTGCTTTCAGGGACTGGACATCTAATTCCCTGGCTGTGTTGGCTGTGCTCATGACCACCATAGGGGCTCCGATCTCAGGGTCTGAAAGTCATTGAAAAATTCATCACTACCCATGTGGTCCCAATAACCATTAAAGGGAAAATCCCTAGGACTATACCCTAGTATCTGGGGACTAATGGGACACAGGACCCCACCATACTTGGGGCATTCTTAATCAGCTCTGCCTAGCTAGCATTGTGCATTTTCAAACACAAAGGGTTTATGTCCTTCACCCCAGAAAGTCTCCCTTATGAGATTCCTAAGGGTGCAGGCCCCAAGTAGATCTTGTCACACAGCTCTCCTAGATGTAACCAGATGTGTCAAATTCCTGCTTGACATCTTCAGCCTTCACCAACAGCATTTCTTGTAGGCAGGATCAAACTTTCCTTCAATATACATTTTTTAAATGAATTTCTTTAATGAGCATAGCAGCTTTTTAAAAAGAGTACACAAATGGGGTTAAAAAAAAATCAAACACTATAAAAGAATATCCGGTGGAAAGTAAGTCTCCCATCCTTGTTTCCTGGGTCTCAAGCTTCCTTCCTCGGAGGCAAATAGAGGTAGACAATGAATATATATGCATATATGGATGTTTATGTGCATGTACATAAAATGTACCAAAATTGAGCTTTGACCTTGGTATTCAGCCAAAAATCTAAGAATTCATTTTGTCTTAGTTTTTAGATTTCTAAATTGCTGAATGTGCACTTCATCATCATTTATAGACTTCCGAGCTTGTGCCTAATCTACAGGCATGGGTACATAGGTTACCATCATACCAAATCAGTATGCCAAATCTCTCTCTCTATCTCTCTCTCTTTTTTTCTCAATCCTCACTCCCCCTCTCGAGAACTGTTCGATCTTAGCCGGCGGGCTCTGGCATCTGCCCAGGTCACAAGCAGAAACAGTCTATGTGTTCAGGTAAACCCAGTTCCTTGAATACCTTATCTATCTCATCTGAGGAGCGTACTCAGCACTCAGCCATCACCACACATGCACCTGCTAGTTCTTTTATGTGAGATACTGTAAGGCAAGGCAAAGATTATTATTATTATTACTTCATTTTTTTACTACATACTTTCTGAAAGAATTTTGAAAATTTAGTTACACCATCAGAATTTTACACTGACATCTAGAATTTTCATCATAGTTTAAAGAGCTACAAAGAATGTAATTTCTGGCATATTATAAATCCTGACATTTAAAAATAAAACTCTTCTTTTAAATGTAACTAATAGAATCTAAAAAGCACAGCATTTAACAAAATACAAGAAGAGTTCTACTATAACAATTGGAAATTCAGATTTTTCCTTTCACCATTTGACTGTGTATATCATTCCACTTCCCCCATAGAATTTTATCCAAATATAATATATTTTAAGTCAAAAGTCTTTTATTGTTCACACTATTATACTGCTCTGCAACTAAAATATGTATATGAATTATAATGTTAATTTTAGAAATTTCCTATAAGATTTAAATTAAAAATTATTTTGGATTGAGATATCATAATCATATTAACAAAACATTGTAGAGACATTTTAATTTTGACAAATATTAAATGTAAAGTAAAATTTTAGAGAGCAGTGGTTTAGAATGAGAAAGATTAACAGGAGAAATAAGTGGGGTGGTGGGGGAGAGTCAGTTTTAGGACTTGCAAAACATGTATTAATGCTTGTTGTCAAGTATGTTATTTACAGAAGAATTCATGATGTACTCCTGCTAGGGAGTGGACAATGAAATCTATGGTATTAATTAAAAACAACAGAGAAGAAGGTGACAATGATAATGAGAAGAATTGTACCCAAGTAAAAGATAAATATGGATTTATAGTATTTGGTAATCTCTTGACAAAATTATATAAAAATGATAAAACTTTTAGAAGAGAATAATAGGAGAAAAATCTTTATGAGCTTGGGACAAGTTAGGATATGACACTCAAAGCTCATAAAATAAAATATTGATAAAATAAAATATTGATAAATCGTACTTTGCAAAAATTAAGAACTTCCGCTCTTTGAAAGACACCGTTGAAAAGAATTTTTTAAAAATAAACCTCAGGTTAGGAGAAAATATTGTGAAATCATGAATATATAAGAATGATATAAGTCCAACTATAAAAAAACAAATAATCGAGTAATAAAGAGGCAAAACATCTGAAGAGACCCTTTGCCAAAGAAGATTTATGAATGGCAAACATGTGGAAAGCTAATCAATGCCATTCATCATTAGAATAATGCAAATTGAAACCACGAGATACCACAACACACTATCAAAATGACTAAAATAGGAAAATACCAAATGTGGTGAGGTTATGGAACAGCCGAACTCTCTTACACTGCTGGTGAGAGTGTAAAATGGAACAACCACTTCAGAAAACAGTTTGGCAGTTTTTTAAATAGTTAAGCATGCAGCTATTCCACTCCTGGGAATTTACCCAAGAGAAAAGAAAGTGTATGTCTATATAAAGAGAAAAAAATATAAATTTTATTTGTAAGAGGCCCAAACTCAACGCAACCCAAATGACCATCACTGGGTGATTAAATCAAAATGTGATATATCTATACAGTGGAATACTACTCAGCAATAAAAAGAAACAAACTATTGATGCCTACAGCAACTTGAATAAATATCAAAATAATTATGCTGTGAAAAAATCCAGACAAAAATAGAGTACATACTGTACTGTATTTTTCCATTTATATACAATTCTAGAAAATGAAGACCAATCTATAGTGGCTGAAGGCAGATCAGCGATTGCCTAGGGATGGGGTATAGTGAGTGGAGAAGTGGAGGGAGGGATATTAAAGGGGTGATATGTCCACTTTCTCTGGGGGTCATTATATACATGGGTATGGTTACATGGGTATATTTACTTGAAGGCATACTATTTATCTGTCTGAAGTAGATAGGGAACTTTCTTCCTCCTGGTCTTTGAAATATTCTAAGAGGCCTGAGTTAAGGAGAGCACTCTCAGAGCACTTCAAGTTTAGAAATGAGGAAGAGGCAGAGAGGGCGAGCTTCAGAAGCAGCATGCTTTATTCCAGCTTGAATATCCTAAGACAGATTGAATTAGATAAAGCCTTGATATGGATGTGTCCCATGGTAGAGTTAAATCCTGTCTCCTTCACCACTTCTCACTGATGTTATCCTCACTTAGCTTTCTTTGAACGCTCCCTCTCTCCCTCAGGAATTTGGCAATCTTTGACAGTAGTTAGGGGATAGGAAAGGCAAAGTTATTAAACAACAGTTGTCATCCTTCCTGCTTCCCCACTCTATGCTACATCTGAATCCTGAGCATTTCAACCTAAGTCAGGGCACCCATTTATAATGCCACATTGTAACAGTAATATGTGTAAGAAAGGGATAGATGTGAAGTCCTACCCTGGATCATGACAACTTGTTGTAGGAAGCATTGTGGATACATGTATTTCTAATCATTCTTCCTCCTCCCTGCATTTTTGGGCAGTGGGGAGGTTTTCACTTCCCAGCACCTCCATAGTAATATCACTAAGTGTGAGAGCTATGCCTTTCATGTGTAAAGTGGAAAAAGGACAAATGAAAGGAGAAGTGGGAAAGCAGAAGCCAGCCCCGACCTTGAGTCAGCAGGAGCCAACTTTTTAAATTTTAGGAAGGCAGTACTTGGTTTCCTTAGATCTACGGCACTGTGGACGTTTTGCACTCACTTGCCCTGATCTGAAGGCCCCTGACGCAGAGGGATGACCTTGAACTTTTAAATTCTAGATCCACTATTTTCCAGCTGAGCAATGTGTGAAGTGGGAACAGTGACACCTACCTCGCAGGACATTTGTGAAGAGTAACTTTTATGGAACAGAGCTTCATACACAGAGAGAAAACGTTATCCAGCACCTATTGCCTCCAGGTTGGAGTCAGGCTCTGCATCCACAAACCCAGGGCTCAAACCAGCTGCACTGCTCTTCAGCTATTTGGTTTTGGGCAATTTTTTGTTCTTATGCAAAATGAAGCTATTAATAGAACGTTTTCTGGGTTTTCTGTGAGGGCAACGCAGGGAAAGTGCTTAGAACAGTATCAGGCAACCTAGCAAGCACCCCAAATCGTTGTCATTGTTACTGAGCTAAGCACGGGGGTTAAGATTTGTTTCTGCAATCTGAGTCACTAGTCTGTCAAAGTAAATATGAATATATGGTCTTGAGCTTCAAAAAAAATTGCTTCGTTGACAAAATTCCAAAATATGTCCTAACTTCCTTTGGGGAACAAAAGATACCAGTCTAGTAAATTATGCATGAAACAGTTCTGTAAGACACCACTAGTGAAAATCTAAAGTCTCCTACATAGGGCCTTCCATTTATCTGCATTTACCCCAAATTGAGGATTTCTCTCCTTACCTCCATCCCCTCCTACACTGTCTCCTTTTTGCCTCTTACTTGCTGGAATTCAGAATTGAACAGGATCTTAAAGATCACCTTGTCCAGTGTTTTAATGTAAGAAAGAACTAAAGGGTTAAATCAAGGCCCATCTATGCCTGGGGTGTATTATTTATGATAAGTGAAAAAAAGAACAGGAAGTGGAAAGCCAGTGTGACTTGTCTTCTGGTCACCCCTTCTTGTCACTTTTCCTACCAGAGCAGCATCCCTGAAACTAACTCATTTGCTGGTGGACCCTAATGTGGCTTGTGAAACAATAAGAAATATACATTTGGTCTCTGCCCCCACTTCCTGGCACATGGATCCTAAAACCAGGGGGAATCTCTTAAGTGAACTGTCTTTTTGTATGCTAATGAGATGAGTGGGGGCTGGGAGCTCCTGGACTGCTTCTGTAGGGGCTGGTTGCCTGGGCAACCAACCTCTGTGATTGGAGGGTTGGAACTTCAGCCCCACCCCGCAACCTCTTGGAAGGGTAGAGGTACTGGAGGTTGAGTTAATTACTAATGGCTAATGATTTAATCAATTGTGGCTATGTAATGAAGTCTGTAAAAGCCCTAACTGAAAGGATTCGGGGAGCTGAGCTTCTGGGTTGGCGAACATGGAGATGCTGAGATAGTGATGTGACTGGAAAGGGCATGGAAGCTCTGTGCCCCTCCCCCCACCTCATCCCCATACCTTACCCTATTCATCTCTTCCATCTGGCTGTGCCTGAGTTGTATCTTTTTTATAATAAACTGATGATCTTGTACATAAAGTGTTTTCCTGAGTTCTGTGAGCCATTGTAAAAAACTATCAAACTCGAGAAGGGGGTCATGAGAACCCAGAAGCACAGGTGACAATTTGGACTTGGAATTGGTTACTGAAGTCATGGGAGTGGCGGAGTAATCCTGTGCATCTGAGCCCTTAACCTGTGGGTTCTACTCTAACTCTGGGCAGTGAGTGTCAGAAGGGAGTTAAATTGCTAGTGTCTGCTGAGAACCGGAGAATTGTTATGTGTGGAAAACCCCACACATTCAGTGTCAGAAGTGAGTACAGGCCCATCTTGTTTTATTGAGCTTTGCTTTACAGCACTTCACAGATATTACGTTTTTTACATATTAAAGGCAAGATCCTCCACCAGCAAAAAGTTCGATTTGCTGAAGGCTCAGATGATGGCTAACATTTTATAGAAATAAAGTATTTTTT
Organism: Macroglossus sobrinus; assembly: GCA_004027375.1. Classification (NCBI taxonomy): domain Eukaryota; kingdom Metazoa; phylum Chordata; class Mammalia; order Chiroptera; family Pteropodidae; genus Macroglossus; species Macroglossus sobrinus. The sequence continues at coordinate 2,083,878 of PVKZ01000056.1, read as the reverse complement.
AATTAAGGTGTGTACATTGTTTTTTTTTTAGACATATTGCTATTACACACTTGATAGGCTATGGTATAGTTTATAATTTATATGCTCTGGGAAACCAAAAAATCTGTGTGACTCACTTTATTGTGATACTTGATTTATTGCAATGGTCTGGAACTGAACCCACAATATCCCTGAGATATGCCTGTACTGAGTGTAGAGAAGAACCAGTATTTTCCATTTAGGCTGGATAAATAATTAAATTAATATGGGGATACTTGTTAGTAACTAAACATCTTCGCATTTGAACCAAGTGATTCTCATTCTGGTATCTTTTCTAAAAAAAAGAAAATCATAAACTAGGACAAGGATAAAGATAATACAATATACAATATATTCCCCAGAATACATCTCTCTGGAAACAGCCTTAATATTCAATAGTAAAATGAAGTACTTTAAATTTTAAAGGATTTCCTTGTTATAGGAAAATGTTCATGATACTATGTTAAAGTTATAAAAAAAAAACAGTGATTTATATATATATATACATATATATATGTATATATATATGTATATATATATATATATATATATATTCTATGTTGAAACTGTTCACAGCTAGAAGCAAAGAAAGTATATTTTCCTGTATTTTTGAAAATGAAAACTTAGGAACCTTCAAGAGGAGAACAAGACTGTTTGGAAATAAATCCAGGAAGGTTAAAAACGTTCCTCCAATTTTTCCAAGACTGGGCTTCCCATGGCTCCCCTATCCAACTCCTCCCCGTCTTATCCCTTAACTGTGGATGTGCTTGCACTGTAACTAAAAAAGAAAATGCTTCCATGTTTTAGCGATGGCTCTGGATCTACCTCAATAGCTTTTGCTGTTTGTTGTTTTGTTTCAAATTCCACAAGGCAAATCCCTTTGAATTGCCAGTAGATTTATACAGTGGTCTACTTACATTAACAACATTGCTCTATTTCCCAAATATTCTTCCAATCCAGCTGTGATCACATCTTAGTGCTTCAATTTAGAAGCAGTGTTAAAAATGTAAACATTCAATAACTATCTCCTTACTCAGAAGGTCAATGCTTTTTAACTTGAATATTAAACAGATAAAAATAAAAATAAAGATTTTGGGAGAGATATAAGAAGGAAAGGCAGAAGGCAAATAACCTTTATCAGGCAACCAAAATGTGCCAGGTGCTTTATGTTGATTATTCCACCATCAAAATACATGTGAGGGAAGTATAAATATCCCACTCCTTTATTTATTTATTTATTTATTTATTTATTTATTTATTTATTTATCTATCTATCTATTTAGCTTTTTTAACAATTCAAGTGTACAGTACATTGGTATAAAATTATATCCCTAATTGCTCCTTCTCTCCTCTGCTTTTCCACCTAGCCATTACATCAATGCTAACTGTATTCCCTATGCTGTGCTTCCCATCCTTATGACCATCTATCAACTACTAATTTGTACTTCTTTAACCCTTCACCCCGTTCTCCCAGACCCCAAGCCTCCCAAACTGTCCTCTATATTTGTAAGTCAACCCCTCTGTCACCAAACTGTCCTCTATATTTGTAAGTCAGTTTTTCATTAGTTTATTCTTTTTGTTTCTTAGATTCCACATATAAGTGAAATCAAGTGGTATTTATCTTTCTCTGTCTGACTTATTTCACTCAGCATAATAAGCTCTAGGTCTATACATTCGTTGAAAATGGTAGGATTTCATTTTTTTCAATGGCTGAATAATATTTTATTGTATATATGAACCATAATTTCTTCATCCAATTGTCTGTTGATAGGCATTTAGGTTGCTTCCATATCTTGGCTATTGTAAACTATGCTGCCATGAATATTGGGGTGCATAGATTTTTATGAATTATTGTTTGGGTTTTCTTTGGATAAATACCCAAAAGTGCAATTGTTGGGTCAAAGGTATATCCATTTTTAATTTTTTGAGAAAATTCCAGACTGTTTTCCATAGCGGTTGTACCAATTTGCTATCCCTACAAACAATGTTTGAGGGTTCTCTTTTCTCCTCATCCTCGCCAACACTTGTTGTTCTTTGCCCCTTCCTTTATTTTAATTATATATTTTTAATGGATGAAAATACAGGATCTCAAAAAAGAGGCGGAGTTCACAGGGCTTCTTGGTGGAGGAGCAGGCCTTGGCCCAACCTCTCATTCCCAAGCTCGTGTTTTCCCCATCACATCTTGCCGCCCAAATGCTTAGGGAGCTTTGGCTCCACTTCTACTGCCATTTGGAGTTTGATTAAAAACAAAATGCGGACCACGTTATCACAAGTGCTTTTAGTACACGTTTATTGCAAAAGCACAGCACAGTAACTACACTGTACACAGAACCATATTTCCTAAGTGAACAGGAGATTGTCATTCTAATGTGAATTCTCCAAAAAAAGGTGGAGGCTTATATGGAGGCTCCCACGCTGCGAGTAATGAATAACTAGAACCCCCATTCTGAGCTAGGAGTTCTAAACCGTTAAACATTTAATTACCACTTTGGCAAAGCAATTCACATTACCATTTCTACAATGTAACAGCACAGAGATTTTAAATGCATCTTTAGTTTTCAGAATCTTCAGTATTCACAATGTGTAAAATGAAGCAGAGTTTTAAATAAAATGCTATGCCAAAACACAATTTCTTAAAAAGACCCAATGGGAAGGAAGGAAAATTGCATATGAATAATATTTATCAGTGCTTACAGTTGACATTAACTGTAGTTTTAAAAGAATAAAAATACTCAAGACTTCAACATTTCCTTACAAAATTATACTTGGCCATAAATTAAAAATTTAGAAAACCCCAAATACTAAAAAAGTAAATGCAAAACAATTCCTTTTATTAAAATGTAATACAATCTTTCCATGCTAAGAATTATTTTAAAATGCACAGTACACTTCATAAGTTGTGATGAGCATTGGAGGGAAATTCATCACACACACTTGTGTTTTGGCATTTGCATAGACACACCAGGTCGCAAACCTGGGCCAGCAGATCTGCACACAACCCCAGCATTATCTCAGTGTGGGCAGACTCTAAGTTCCCTCCCTGTGCCCATTGCTATTTGCACCATGTCTCCTTCAGGAGCAGAAAGTTTGCCTAGGCACACGAGGAATCACAGACAGAGGAGCACCTGCTGTCACGGAGCCTGTACACCATCTGGATCTTAGAGGTGTTATTTAAAAATAAGCTCGTGGAGCCGGGTGAAATCACAAGAAATCACATGTTCTATCCTCAGTCCTCTGGGACAGTCCTGACCAGTTCCCTTGCTGGGAGTCTTAGAGGCAGGTGTCTGGGCGGCCCGCTGGAGTACTATTTTACTTTGGCAGGCAGAACTTCTCGTGTTCCACTGCAGAAGCTTTAGCCAAAATCACTCCCGGGATGGACCTGGATTCCAACAGGAAAAAACTTTGTTCTTTCACAGACTTAAAAGAACTCAGGGACTTCAGGGCAGCCTGGAATGGGGAGGAGGGAACAGGGGAGGGTAAAAACTGGAATGACACTCAAAGCCAGGAGGGAGGCCTGAGGCTGAGGGAAGGAAGAGTCTCCCCTAGGAACCCTGGAAAATGGGATGGGGTGGGGGAACCAGTTTGGAATGGCTGGAGATGGTGGCTAATGGCGGCTATGGGAGGAATGCCGGCTCCTGCACCAGGAGCTGACCCAGTCTGTAACCGCTGCCGTCTCACATCTACTTCTTTCCTCCTGCTGCCCAGCCTCGGCTTTGTCCTTCTAATCTGACTGTCCTGTAGTGTAGAGCCATCCATGAAGGCCAGATAATAAAAAACAGTGTAAAATTAGACCAAATACACCGTGGCTTGAGAACATAAGAAGAACGATAAAGTGCTTGGGCTTTCCAATAGCGATTTTGGTTGCATGAGCTTTCTGACTTGCATCTAGGAGTGTGACTGAGAGGATGGAGGCAGATGGAAAAATCTGAATGAATCAAAGTTCACTTGGATTACCCAGAATTTCTTTGCATGCACGAACTGGTATGTAAGTGATTACTCTCCTGCAGAGTTCATGAAACATAATGGGGAATTGAAGGCATGCCTTCAATTACAGAACATTCCTTTGAGTATGGAAGGGTATGGGACTGTGAAACTTAGACTTTTGAATAAAATACAGTTCCTCTTGGGAGGTGGTGTTTGTCTAGATTCCCACTGCTTTCTTAGAGCAGAACAAGAACCTCCACTGTGCCAGACAGGGCATCTGTGAGGGCAGGGTTCCCAGAAGGCTGGCTCTGCCTTCTAGCGTTTCCTCGTGCCTTAGAGTGTGAAGGAAGTGTGAAATGTAGAGAATCTTCCCTACCTCTAGCTCCACCACAATTCCTCTTCATTTGGGGTCCTCTGCCCTGATTTATTTGGCTCGTTTCCCGTCCCCTCTGTCACTCTATTTCTTGACCATGTCTCTCCTGCTTCCATTCTTTGAAAGAAAGGACTTCTGAGTGTGCAGAGGCTGGCTGGCTCTGGAACAGGTGACAAGGAGGTTGTGGAACCTCTATCTGGCAGGACCTGAAAAAGTAGTTGGCCAGACATGGTGCAGGCAGGAGGCTGGGCCAGAGAACTCAGTGAGAACAAGACATTTGCAGGGTTCTGTTTTTCAGAACCTGCTTCCACCACACCCTCTGCCTCCAAACCTCCTTCTCCACTTTTGCTCAGCAGACACATTAACAGAGGCCTACAGGCCTGGCTTATCTCTCACTAAGCTTTCCACGAGGTATCCTGGGTCTCCTTCCACGACCCTGTCTCCCCTCTGCCTAATCCCATGTCTGAACGAACACTAGCAGATCTGAAATTTTTGCAAGTGTTTTAGCTTTCCCTAAAACCTTTCCACTCCTTTTCAAGACATGAAAACATATTTCTCTGCCTTTCCTCTTCAAAGGCTGTCCAGAGGGGCATTTTTTACTCTATGAAGGTTACACATAACTAACTATACATTGATTAGGGACAAGCATGGATTTTTAACAGCCTAAGAAAACAGGATTTAGAACATATTTTTCCACAAAGGGTAAGACCCCATGGACAACTGGAGACATACACTACGAAGCTTCCAACAGCATTCTGGTGGTGTTGCTAGCCTTGAAGCATAGTTTTTATGAATGGACTCATCAGAATATGAAGCTCTCTGAGGGTCAAGACACTGTCTTATTTGTTTCTGTATCCACAGTGCCTAGCTCAGTGCTCAGCATGCAGCAGGAGCCAAATATGAAATATGAGATCGAGCTTCCTCCATCCCAGTTGTTCTTTTTTTTTTTAAATATGATCTGCCTCTCCCAGCACTTAATATTGGCTTTGATGAAATCCCCACCTGACTATTTTAGAATGTTCTGTTATGTTCAAATTTTATTATAAAGTCCAGAGAAGAGAAAAGATCACAGTCTGCTTTAAGATAAAAGAAGCAATTTTATAAGCAAAAATTAAAGTTCAAAAATTGAAATAAATGTCAGGACCTAGATAACAGAAAACTTACTGGTAAAGGAATATTGATAAAAGAGTGACTAGGTAAGGGGATTCACTGGTTCATTAGAGTAACCTTTCCCCCATTTAGATGGCAGAACAATTACAGGCAACAGGATGCAGCACGGAGTTGCCCGTGCCTGGGACACTGTGGGTCTATTAAGCTCAAATAAAAAAGGCAACAAATATGGGGAGGCTTCTCTATTCTGAGATAGAAAAGGGTGAATTATTAGAAAAATATATTAACTGATTTTTTTTTCTTCCAAAAAGGACAAGGGTAACTGCACTTCTTTGGGACATGGAGCAAAAATTCTGGGGCACAAGCCGAAGGACAGTGGAGGAGGGAGAAGGCTCCCCTGGAGACATTTACATCACTTACTAAAACAATTTTCTCAGCAATAACTGATTGATCTGGAAAAGCAGTGGAGCATGGATTAATGAGTTCAGAGAAAGATCAAGAAGAAAGAGACGGCCCCATCACACACCCTCGGTTAGGGCTAGATTCCACTGGGCCCACCAATGGCAGGTAGGTGAGATCAGTCACCTCGTATGACTTCTTCCAGGCACTTTCTCTGAGTCATAGACTTAAACAGAAATACTTGTGTACATCAAGAAAGTGATTTTGTTTGGGACTTGCAGAGGCAATTTAGTAGTAGATTAGAGGCAGAATGTTCCTAACACTTAATTTCCAAAAATGATAGATTTCTGGTGAGAAAGGAAGTAAATTTGGATATTCGTAGTAAATAAAATCATCTGTAGGACTAAAACCTGTCCTTTTAGCATTCCTTGAGTTTCTGCAAAGGCTTAGGGAGGCCAGGACTTCACTGGGGATGCATCCGGTGTAGCTTAGGCTGACTCACATTCTGAAGAGCTTCCAGGATGTCTCCAGACCCTGCCAAGTAGCCCTTCTCTATCTGGCTGGCTGATATCCCAAGTTCTATCATTAGGAATCCTTCCTTTTGGTGTCTAGCCTTTGTTCTTTATTAAAATTAAAATTTATTTTAGAAAGGTGACTCACAAGGCCTTATGTGTATCTTAGTGCATATGCATTTGTTAAAATTTTGTCTTCAGAGGAAGTTGGAAGAGCCAACAGTATCCTCACCTTCCCAAAGGAATAGGAACCCATTCCTCTGCCAAGGAATGATGATGGTAGGGTTTAGGATTTCTCAAAATTGATTCTATGCTCTCAAGATACATGCTCTGTTTATGATGGAAATTTCAATGGAACACAATATCCTTTCTTTGAAATCAGTTTATAGTTAATGATGATATAAGAAAAACATTTGGGTTCCTGCTGTGCATAACTAGGTATTTGGGAAACTGTCATTGTTACTTTTGTTAGTACAAGGGAATATTTGTTTTGTAAAATCTGAAGAGTAGAAACATCTTTTGTTTTTGATTCTCTCACAGGCACATACTGCACACATATAATTACTCTGTATACTGAATGAATAAAAGGATGAATGAACAAAGGAATAAATGGATTTGATGACAGTCTGAGAGTTCCCATAACTACTTGGCACCTATAACATATAACTAACACATCAACTAACAAGACCTTCTACAAGTTACTCATTTGTTTGAAAAGATAATGTACAACTGGAAGTACTGATAGAAAGGTATTACCTCATGTTGTTTTCTACTCTCTGCTCTGTGATCAATAATAAGATGTTCCCAGCAAAAGGGAACATCTTCTTTGACCATCCTACTCCTATTTGAGAGGTGAGGAAGATGAAGTCCAGAGAGAACAAGTGACTTGCCCAAGGCCCCAAAGATGCTCAGCAGGGCCACTAGAGACAGAGACAGAGACCCAGGACTCCTGACTTTCAGGCTCGTCTTTTTTGATTTCTGTGACAGTTTTTTTTTTTTGCCCTAATTAGAATCTCAATAAAGCCTGTGTATAGATCAGACCTTGACATGCTGGATCTCTGCTCTCTGTAAAATATCTGTACAGTTCTGCTGGCAGAATTTGGTCAGGTAGGGAAGATATCGTTGCAAAGCAACTTACAATTCTTTGGTGCCAATAATTTAGAGATAAAGTTCGAGGATCAGCTTTACTATCTGATCTGACAATTTGATTTTTGCAGGTATAGACTCACAAGGAATTAAACCAAGCCAAAGAATGGGTTCTTGGTTTTGCCTGATTCTGATTAGCAAATGCAGTACCTAGCTCTCAGAATGCTGTCTCAATATCAGATGGCAGATTTTCTCTTATTGCATATGGTAAATTTAATAAACCCTCCATTTCATATATAAAGTCCTTCGGGGAAGTGAACAGCACCTGTAGCTTATCTCCTACCACAGACAATGAAAAAGCTATTTCTTCCTGATGAATGTAAGTGCAATGGAATAGTCCACATGTTCACGTATAGGAATGCATGGTAAGAGGGCTACTGCACAGACAGTAATGTGAAGTGCTAGGAGGCTCTGTAATTTTATAGATTTCCATGTATGCACTTTGGTCATTTTCTAATACATAAATAAGAGCGGAGCTGAATTTCTGAGTCGGAAAAGACCTTAGGGAACATCTTTGTTAACTTCCTTACTTCGGAGATGTGGATAAATGAGACTTGCTCAATGTCAAAGAGTCGAAGACACTCAGCTGGGGCACTGGGGATTCTAGGCCAGGGTGCTCTCTCTGTGCCTTCTCTTAGCTAGATCATGAAGAAACTGCCTGGCTAGCTTTCCAATTGGATGCTGGCAACTCAGAAAATCTAGGTTTCACACAACTTGCTCCCAAGCATAGTCAGAAATAAGTAAGAAAGGGAAAGCTGAATAGCAAGGAGGGCAGGACAGGAAGAAGTGACCAGATGAAGCTAAGTTCTTGTCCTTCTGCAGTTCATCTGGTGGCTTGAAAGATAGGATAGCTAAGAAAGTTGGCCAGGAAAATAGTAAGAATTATCACCAGAATCTTGATTAGCTATTATTTTTAAAAAATGGAATCACACCAGCGCTTGTTTTCAACTTTCTGCTATATCATGTGCCTCTGCTGAGACCCGGAGAGCCAAGGAAGCCCTGTCAGAAAAATCTATTTGGATTTGGGGGGATGGATCATTCATTCTCTTCTCTCACAGTACAGAAGCCATCGTTGGTGCAATAAAAATAGATACTGTATTTCCAAAATGAAAAATAGAATATTGCATGTTGGAATTCACCTTTAACTTTAGAATATGATAGAGCTTGATAGTACATAACCAGGTCTGTGAAATGTCTCTATTAACCACTTCTACATTTGATAAAGACTCGTCGAGGAGAGAAATAAAGATCTTAAAAACTCTTGCTTCTGCTCCAAAAATTAATGCCAACGTGGTGTAAGGTAGACTACACTTTATACTTCTGTACTGGATATTTTATGATGGGTATACATTCATGTATTTCTTTGTTTAATTTTCAAAATTTTAAAAGAAATGAAAGAAAATTTATTTAAAAGAATTTATTTCTGGCTGACACATTGGTTATTTCTGAAAAGAATGCTGGTCCAGAGTTGGATGACCTGCTAAATCCTAGCTGTGTTATTTAACTTACAAGGGTCTCTGTCTACTTATTTGTAAAATGAGGTGGTTGAATTAGACCATCTCTTTGATTCTATGATCTTCTTGGTACATAGGAAGAAAGTCAATCTGAATTAGAGGAGGCCTAAATTAAATTGTAGTTTCTTAAAGAATTATCATTTCCTAACATTAAGGCAAATTAAAAATGTCTCCAAGTCATCCTAGCCATTTTGGTCGAGACTGCAGAAGCCTCCCTTTAAACCAGAAGAGCCTGGAGGGAACACTGAGAGTGCAGTGATGTGGGGTTGACCTGGCAAGCCCTCGGGAGCTATGTAATGTACCAAGTCCAACACATTTAGAACTAAAACGGTTGGATGTGTGTGCGTGTTTAAAAATCATTTTACAAATGATTGAAATGAATTGTGCTTTCATTTGTTTTTTAGCTGTTTAAAAAAATTTAATTCTCCCCGTTAAATGAACAGAGCGGCCATGGTAGAATAACTTTTTGCTCTCTTTTTCAGTGTGGGCTGAGATGGAAAGCTATTGTTTGAGGCCTACCAGGTTCCAAGGCACAACAGAAAGATAACATAAGGCAATTTAATCAGTCCAGATTCTAAAATGGAACAAATAACAACTAAAGAAACTTGTTAGAGACCTTTATAATACACAAACTTATATATGACTTGGCTGTGAGAACTGTTACATCTTTCTGGAGTATCTACATTTACTTATTTTCTTATCATGTTGGTGTCCTGGTCAGGAGAGGGAGGCCTAGGCATATGGCATTACTACTGTTTGGGAATGAGACTGAGTTTTCAGCCTCAGTGCTTTGGGAGAGGTTGAGGGGGTGAAGAAGCCTGTGCCAGGAAGTCAGTTCAAGGAAGTAGGGACTAGGAGAGACTTGGGGTTGGAGCTGATGTCAGATTCATGCAAGATTTCAGAAAGCTGACCTACCAGGCAACAAGGAAAAGTGAGAGCCTTAGAAAACTGTTAAGTGAAACAAGGGGCTGATGTTGTTTTAGTCTTGACCAGAACAAACTTAAATTGTTTATGAAGACAAGCATGCTTCAGGGGAAAAGAAATTTTCCCTGTACTCTCTGCCTGAAGCCTCTATTATTCCTATTCCCCGGCCAGAGATGACACTTTCAAGGGCCTTGGTATGAGTTCATCTCTTAACTTTCAAGTTCCAACTGAGCTGGGAGAACTCCTGAAAGGAAATGAATGCTCAGGATTGCCAAGATGATGTCTGCTTACTAAGCAGACAACTCACCTTTATTGAGCAAGAAGTACTCAATAAGACAAAACCAAAATCTCCCTATCAAGTTTTGTTCTTCTAGGATGATCCAATTGCCCCACCCCCAAAATATTGCTAATATTTCCTAACAGACTAGCAAACTGTTTAATAGTATGGAAATAAATTTTATCTTGTCCCTTTCTATATGATTATTATTCCATATTAGAGTGAAATTCTATTTTTCCTATGTTTATAAAATAGGTCTGATAAAATTTTCTCAGTTTTTCTAGATATTTTTTTAATAAAGCACTTTTCTTCATATCGCAGCTTTTGCATTTGCTTTATAACATGGTATAATCATAGTAATTCCTGTACCCATTATTTCAGGGACAAATGTAGAATTAATTTGATTTTTTAAAACATTAATTTAAAACAAATTTACTATGCATTTGTATTTAATCCTGAATTTAAAATGAAGCTTGTACTTATGCAAACAGCAAGATGAATGTCTAGATGTTAGTAAAAATAACAGTAAAAAACCTAATTAAAAGATAAATAGATGGGAATTTAGGCTTTTCAATTTAAAACCTCTTCTCTTGAATCCTCCATTGAAGGGCTTCATAAAAAACATGTTGTAAATACTCTCAATAATTAAATATGAATATGTAATGTATGATAAAATTTGGCCCTTAGGCTATTTATGCTTAAATATACAAAATTGTACTTGAGTCCCTTTTATTAGCTCCAACCTCCAGTGAAATGTATCTTTGTATGTAATTGTCTTGTTCCTATTCCTCCACTATGGACCATATTTAAAAATGCTTCTCTCCATAGGTGTAAAGTATTCATTGATAAGCCACAGGAGTTCAGACTATAACATGTCCTTACCAATTAATAATGCTGTTGACTTGGTTTATGAGGATTGAATTATTCATTAGAGTCTTTTTTATATCATGTCACTTTGAGCGAAGACTCAGAGATATTAGAGCACCAACAGGATAGTGATGAAGAAAGTAGAACAACTTTACTTAAAAATCAGACAATCACCTCAATTTAATTCCTGTATTTTCCACACAAAATAATGAGTTATTCTTCAGCCCATTGTTTTTGAACATGGAAAAGTATTCATGAACACCCCACAATGTCCAAATTAAGTGGCAATTCTGTGAGGTAGGAAAAAACACTGTTTTGGGAACCAGAAGATGTAGGTTTTAGTTAGTTCTACTTTTGTCACTGATTAGGCTTGTGACTTTCAGCATGATCCTTTACCTCTCTGGCACTGTTTCCATAAATTCTAAAATGAGGGCTTGGATTAGGGGAGGGTTAAGATTTCTTTACATTACAAAATTTCATTAGGACTCTATAATGTTTGTTTAGAAGGTGCAAAGATAGCAGCTGGTCTACTTTGATGCATGCTAGAAATAAAAAATATGATATAAAGTATTCAGGTAAATAAATAGTGTGTAATCCTCCCCCACCCTGAAACCTTTTGGTTCTCTTTCTATCAGGTTTGGTATATGAAATTTTGATCACTTAAAATAGCTGCAATGTGTGATTAAAACTGGTGAGTAAGTGGATCTAAATGAGAAAGAGACTCATCTCATCTTAGATATGCTAAAATCATTGGTTGGTGTCTGGCACATGCAAGAATTTTTAATCGCTACCTACTTGGGATGTTTCTGAACTAGTTATTTAGGTAATATTTTTAGTGTTATTCTTTACTTTGTGTTAAAACTAGAATTAACCATAACTAAAATGTTCTATATCAATAGCCTTATTACAACAGAATTTTATATAGTAAAGCACTCAAACACTATAGTTCTGATTAAAACCAAATACTTCTTAATTCTTCCCTCTGCTATCTTCTTTCTAAATTGAAAGGCCTGGGGGTTATTTTAAATAAAATAATTCTGCTTCCCTTTCATTTTATTTTTATTTAAGAAGAATGATAGAGTTAATTGAAGCTAAGCCTAGCTTTCATAGGTTTTTTTCTTGTTAGCAACTTCCTTACTTCTCTTGGTTCTAAGTCAGCAGAGTGGTTATAAAAAGAAGATGATTTAAAGGTGACTGAAGACATGTTAAATTTGAGGGTTTTCTTACTTTCCAAGTTGCACAATTTACTATCTTAGAAGACTCAGCAGTAATAGAATCTTCCTCTAGGACCAAAGTGAGTTAATGAATAGCCCTGAACTTATTAAGGGAGCAATGAAGGCTATTTGGGACCATGTGAGTGTGTGTGATGGTGTGTGCACCCATGTAGGGATGAGGAGAATTAAGTGCTGACTAGCTCTCCTTAACCATACTTCACCACCTTGGTTAATAGAAAAGAAGCTGGCTTGCACTCTGTCAAAAAAGACAAAGTGTATACATACATACATATATATATATATATACACATACATATACATATATATATTGCTGACAATGAAGACACATATACATATACATATATATATATTGCTGACAATTTCAAGTGAGGAAAAAAGGAGAGGGGGTTGCAGAAAGCTGAGAGTAATGAAGGCAAAGCATTATTCTTGACTTTAGGGGAAAATGGTTTTTCCGTGTGACAGGAATTACGTAAATGTGACTAGGGTAATGTCATAATCCTACCAGAGAATATTTTATGTCATAGTGAAATACATGTCTGAGAGCTGTCCGATAAGTTGTGACTGTTATTTTTTACAAAGCTATCATCCATAGAAAGAAAACTGGTACTGGCAAAATACTGCCCTCTCAAATATATTGACTCCATACAGAACTGAACATTTTATAACCAGAATCAAAATCCAAGAATGTGATTAGAAATCATTCAATAGATCTGAAAGTTTCAATGTTATAAATTGTTATTTTCAAACAAGGGTCACTTAATAAAATGTAACCCCAATAAATAATAGCTGGTGCTGGATTTACATCCCATGTTGCTACACACACACACACACACACACACACACACACACACACACACACACACGTCACTATATGTATACACATATATACTGAAGACACAGAATGTTCTATGTGATTTGTCATTTCATTTTTAAAAAGTGCTAAATCAGAACAGAATTACATTTTTCATACAATATTTAATGCGACCACATTAAACATTTAGTCACCTTTAATATAATTATTTAAGAGCCAAGAAGATGAAATTGTATTTCACAGAAACAAGGATAAGTTAAGACTGAGACACAAAGTATGTGCTCTAAAGTCACTGGGAAGTATTTGACCACCATAATAAAGATAGCCAAAGGTTTTTGACCTAATTAAAAATAAGGAGTCATATAAGAAATGGCTTTATTACAAAAAATGTAGTGTACATGTGGCTAACTTCTATCATCGATATACCTCTTGGCTATTTTATAATAAAATTGGATATAGAGTTTAAATTTCTTTAGAAGTTAGTGGCATTTCTTCCTATTTCAATATGTGACTTAGGGAAGAAATTATCTTCATGTGATAGACACCCTTTCTTTCTTTTCATAATTACAATTAACCAATCAGTAGTTTAGCACTGACGCAAAACATAGAGGGTATTATTTAGGTAGTGCTTTGTGTATAAGACATCACACTTCCAACCCCAGAAGCTGGCACAGGTATGCCATTTACAGAATTTTTAAATATCCTATTACCACTCAAGTCCCACATTATTATTACCTAACAGTAATTCAATTAATGTGATCTTCTATAACCTAACAAAACCTCTGAGTGAAGTTTCTCTCTTCTCCTCTTTTTTTCCTGTTAGATATGCAATTCCGAGCAACTGTGCAGTATGCAGTATTGATTTCCAGTCTTTTTTAAACTCCTTCAAGTCTGTGCTATTAAACTGAGACAACCACATCAAGATAGAGTCTGTCATAGGATTCCCTGAAGCACAGAATGAGGAGGAGACTGAGCAAACACGACCCGGGAAGGCACCAGTTGAACCAAGACAACTCTGTAAGACAAAAACATGCATTCGTAAGCATTCATGTGTCACCAGCAGAACACCACCTGTATGCCGAAAGCAATTTGCTCTGAATTCAAAAGCACTTATAATCAATGCACCCTGGAAGGCCTGAAAACTGGCTTTCAATAAACAGTGACAATCTGGAGTCTAAGTGATGCATGTAATATATTACAGGGCTTTCATGTGGAATATTTTAAATCAATATTGTTAATAACTTTTCATCAATTTAATCCACCTTGACTTTGGTGGCAAAAAAAAATCTATTACTTCAAAGAAAAAAATCAATCACCTTTAAATGTTAGTTTGCTAATTATTTTTTAAGTGCCCTCTATCACCATTACTCTTGTCCTTGATTAGAACTATCTGATGGATTAGAAAAACAAATAAGAAAATCACCTGAATTTGGAGATAGCATTTTTATATACTTTTTCTTGGATAAAGACATCTAATTCTCAGCAAAAACATCAAATAGTAATCTTTGTAGAATAGACAAAAAAATATATTAAAACATAAAGTAAAACAAAAAATTAATTCTACTCTCAGAAAAACTACTTTGAATATTTTGGTTTATTTCTAAGTCTTTTTTTCCTACTAGCATAATAGTTATATATGATGCCAATTACCAGAAAACCTTAAGAATCATTTAAATAGGCAATTTTGTTGTGATATAATTTAATGGAATTAAGAACATGCTTCTTCTTTTAAAAAAAGGCTTGCTCATGAATTCACGACCCTCCAACAGGCCAGTTCTGGGCCTCTTGCTACTAACAGCCCCTGGCCAATTGTGGCTGCTTCTTCCAGCTCCAGTGACCTTGAGACTTGCATCTGTTCAGCTTCCCTCTATCCCAGCCCCCCTCGCCCGTCAAGCCTGAGGCTTTGAGTGCAGAAGTGAGCAGTTTCTTCGCATAAAGAAGTTGGTGGTGCTGGTGGTGGTTAAGATGGGGGATAATTTCTCTAGTTTAATAATTCATCAGTTTCAATTAAAAAAAGTGAAAGTTCCCTGGTACATTTTTTTTTTCCTTTGGGCACTCCT
This sequence comes from Macroglossus sobrinus, assembly GCA_004027375.1. Taxonomy (NCBI): domain Eukaryota; kingdom Metazoa; phylum Chordata; class Mammalia; order Chiroptera; family Pteropodidae; genus Macroglossus; species Macroglossus sobrinus. Next base: position 2,068,708 of record PVKZ01000056.1, on the reverse strand, counting down.
ATAGGTTTATACTTTCCCTTTGTACTTCTATAGAATGCTAATACTGCCTTAATCTTCAAAAACAATCCTGAAGATTTCCACACTACTGCTTTAGTTTAATCTATAACTCATTTGGCTAAAAGAGCAAATTTATGCTCAGGAATGGAAATTCGAAAACCACAGGTAAGGAAAGGTGCTGAAATACCCCTTTTCTATAAGCTCACAAAAGCCACCTCTCTACCTCTCAATTTCCACATTTTAAAAGTCAGACATGTTATTACATGGCATGTAACAAAGACATATTTCACTGGTATTTTCATGCAAAGCTGTTTTCTGTGCTTTACTTGGATTGAATATAATCTGAACATCAAGAGAGGCTATAACCTCTGGGATCTTGTTGTTATTCTGATATTCCCTGAAATGACACACTAGGTGTTTTCTGCTTTTATATTAACCATATAGCTTTCTGGATTTCTGATGATAATTTTAACAGGCAAAAGGAAGCATTAAAAAAATAAGAAGGGGAAAAGCAGCAAAAACAATGACAACAGCATACCTTTTGTAGTGCATATGTTGACTTTAAGGTCAAATTTTAAGCAAAAGCTTTAGAGAAAATAGAGTGCTTGACAAAGTGGTCTACAATGGCATTTTCTAAATCTTAGAGACTGTATTTTATGGGGGGCTATAATAGCATACATGAAGCAACGATCAGCTTGTCCTTGCTCTTCCTAAACCTAGTCAAATTTTCACCAAGGCAAAACTTTGTCAATACCAAGCAAAACTTAGTCAACTATTGCCAAAGCAGACCTATTATTTTTATCACAGTTGTAAAATTATTCCTTCTACCTTGGTACAGATGAAATCTTTAAAAATGCCTCATAATTGCTCTCTAGTGTCATGGTTTGTTGGTTCATTTTTAATATTATGCCTCTTTCTGAAAAGTCAAATCCATCCTTCAATAAGTTCACTTGGCTCAGTCAACTACAAGTGTTCTTTAACATTTTTTGCCTGTTCAGAAAGCAAAAGGTCAGAGATGGAATCTTACCAACAAAGACCATTCACATCAGCCACAGCTTAGGTGCTCTAATAAGCAGGAGATGGCTTGTATAACAGTTTCATTAAACTTAGTAGCAGCAAAGTAAACTGCTGTCCTTTCTGAGCCCAGTGTCATATGTTATTTTGAAGTTAGTTTGTATAGCCCTGAAAACCTGTCTCTGATATAATCACCTACTAGATAGCACATTGTGGGGAAATAAAAACTCTAGACAGGAAGGTTAGTATTTCTTTGAGAAGTGCCCTTAATAATGATTAAAAATCAGGCCTTCCAATCATGAAAGTAATAGTTGAATTATGACATATAACTTATCCTCTGAGTTTTTCCAGTTTTAAAATGACTAAATTATGACATTTGAACACTGGCTCTAATGGAAGACAATTCAATTTATCATAAAAAAAAATGTTTAGGGTACTAGGCTGTGGAACCAAAGGTTATTTTTAGAAAATAATTTTACAGAATTTTCCGATTTGCAATTTAGGTACCATCGTACCTCAGATATGAGACGTGGACTTTGGCTGTAGGACTTTGGGGCAACATCGATTAATCATACATGAAAGAAATGCAACACTGTTTTCATAGTTCTAGTAATCTTAGCCTTAGGGAGATGCAAGGTATGTTTGTGTGTATTCATTAGACACACTCACAAATAAACATATAAAAGTATTTCTTTAAAATATAAACCTAGATATTTAAATTCTTATTACCAACCAGCTAATTATCAAGAAGAAAACAAAATAAACATTTGGTGAGTACCAGTTATGCCCTGGGGTAGGCTTTCACATGTATCTTCTCGTTAACTCTCTAAAATGTCAAAATGTGTTGAGTTTATTTTCCTGAAAATCGCCTTGTTAAATTAAAATGAATTATTATTTAAAGTTGCATTTTTCACAATATTCATGGAGTTTGGGCAGAAACCTTTAACATCTATATAGATATGTGTGATCAGAAAACAACCAAAAAGAGGGAAGCTTTTTTCCCTCAGCTGCATAAATCCTTGATTATAGTGAGTGAGACAGGAAGTATCAGAAATGGTGCCAAGTGTTTCTTCTGCCACCTATGCCAAAAAAACAAAAATATCTGCTTGTATCTGGTCACTCTACATCTGCAAAATGAGAAGTGAGCACTGACCGCTGTCAGTTCCGGTTAATTCATGCCAGATGCCAGGCTCCTTTGAACAAATTGAAAGCTGCCACTGCATCTAGGACAGTAACAGAGATACTCAACTGGTCAAGTGAAATGGTGAGGACTGCACTGGGCTCTAAACTGATCAGTAAATATGTGTGATATTATAGAGACCACATGCAAGACATACATTGGGGATAACATTATCTGTCATCTATTGTCTTTAAATACTGGGAGGACAAAACTATCTCCAGCAGACAGGAAAAACTCTACTAGGCTGCAGGGATCACTTAGCAAACCTGTGCCTATGAGCTAGAAAATTGTTTCTGTCACCTGAAGGGGCAACACAGCCATCTCTGATACTTTACCAAGAAAAAGAGAGGTACTGAGCCTCTAAATTGCAACTGTGACATAACTGAAGTGGATTAAAGCTCATAATGATTGTTGGGTGATTCTGCTCAAAAAACTCACTGGAAGCAAAGACCCTAGTCCAACACTGGTGATGGTATTTTCCTTGATAAAAGGACAGTAAAGAGTGGTCTGACTTCATTTAATATCACTAATATCACTGTCTTTCATATGATAAACCAAACTCATCAAGTTTAGCAAAGCTAACACGTACTTTATCTATATTACGGATTGATAGAAATAATCTGGTTTGTTGTTAATTATATTAAGAAATAAATATATCATTTGGATGTTTTTTGCTGTTAGATGACAGTGCTATGCCAAAAGTTGTCCAAAATTTAGGGCAGATTCTGTTTCATCAAGGTTGAAAGTTTTAAATATTTATTTCCCAGCCAAGGAGGTTACTGTCAGAAAATTTCCTATAAACAATCAAGCCTCTTGGAGCATTACATAGAGCGTTTCTTACATTTGAATCATATAAATTAAATTCTTCCATGTACAAATTATCCAAATTTACTGGACTTTGATGTGTAGTTAGGAGGACAGTAACCAGGGCAACAAAGATAATAATATTAGACTGTTTAAGATGAGGGCACAAAATGGGATATAAACCTAGCAGAAATTAATAAAAACTTTACATTCAAGAATCACAAATATAAATTCTTATTTTAACATGCAAAAAAAATCCTAGATGATTATGCCCAAATTTTCTGAAATAGAAAGAATTTGGATCACAGAAGAGAGACTATCAGAGAAAATCAAACAACTGTGTGAAATGGAGCCACTGTAAACCCGTGGACCCCAATACCAGACAGACTTGCCTTCCACATGCCCAGGAATTTCCCACCTGTCCCTACAGTGTCTCCTCTCACCCCTTCAAAGGTTATTTTAAAGTTTCATTCTCTCCTTAAGCTCTTTCTCCACTTTTTCCCCACCAATTCTTAATAGATGAACTGGCTTCTAAATAAAAAAGTGGTGCCATCAAGAACTGTCCAGACAATGGACTAGTGGTTACCAGAGAGGAAGGGGAAAAAAATTAAACAATAAAATGTAAAAAAAAAAAAAAAAGATTAGAATGAGTGCAAAAAAAAAAAAGATGCCATTCCACTAAAAAAACAAAAAAATAAAAAACTGCCTACCAAGGTATCCCTGCCTCTGTGTCTGCTGACTCTGCCTTCTCTCCTATCTCCTTTTGTCCATGGCAAACTCTTCCACTTGGGTTTAAGACCCCATCCCTTCTTTTGTAAAAGATCTCTCTTTTCTTCAAAGTATACCCCTGGGTTCTAACTTCAACCTTCCTTTCACTCTATACCTGCTCTGACCACATGTAACTATTTAAATGTAAACTTAAATTAATTAAAATGAAATAAAATTAAAAACCCAGTTCCTTAGCTGCACTAGCTTCAAGTGGCCAGTAGCTACTGAATTGGACAGATAAAGAACATTTCCATTATAAAAAGTTCCATCGGACAGTATTGTTCTATACACTCTATACACTTTTTAGGTGACCTCTCATGCATTCCTAAAGCTTTAAACTATGTACACTTAACATTAATCTATACCATAATTAAGAGAGTAGATTTTAAGTATTTTTTAAAAAATCAATATATCAGTGGTTTGCAATGAAAATCTGCATATTAGAATCACCTGGGGAGCTTTAAAAGATAAATAAATAAATGCTGGGTTCCAGTCCAAGTTTATTAAATCAGAAATTCTAGGGGGTGAAGGTGCATTAGATGAAGCATTTCAAAAAAAAATAAATAAATAACTGAAGGTATTTTCATTTATTGGCATGTGAAAGCTTAAATAAAGTACTTAGCCTTATTGAGAATTCTCCATATAAATTCCCTGTATAGCTTTGCCACAAACCTTTCTCATAACACATTTAGGTAGAAAAAAAAGTCAGATTTCTTACCTGTGTGATAAAATGTGAGAAAAAATAAAAGTACTCCCATGAACATATTACTTAAAAAAGTGACAACTCCACAAGTAATCCCTTCTGGAACTGGGTAGACAGTTTCCACAAAAAGCTCAAAAAATATAGGTATACTGCTATTCAAGAACACTCCCAGGAGAATACAGGAGGCATACAATGTCACTAAAATAAAAACACAAACATTTTAGTTTTTCAGTAGAAGCATTGAGTCAGATAGATCTTCTGGGTCTTCTCTTTTATAAGTATCGACTCTGCGATTTCATCTTTTTTCAATGGCAGTTGATAAAGTTTGACAAAGCAGCATACATCTGTCAGCTCTTTGTTCAGGTTTGTGGAGTAGAGAGGAAAAGATTTTGTTTTGGATGATTACCAGTTTCTGTGCTTTATTTTTTTGGTTGATTATTCCAAAGCACAGAAATAATTTACCATAATATAATTAAAAGGATTCTTCCCCCTTAGTCACACTTCTGGCAAATAGAAGGATAGATAAAATATGGCAACTTAATTAGAAATCTAGACTTATTTTATAATTTTAAAGAGAACTTAAATTCTAAGAATAAATGTAAGAAACATTAAATGTTACTGAACATTACAAATTTAAAGAGACTGGTTAGTAATAGCCCTCAAGTACAAAATAAAAATTATTCAGTATGTAATTTCTGGAGGAACACTTAAAATAAAATTAGTTCTCAATTTTGGAATAAGTTTTGTATCAAGTTTTTAAAAAAATTCATAACTTTTTGGAACACAGAAAAAATTTTCCCCCAGAAATACATAATTAATAGTGGTTGGAATCCCAGATTAGCCAATAAAAAGCCTATTTAGCCATACTCTATAGTAAAATTTTTGAATAAGGATATTCTTATTCTTAGAAGAATGTTTATAAAAATACACCCAACTCCAAATAATTTTACTGTCTGCATACCAACTTTCCACTAATTTTAATTTAAAGGTGAAAACAGAACCAAATACGGAAAAAACAATATCTCATTTAGAAATCTAAAACATACCTCCTATAGACTGATAAGTATATCATACCCTAATGATAATGAGTAAAATTTATTCTAAGCTTAAGGTTACCAGGAAAACATTTTCAATAAAAACATTTGTTAAAACATTTTCTATACAGTAAATGCAGGAAATGAGGGAGTTACCCTAAACTGGTTATGTATCATTCATAGAATTTATCATAGTTGATTACAATAATCAACAGTCCATGACATTGTTGAAGGGGCAAACAAATAGTGTCCACTGTTTTCTAATAGGATTCTTCTAATTTACCTTTACTCTTACTTCGTCTTTCAATTATACTGGTCTTTCAAGATTAAAAAATATTTACTACATTCTAATAACATAAATAGCTGGTAATTACTCTTTCTTTGAATAGAAGACACATATTAAAATAGAGAACACAAGCATGACAGTGAATAAAGAATATATTGTTGGCTGTACCAGTGACCAAATTATCTACAGAATTAAATGGAAAGCATCTGATACTTACAATAAATATCATTTAAAACATGAAGTAATTTTCAAGAGATTCTTAAAAACAGAACAAAATCCAACACCTGATGCTCACTATATTTTTGCTAGATGTAGATCATGTAAATCAATCAACACATCTAATTAACACATGACTCGTTAGAGGTCCATTAGAAAATGTAGGGATGGAATATCACTGGTAGCTTTCATAGAATGTTCTACCTACAAAACACTTTATAATAATTTATTGGTCAGTTGGTAATCAGAGCAGAGATGGTTACTGACCCAAACACAGATGAGCCCAGGAATTAAAAACAAGACAACACTGAAATAAATGACAGGGAAAAGCAAACTCTTAAGGACCAGAAAGTGCTACTTTTAAGTAAGAATTCACAAACCAGTGATGGAATTACCTTTTTTCAGAATCTATGTTTGGAAATAATCCTTCAACACATATTTCTCACATGTAATTTGTAATCAGGCAAATCAAAATGTAATACCCCAAAAAGAATCATAATTTGCAATATAATAAAATAATTGCAAGTTGTAAAAGAATGATAATACAATTAGGACATACTGAAAGGGGACTACTGAAGTCTTGAAAAGACAGGTTTGATTTCATTGATTTTTATCAAGCATGATATAGAGAGAAGAGGGCAGGGGGAAGCAGAGGCCCTGTCTGAAAATCCACACATGGCCATGCAAATCCCATGACTTCATTTCATGCTCATTATAAATCTTCTGATTTTGGCTTCCTAGGTATCTAAATTTTGGGGGAAGGAACAGAAAACCTTTGTCACTGGAAATATAAAATTTCTATTGTGATTAAACTCTGTTGATGGAACTAAAATTCAAATTCTGACGGTAGTATGAAAATGCCTATCAAAATAAATAATACACTTATCGTTTGACCCAGAAATTCCAGTTCTAGGAATTTATCCTACAGCTGTACAAAAAAAAAAAAAAAAAATATATATATATATATATATATATACATATATATATATATATATATATAAACACAAAAGGCAATAGTTTGTAGTATGAAAAGATTAAAAACAAGCTAAATGTCCACCAATAGGGGTTTGGTTGTTTAAAACTTCATCACACATCGAAACAAAGGCATATAATGTAACCATTAAAAATGACGTAGCTCTGTATGTGCTGATATTAATGACATCTAAGATATGTAAGTAAAAAAAATGTAGAAAAGTATGCTATGTTTTTAAAAAGGATACGCACACATTTGTAAATGTATAGAATTCTTGGGGCATATACTTAAGAAAGTGACATTCAGGGTTGCCTCTAGAGAGAGAAATGGGGGGCCACAGGAGGGTAGACATTTCTCATTGTATATCTTTCATCTACTATTTAAATTTGACTTTTTTATTATGTATATATCTTAACTATTTAATAAAAAAAGAGAGAGAGAAATTTTGTTGGTAATGAAATAATGAATCGGTAGCTGATTCATGCAAGTTTGTTAGCTCACTGACTCAGAAATGGTTATCAAGGGGTGAACTGACCCACAGACCTGATGTCTACACATTACCAGGGGAGCCACATAACCAGGCCTAGTGCAGGATCTTTGACATAAACATCCCCACTTCATTTATTAGAATTCCTATTAGACATAGGATAAATAGGCTGTGATGAATGATATAACTTGAGACCAGTATTCAAAAAGTGAGTATTTTCATTTAATTCTCTTGCTCCTGATGTTTGCTTCTTGTATTACTATAAAAATGATGACCAAGAAGTTGTTTTACACTGGATGGATAAGCTAAAATCAGTTTTTATTGCAGAAACTAAAGAATCAAAATAATTTACACAAGAAAGGGTTAAATTAAGATCTTCATATTCAGATCTGGAGAAAGGTAGTTGTGTCAGGATTGATGTAAAATATTCCTCCCCAGAGTTCTGGGGCATGCATAAAGTAGAAACTGATTATTAAGAGTCTGGATTTGACTTCCATTTGAGTTTTCAGTGTAGAGTCTGATACAGTGTCTTTATATACCGGTTTGGCAGATCCAGTGGGTGAATGTCATCTATTAAAAGTCGGGCAGACAAGATAATTTCCTGCTTGTCAGAGAGGGTTCAAACTACATGATCATTAAATATTTCCATGACTTTCTAGGGTACTGATACTAAAATTATAACAAACTGCCTTTCAATTAAAAAGTCAAGGTAATTTAGCAGAACAAACACAATGCTGATGTAGAGTTCCTCCAAAGAAGCTAATAAAATTCACAGGCCCATAATTTAAATTGCAAAAAACACACAGTCCTGTGTAGCACAAAATACAATTATAATAGATGTGTTTCAAGAACATGAATTGGATCATAACCTGAAAGGACTGCTCCCCAAATCCCTGCAGCCCGTAATAAACCAAATTACTAAACTTTAGGGAAATAAAACTATGTATGAATACATTTTTATTAACTAGAATGTTCAAACCTTGATGATTAGCAGTTATAAAACAAATCACAAGATTTCAGGTAAGAATAGGAACTATTTCCACTTAAAGTTTAATGAGAGTCTCAAGATATCATCATCAATAACAATAACAATTTCTAATCTTGGATTTATTTAATTTTAAAAACATTTTTTGAAAATGCTTTCATATATTATCATATTTGATCATCCTACCAACTATTTGAGATAGGTATTTTACAGATTAACTGATCAAAGTTCTGCAAGTCAAAACAACTTATTTAGAAACAATATGAGTCAGCAGTGTTAATAATATAATTAAGGCCTACAGAATCTAGCATATTTTCTACGAAGCCACTGTCAGACTGGAAAAAAAAATAACAAGGCTTGGTATTTCTTTTATTCAGTGGTATTGACATAACAGGCATGCCTCCCAAATCTGTATTTAGCACAAAGCCGGAAGTGATTGCACATAAGATAGATGACAAAATAAAAAATAAAGCACCAAAAGGTTATGAAAAAAGAGATGAACTTTAATCATGATAAATATAAAATGGGTCCAAAAAATTAATGCTTATATGTATAAAAGGGAAAACTCTAGCATAAGTCTTTTCAAAACCATTTATCAGGAGCTTATTATGTAAGCTGCTTTGCTAGAATAGGACATATTCTATCCTCAAATCTCTCCTAATCTAAAGGAACATGATAGATGCCTATTTGCTCAGCAGCCATTTATATGCACAGTGATAAAAAGATAATTATACACCATTTTCCTAGAAAAAGCTACATTTAAGCACTAGAAACCAGGGCCTCACAATACTGGGTGCTGAGTGAATCAGGAAAAGTGTGCTAAATTCTAGTAACAGTCTGAGAAGGACAATGACAAGGTATGGTCGGCTTAGAAAACAGCAACTATGCTGGTCAGTGGTGTGGAATCCATGTCAATGAGAAAAGGTTGTAAGAACTCAGGGATGTTTAAAGGCCAAAGCTAGACATGACAAATATCTTCAAATGTGCCGTCAGTGGAGCTGATTTCTCTGTGGAAGCTGTGTTGTTCCAAATCAGTTATCTCAATAGGAGAAAGAATTCCCCAAAATCCAGAGCTGACTAACAATGGACTGCTAATGTGTTTCTTTTTTTGGGAGGTATTCAAGTTGCAGTCAGATGTACATATGTCTGAATTGTAATGGAAGAGATGCATTTATTGAATGATAAGTTATATCAGATGATAACCAAGGTTCATTTAAGTAGATCAAAACAAATTTGAATATATGTAAATAGGAGAGCTTAACTAGGATGTTAAAAACAAATATCTTATAGGTGCTTGTAGGTAGATAAGAATAATAAAGAATTTTTTACAGTTTTATTAAAAAATGTTATAAATGAGGATTATAAAAGAACAATATTTATTATGAATTATTTTAAAGATCAAAGTCAGAAATTTTCCTAAAAGTAGGTTTATAACATTAATATATTTTATTAGATAAACTTTTATTCTTGTGCATATTGACTGAATTTTTATTTTATGATAAAGTTAAAAATGTTAACAGGGAATTAGACCTTTACTAAAAATATTTCTTACAATCTAAACTTGACAGTGCAGGTGAAAACATTCCTTTTGGAAATAAAGAGACACGCATGAAGAGAAAGAGTAAATATTCACAATGTTATCTACATGGTTTTTTCATAGGTTTTGGGCATGTTGAATAATAGGCAGAATACATACATTTGTACACACATACACCGATAAAGATTTCTATATCACTGAGCAGTGCCTCTCTTTTCAGCCTCACATTTTCTTTCTAAAAATGACTGCTGTGGTTTCATGATCTACTAATTAAAATATGCGGTGCATGAAACTGCGGTTCCAAAAGAGGATGGGGGCATATTGTGCTGCAATATTCACTAATGATGATGATTTTCTTTCTTTGTGTTATTAATCTGTGGTGTTCCTTGTTTAGCCTCTTTGCTGGCATAGCTTAGTCCGATAAAGGTTGGCAGTTATGTTTAGAGTCTCTGAAAGCTGGAAGGCAAAGTAATTATCTTGCAGAAATGAAGCACAACTAATAATCCTTTGTAATTGTGGGCCTGGAGTGGATACTGGTTGTGAAATTAGATAGCATAGGCATAGGTTTATCAGTAACTTTCAAGCTTCTAAAGAATTACTTACGGTTCTGAAGCAGGCAGTATACTATTAAATCATGGAACACTGACTGATCACCTGGTCAAGCCCTCTACCATCAAGAAACACAGATTCTGTGTGAAGACATATCTTCTTGAAAAATCACACTGATAAATAGTATGATCTTCCTCAATAGGCCTTTGAGTATTTCATGACTTACATTTAAGGTTTTTCACAAATCTATTCTCTGCTTTTAATCTGTTCTATTTTTTTCATTCTTGATCAGACAGTCATGAACACAAGTAACAACAGTAACTTTTAGTTTATAAAATTTAAAATAATTAAGTCACTCCTAACCTTTCCTTAATACTTAAAATCCCTAATTTCCTTAATAATATATATTTCTTTAATCGTGTTCATCATTCTTTTCTCAATTTCCTCATTTACCCCTCATTTTTGGGCAAGCATATGTTTTTATTTCTTTGCATGCTATAAAATGGAACATAATTATTTTTATAAATGTAAAATACATGAAGAGGATTATATATTAAGAGGATATATTAAAATATATTAAAAGGATTAACCTCACAGGTTTTTCAATACAACCAAATATGTTTTCTTTCTTCAAATATCACTTGAAGTCAGTTTGTAGCCAGCTATTGCTCTCAAGGAGTTTGTATCTAGCTAGTTATCCTTACCATCATGGCATCTTAGTAACTTGAATTAGATGAAGAACCTCTCCCAAGGCAACTTCTGTTAAACACTCAAATTATATTGTTTCAGCAAAGTCATCATCAAAGTACTAACATTTTTCAAAAAGCCATTTCAACGTATTCATCTGTTTTGTGAAAAATGACTGTATGAGTTGTGGCTAACAGGGCTAGACATCTAGTTCTCGAATGAGGTGAATAATGTATTTTCATAATTTTGTTCACAGCATAAGCTTCAAGATTTTGAAGCTCATATTATTTAGTCACGAGTTTATTTATTTGTCCTACTGTAGATACTTCAATTAAGAAGCTTAAAATACAATTTTAAATATTGAGTTTTCCTAAGGGAATAAAAGCTTACTGCTGACAGCCTCCAAGAAGATGTATGTAAGTATATATATCAAACAGTGTGGTTTTACAAAGAATGGAATGACCCAGTTTTCTTCTGTAGAGATGGCAACAATAATATCAAGATCGGTGGACTACAGAAAGATTGCAATAGAAGGTTTTAGCAGTAGTAGCACTTATAACACATGGGTTGAACAAAATTAGCTTTTTATCATGTCAATGGTTATAATTAATGAATATTTTCAAACACTTTTCATGTAGAATCTTATGATATATAAAAAGCAGTAATAGAAATACTAAGTTTGCTACAAATAAGAATAACTAGATATTTTCCTGATTAAAAAAGAATGACTGGTAAAAAAAAAAATGAATTTGCTGTTACTGACTTTAAATACCAGCCTAAAGGTCTAGAGCTGTCTATAATTAGATTTTATAGTAAGTTCCTTTTACTTAAAAGGAATTAGGTCATATTTTTATAAAGACAGTAAGAGTATCTGTGACAGATTTATTCAAAATCTCCACTGTTCCATTAAAATGTGCCCTTTTGCCATCCTATAGCTAATGCTGAATAACAGAGACTGGCCATAATTGCTATTATTGGCAATAAGTCATATCTACTGAGGTTCAAAATGGAAATAATGTATATTTCATTCATTCATTTACTCATTCATTAGTTACTCAGGGTTTGCAATAGGTACTGGGGTACGAATTGAGGTCAGAATTTATAAGGCACAAGTCCATGCTCCAGATTTTCAGACTGGTAGGAGAGATCAAACATACACCCAAGTAACTATTTAAGTGATATCAGAAAGGAGAAAAAATATAATTAAGAGAAGAAATGTGAACAAATCTAATCCTCAACCTTGTATATTTATAAAATATAAATACATAAAATATTAAAAATGAATCTTTCAGGAGTATCTAAGTGACATTCAAAAACTGACTTGCAGTTGAAAACAACAATAGCATTTATAATTAAGTAGTTTTTAAGATGGCCACATCAAACTCAACCTTTTGATTCTGGCCTTGATTTAATTTAGAATTCTGCTTTCCTTTCTGTCCAACGTAATGTATTTTAAGAACAGACTGAAAAAACCGTCTTGACCAGGGTGAATTACATCATTTTTCTTTAAAGATTTAAAAAGATGTATTTTTTTCAAATACATACTTTTTTTCTGATTATAAAATTAAACATGTTCATTATACAAATCCCAGACCAAAAAAAGAGGTAAAAAATTAAATTTATTCCCAATACCTCCATCCAGACACAAAACTGCTAATTTTATGTTAAGTAGAAAATGCATAAAATTTAATGAATGTACTCTCTTATAATGAATATTCTACACTTAAGAGAAAGAAATCTGTTCATTAGGTACTCATGACAATGTTCTTGTAAAATATAACAGATGCATGCTTGACATACAGTATCACAAAAAAATCTGAGTGCAATGCCACGAATGAGAAGAGTTGTAAACTATAACTGTTCCACCAGAATGTTGTATAACTGCTAAATGATGAAATTATACCAGAATAAAATAAAAATATTCTTGCCCAGAACACTTTCCAAATTTCTCAAAACCCTAATGTAGGAATATTAGTGTATGAAAAGTACACGTTATCCGAAAATTATTACTCTGGACAACAGGGCTTTACAGGAAAAGCAATAAACCTTTCAGAGGAGAATTCCTAGCAGGATGGTACAGAGCAGAGGCTTCCAGACCTTCCTTCTCAGCACTCTTAGTGTCTCAGTAATTTTTTCACAGGGCCCAAGGCCAAAATAAATAGCTAATAATTCTGTTAATTACACAGTCAGGGCCAAACAATTTAATAAATATACATGTCCTAACAATTTAGTAGCTATTTTAAAAATAATACCAATGTATGGAAAAAAATGTATTTTTATTTTATTCTTAAATAACCACCAGTACTTACTAATGGGAAGCACTACACAGCTTCTCAAATCTTGAAATCAGATTGATATCACCACTCTCGTTTCCTGTTCTACACTGATTTTTTTGTGTGGTATTTGCTTTTGATATCACAGCAATTGTAGAAAAACTAACTTTGCCAAGATAGGATGTTATCAAAAAGCAGGATTTAATGCTGAAAGGGGGAACTCTGTTGAGTCAGAGATTTGTACAGTATCTGACAGATGTGGAAAATCTGTTTCCTTTGAAAATTTAAAATAAAACTGTGTTGCTTTTGTGAGTTTGCTGTGGCATTTCAGGGCGGCTAACTTGGAGCAATTTGATAATCATGGGGATGGGGTAGCCTTGTCCTATTGCCCTATTATCACCGTAAAAGTAATAGGAACTCCCAAATAAATGGGTATCTTGGAAAGATTTGATGCCTCTGTTGTATAAACTGCTAGTCCTTTTAGTACACAGTGCATAAATCCAAATTGGAATGTGCAGTATTCCTTAATTATCTGTAGACAAAAGGAACCCTCCTCTCATAGAGTCTCATGGAACATACACGACACTGGGTATTAGGCCTTGCAGAGCCACTTTCAGACTTGTTTACTCCTAAATATACAAGAGCTTGTTATAGCAAATAATCCTATAATCCTATACTCTACCTTTACAACAAATAATCCAACAATTAAACACATAATCCAAAAGGTGGGTGCAAATGGAATAAAAAACACAGTCCTCCTTATCTGAAGTTTTGCTTTCTGTGTTTTCAGTTACTTGAGGTCAATTGCAGTCTGAAAATATTAAATGGAAAATTTCACATATAAACAATTGGTAAGTTTTAAATTGCACACCTTTCTGAGTAATGTGATGAAATCTCACATTGTTATATACCTTCCCGATTTGACCCCCCTGGGATGTGAATCACCTCTTTATCCAGCATATCTGGTTGTACTCGCTACCCACCCATTGGTCACTTAGTAGCCTTCTCAGTTATTAGATTAACTCATGATATTGCATTACTTGTGTGCAAGTATCCCTTATTTTACTTAATAATGGCCCCAAGGCATAAGAATAGTGATGCTGTCAATTCAAATATGCTAAAGAGAAGCTGTAAAGTGCTTCCTTTTCGTGAAAAGGTATGTATGTATAGGATAAAACATAGTGAATATAGGATTTGATACTCCCCACACTTACAGGTACCACTGGAGGCCTTGGAACATTTCCCCCTCAAACAAAGAGGCACACCGTAGGCATTTTAAACAATTTTTTGTTAAAATAAAGAAAAAAATAATGGCAACTTTTCAGTTTAGAAAATAATCTGTCATAGTAATTTTACAAGAATCCTGTGGTAAGCAGAATAATAGTTTCCTACTCTTACCCTATCCCAAAAGATATTCATGTCCTAATCCTTGGAACCCATGAATATGTTACTTCACATGCCTAAAAGAATTAAGGCTACTGATAGAACTAAGGTTACTAATCAGCTCACTTTGGGACAATATGGATGGACCTCGAGATAATTATGCTAAGTGAAATAAGCCAGACAGAAAAAGGTATGATAGTATGTGGGATATAAATCTAAAAGCAACAAACAAACAGGACAAAAAACAGACTCATGGACATGGACAATAGACTAGTTAGTGGTTACCAGAGGTGGGGGGAAGGGGGAAGTTAGAGAGGGTAAAAGGGTCAAATATGTGGTAACAGAAAGAAATCTAACTATGGGTGGTGAACACACAATGCAATATATATATGCCTTACTGTTGAATTGTACACCTGAAACTTACTGGATTTTGTTAACAAATGTCACAATAATAAAAAAAATTAAATTATTATTATTTTTTTAAAAAAGGAAGACTATCCTAAGTTATCTGGATGGTCTCAATGTAATCACTTGGATCCTTAAAAGAAAAAAGAGAGGCAGAAGGTGAGAGATCAGAGGAAGATGTGACCTTAGAAGAAAGGCATAGATGATGTAGTGTGAGAAGGACTTGACGGGCTGTTTTTGGTTTTAAAGATGGAGGAAGGGAGCTACAAGCCAAGGAATATGGGAGGCCTCTGGATGGCAGAAAAGGCAAGGAAACGGATTCTTCCCCAGAGTCTGCCCACACTTTGATTTTAGCCTAGTGAAATCCAAGTTGGCCTTCTAATTTACTGAAATGTAAGATAATAAAATCTTGTTGTCTTAAATCACTCTACCTTTACAGTAACTTGTTACAGCAGTCATAAAAACTAATATAGATCCCCCAAATAATACTAATAACAATAAAAACAACAGCTTATAAAGGTTTCAGTTCAACTGAATAAGTAAACTGCCTCTAATATACTTCTAATAGGTATTTCTAATAAATTTTGTTTTGTTTTGATTATGTAATTAAGACTAAAAGTAAAATAAACCTATAGGTACTAGTTCAAAAATTTTTACTGGAGGGTACTTTAAACATCATAGCTTCTGCCTTTGTTCATCTTACTGTTCATAATGATGTAATAGCTATAAAGAAGATAAAAATCTTTGTATTATGCTTCGATATGAATGTTAAAAGAATGTAAGCTTTTTCATGCTATATAAGCTTAGGTTAAAGATTATGTAAAGATTAAATATGTAAAATACCAATGAAAATATTTTTAGTTATTTCTTGAGCTCTTTTTAGATGGAATGATAGTTTGATGGCTAGATAAGGAAGACCCGTTAGTATGTTTAACAACTGCTTATAGAAAGGAAGAAAATGTCCTACTCTTAGAGTACACATACTACTGTGAACTGAAAATATTTTTTCAAAGTTCAAAAGTCTATGCTCACCTGTGGTTAAAGGCAGATGTGTGATGCTGTTCAAACAGGTCAGGGTGAACCATGTAGATGATAGTGTAGCCCCAGAAAACAGGAGGAGAAGAATTAGTTTCAGCATACCCCTGATAAAATCTGCAAACCTGAAAAAAACAATGTTCTATTAATTCTAACTGAATTTTTAAAATTCAACTTTAATCAATGACATACTTTCATTTACTGATAATTTCTTGAAGAAATTTCCATGTTTACTTTTAAAAGCAAGTTTTTAAATTGTTTTAACTGATACATTTTGTATGTGTGCGATAAATATTACTTTGTGATAAACTTTTTTTTTCCTCTTACAAAACACAAAACATTATCTCTCTTCAGGATCCATAACTTCCAGAATGGATTCTAAGTTTTTAAATGCCACTTTTAGTTTAATTTTTTCTATAATTTCCAAACATCCTATCATGAGTACATATTGTTCTAGTTTTAGAAAACAGGTTAACTTGTTGACATAAACCTGCAAAGATGGCGCTCCAAAGATTCAAACTCAAAGAACAAATGCAAATGCGTACACTAGAAGTTTTTGGGATCCTATAGAATCTGCCTCCACTCTCCCTTTGCCTTACTATGTTCCAATTGAACAGCCCTGTTTTTGTTTCTCATAGATGCTAAGGTTGTTTCCAACAGCAATGTACTTGTACTCTGCCTAGAATGCTGGTACGCCCATTTTTCACATGACTAACTCCTGCTTATTCCTCAGGTCACTCAGGTCTCACTTCAACAAAGCTCTCCATGCTCACTGAAGAAAGCCTCTCCATTCCACCTCCACACTCTTATTTTCTTCATAGCACTTACCTCTATTGGAATTTCTCCTGTTTTCGCTTTTTTTTTTTCTGTCTTCCTTATCAGATTGTAAGCTTCATAAGAGCGAGAATATAGCTCTGGAAGAGTGGATACTATTCCTCAAAGCTGTGACTACTGTTTCAGCGCATTTTAATTCCTAAAATCCCTGTTTTTTTCATGAATTAACACAAAACTAAAAGTAATCTGATAGAGATACTTATCATTTAGTTATGACCAAAAACTTCAATTTGCCAATTGCTATTCCTCATCTGCTGATTAATGGTTGATTATATAGGCACAATCCTCTACTCACAACTTATTCTGTCCTTCAGAATTGTTCCTATTGGAAAAAAACAGATCCCATATGACATTTACCATGTTTTCTCTCTGAAGTTTTTCAAAATTGATTTTAATTTCCATTATAATTATGTGACTATTCTTCTTAACACTTTCAATATTATCTTTGGTTTTGTAGTTATTTGATGTGATATGATTAATCATGTTTGTAAGTGTTATCTAGACTAAAATGACTTTCTGTGAGAGCTGATGCCATCTTTTGGTGAGAAAAATGAATGCACCTTTGCCCAGTGACAGGTTTCTTCTCAACTATGAAAGTTAGTTCATTGTCAGAAAATTCTTATTTTGAAAATTATAAAAAATGTTCCACAGATGGATAGAAACATCCCTCAAGAAAATCTAAACATTTTGTTTTAATTCCATGGTCACCAGTCATTTTTCTGATTTATATTTTGGTATGCTGCCTGAACTTATGTGTCAGATAGGCCGATGACCAGGTATGAGAGAATAAAACAGTTTTCTGGTGCAATCAGAGTTGAATGAGGTTGAATAGTGAGAAAGTTTCACAAGGCTAGATCACCAAAGAATAAATTGACCACGGTGGTCTGCTAGTTTTGGAGACCTAATCCTCTCAAATGGGCTAGTACCATCAAAGTATACTGTTAGGACAGAAGTGGTACATTTAGTAGTGACCTTTAGCAGTAGAACTACAAAAAAAAAAATTACCCAAAGCATTTATGTTTATAAGAAGGTTCTGTTCTAAGAATCTCCAAAATGGAATTATTAATATAATTTAAACTTTTCTTTTAGGCCTAGGAGATACTTGCAATTAATTTTAGATCTCAGATTAAGGGCAGTACATTTCAACAAATTAAAAACACAAATGCCCTCATTCTAATTTCTCCCTCTAGTTCTATTTCTATGTGGTTAAAATTAAGGGTTTATAAAAAAAAGAGAGAATGGAGAATGTGAGATGTCATTTATGATATATAATGGTTCCCTCTGACCTATTTGGTGCTCAGTATAGAATTTAGTAAATGGTGACTCACTCTAATTGACTTGGAGATTTAATTAGAAAAATTAGATATGATTCTTAATCAATGTGATAAGTCATTGTATTTTAGTATCAGTACAGTTATTTGCTATATATAGCTATCTTCCTATTCTTCTCCTTTAGCTTTTAGATTTTACTCTTATATTTTCCTAACTTATAAAATCCTCAGATAGTGATTCAGAAACTTATTCTTCCTTTATCCCAGAAACTTTAAGGTCTAGATATAATATTATCCTGCATCAATCATGCTTAAGTATTTAGATATTGAGATGATTTATCTATCTTATTTGACCTCCCCAAATATGTAATTAGATTCTTCCTCTTGGTAAAGTTGACTACCTAATTTTTTTTTTTTTTTTATTAAACTGGGTAAACTGATTTTGGAAGTGAATGAATATTATCTCTTTGGAAACACCAAGAGTAGTTTTATAGACAGTCACATGAGTGACATTTTCATTCTTTTCTTTTTTTTAGAATAATAAAACTTTTTCCTTCTATTGACTCATTCTAAAAACATGTTGTCATAATGTGTTAAGATCATAGGCAGTCTGATGAAATTAGAAGTCTTTATAGACGTTTTTCATCAAAATGGAATAACCAGAGGGACTTCCCTATCAAAAAAAGTCTAGAAATAAATTTATCTGCTAATCAGGATACTGCCTTTTCACAGAAAATTCTAAACATGCTCTTATAAATTATTCTTTTCAATTCTTTTCTATTCTTGATAACTACCAATTTGCCTTTATTACTGTATCACCTTTCTTTGGGTTCCATTTATAGATGTTGTTCTCTAATAATATAGAGAGAGTCAGCTTAATTACACTAAAAATATATCTCCAGTCTCCAAAAACATTTCAGGACAGACCACTCTTGAGAACATTTCTTGTAGCAGCAAATTCTACCCAATGTATGTCAATTTTCTTATGCCTGAACAAGTGCTCTTCTCTGACCTTTGCCTATTTTACTTTTCCTTGAATATTAAGATTTATTTAGGGGGGCTAATTGTCCCTTTGAGCTTTGTATTTGTTTCTGGCCACTTACACATTTAATATAAAATATTCTTACCTTGCCATAGCTATTCCAACAACACAGCCTCCAACAATGGACCAAAATCCAATCCAGCCAGCATCTACCTGTTAAGAAAGTGGCAGACACATTTAATATAAGACTATCATATTGCAATTTAGAAAGCATAAAAAAAAACTTCTCTAATCAATATGTTATTAAGTAAATGGCAACAAATTTAGGAAATATTTAAGAAAATGAATCTAACAAAAGGATTTGTCTGTGACTAAGTAAAATGAACTTATATAAGTAAATATATCCTTAATTAACTTAGTGAAATATTTAAATCAACAAAATAATCAATGTCACAACAAATTATTTTCAAATATGTTTTATATGCCTAGCATTATACTAGGAACTCATAAGAAAACAGGAAAAGGACAAATGATGGTCACTGACCTCAAAAAGCTTAAACATAGCCAACATAGAGAAAATTACTAGAAAATAATTAAGCGTTAAAATATCTGGCAACAACTGAAGTACTCTACAATAGATGATTGGATAAAGAAGATGTGGTATATATACACAACGGAATATTACTCAGCCATAAAAATGATGAAATACTTTCGTGACAACATGGATGGATCTTGAGATAATCATGCTAAGCAAAATAAGTCAGACAGGAAAATTTGAAAACTATATGATTTTACTCATATGTGGGATATAAAACTGAAAACAAAAGACAAACATGACAAACAGTACTCATAGACACAGACAGTGGATTTGGTTACCAGAGGGAAGCAGGAAAGGGAGAAGTAGTTAAGGGTAAAAGGGATCAAACATTTGGTGACAGAGGGAAATTTAACTTTGGGTGGTGAACACACAATGCAAAATATGTATGACACACTGTTGAATTGTATACTTGAAACTTTTTGATTTTATGAATGTCACCCCAATAATTTTTAAGAAAAAAATACACCAAAATGTCTGGTGACAACTAAAAATGTATTACCAGAATACAGATGGGAGAAGAGCAATGTGGAGTTGAAGGTTGAGCACCTGGGGAGACTGGATAAAGAGAATATGAACTGGTTTCAAATGTATAGCTCACTCTACTCTTGAGCAAACATTTTCACACCTTCTATGTGCTAGCTTTGTGACCCTGTGAAAATTATGTCTTCTTATGTATAAAATGGACTAAATCAGATAATTTGTGTACAGATCTTAGATCACTGGTTAGCATACAGAATGTGTTCAATAAAGGCCAGAACTGTCATTACCTGATGATGCTTCTCCATCTATCTGATGTCATACCTCTTTCCTACAATCAAGTTTCCTACCAAACTTATTAAGAGCTATCTACAAATGCTACCTTTATTTCCTCATCACACATGTATCTTTAACTCATTATGACTTGGTGTCTGTCTCAACTCACAGTCTAAGCTTCAGTTTTCTCATTACTAGAATGGGATGCGGATAATAAAGATCTTTTTGAAATTAAGTTAATAAATGTAAAGTGCTCAATACATGTTAGTTGAAATTCTATGTGTCCCTAACAATACTGGTGCCATCTGTCTCCTCTTTTCTCACACTTGCTTATTACCTTATTTCTCACTCTGGATTCCTGTAATAGCATTGTGAATGGTCTCCACAATCTATTCTCCCTGCTATTGCAAGAATAATTATCCCAAACTATGAACGACTGTCCTAAATTATCATGCAAACTGTCTTAGATTGCTGTGTGAATGAGAAATAGATTTCTCCATAAGTCTCAGCATTTTGGGGTTCTATTTCTTACAGCAACTTAGCCTACTCTAAGTAATTCTTTGTTCAAGTCCTTAGTTCTACTAGTGTTTGGTGCCAAAAGCAAAGATACATACTATCTGGAGAAAGAAAACACTTGAAGCTTAAATTATCTCTACATTTTGTTTTATGTACCATTGGGATTGGGGCAAGAGAATCCTCTGTTCTGCAGAGCTGCCATTCTCATTGCAGAGCATTTAGCACCCATTGTCTTAGGCCTACTTAACACTATTATGTAGCGGACAAACATGTCCGCTACACTCTAGGTGAGTGGAGTCCTCCTGTGTCAGGCTAGGGACCACTGCACATCTGATTTTACTGATCCTGGTCCTTTTCTGGCCATTTTGTGTTTTTCTGCTCTCTTTGTTCATGACATTTACTTCAGTTAATAACATTCTATTCGATATTAAAATTTTTTCTTTGTTTTAATATATTTGCTTTCAAATAATTTTAAATTTCTCTTTATTTAATCCCCGGTGTGATTTATGGTGTCTATATCTCTCAGAGTCTGTATAGAGAGAGATACTTGGAAGAATTTCTCAGGGTTTATAAGATGAAGCGTACGATCTGCAAAATCAGAATCATTTAAATGGGTGCTGCACTTTTCCTTCTGGAATACCTACCATCCAGAAAAATAGGTTAGGAAACTACAGGAAGACTTACTTCTTATGGTGAAGGTATACTAGGTGATTTGGATTAATGTTTGTGAGCATCTAATAGTGTTAAGTCTGATTAAGAACTAGAAAATCTGGGGGAAATCTGCTGGCATCAAAGAGCCAAGAAGAAAATTCAGAATTATGGAACTATGATACAAAATGGGAAGGAAACCCAGGAAGATAAACCTAGCATTTGAGAACACTTTTCCCTTAGAGGTGGGATGTCTAATGATTTTTAAAAAGGTGGCTAACTAAGTAGTTATTGACATCCTCATTGACATAGGAAAGAAAAAAAATATAAGTTTGGGGCTTACTGGGAGGTGGGTGGCCTAAAAAAACCCCCAGCCTTTAGCTGGGGACTCTGAAGAGCTTTAACCTAAGAGTACTGTGAACTGGAAATAGAACAGTAGTATGAGGGACTGAAGTCCAGCTTTAAATGATCTCAAGTCCTAATACTAGATTAAGTAATCTATAAACTCCTTTGAGAAAAAACATGTTATTTCTGGAGGAAAATAACATCATCTTGAAGCTTAAATTATCTCTATAACTTGTCATATACCATGTATAGCACTTGATAAAAAAATAATAGAACACATAAGGAGATAAGAAAACATTGGTGAATACCACAAATATAAAAAAGACCCACAGGGGATCCAGTTAAAGAAATTATGAGATACAGATTTTAAATAACTTTTAAATGAATCAAAAAAATAAAAATAAATGACAAGTTCAAGGATTTCCATAGAAATTTGGAAACTGAAAAGTATTGAATAAAAATTTTATAACTTAAAAATACAATTTAAGTTAGTAACTCACAGATGAGTTTAATAGCAAATTTGACAAAGCTGAAAACTCAAATAATGAGTTGTAAGAGAGGCTTAATAAAATATCTAATCTGAAGTGGAGAAAGGCAAAGGATGAAAAATTCAGAAGGAAAGATAAAAGACATAGGGAATACAACATGAAGGTGTAATTATATCTATCTATCTATCTATTTATCGATCACATACACA
This sequence comes from Macroglossus sobrinus, assembly GCA_004027375.1. Lineage (NCBI taxonomy): Eukaryota > Metazoa > Chordata > Mammalia > Chiroptera > Pteropodidae > Macroglossus > Macroglossus sobrinus. Next base: position 2,045,748 of record PVKZ01000056.1, on the reverse strand, counting down.
TACATACATTTATTTACACACACACACACACACACACACACAGAGTTCCTAAAGGTGAAATTAGAGAAAATAGAGCATAAGCTTCAAAGAGATATTGGCTAAAAATTTTCAGAAGCTGATAGAAAAATCAAGCCATATATTCAAGAAGTCCTACAGACATCAAGAATAAATTTAACAAAAATAGCTACCTAGTTATGTCATAGTAAAAATGCTGAAACCAAAGACAGGAAGGAAAGCTTAAATGCGGTAAGCTCTTTAGTTTGAGAGCTAACTTCTCGTTGAGACAATGAAAGCCAGAAAAAAATGGGATATTTTCAAAGAAACAAAAGAAAATAACTGCCAATTAATAATTTTATGTCCAACAAAAATAATCTTCAAAAATATAGGTGAAATGGAGACATTTTTAGACCAAACTAAAAAATAAACCCCAAAAAGTGCTCTTTAGACAGAATAAAATGATCACAGATGACTAAAGATAGAGGAATAAAGAACAACAATGGGTAAATATAAGGATGAATATAAATGAATAGTAACTGTGTAAACAATAATGACGTCTTGTACAGTGTAAAATACATAACAATAATAGTACAAGATATGCTAGAGGATGAAATGGAGTTAAAGGGTTCTAAAGACTGGGGTGTCCTGGAAGAGGTGAAAGTTCTAAGTTATAACAAATATTGATAAGTCAGGAGTGCATTCTATACTTTCGAGAGTAACCACCAAGTAGTAAAAGAGACTATACCAAGTTAATAGAGAGAAAAGACAGAAAAATAAAAAATACTTATTTCACAAGAAGGTAAGAAAGAAGAAAAACAGGATAGACTAGAGTGAACAAAATGAAAACCAATAGAAAGATAGTAGATCTAGATTTATGTAGATCTAGAGAGTAGATCTAGATTTTGATAATATAATTTATCAAAAATTACATTAAATATAAATGAACTAAATACTCCAATTAAAACAAAAAGATTATCAGACAGAATTAAAGAAAAAGATGGTATACTGCTATAAGAGGTATACCTAAAGAAAGTGTGAAAGTAAAAAAAAAAATATGAAAAGATATACCATGCACACACTAACCAAGAGAAAGTTGGTGTAACTAAAATGCTTTAAGGGAAAAAGCATCACTAGAAATAAATAATACTTCATACGAATGTAAGGTTTAATACATTGGTCAGACACTACAATTCTAGATTTATGTGTATCACTTACCTAGTCTTAAAATATATAAAGCAAATAATGACAGAAGGAAAAGAGAGAAATAGACAATTATATAATTATGCAGAATTTTAAAATACCTTCCCCAGTAACTAATAAAACAAGCAAATGATAATGAATAAAGATACAGATATGAACACACACAATTAACATAATTGATCTAATTGACACATATAAAACACAGTAGCCTCAGTGGCATGCAGATTATTTTGAGCTAAAGGCAATTTTAGCTTTAGGCTCAAGAGAAACTTCTGCCCCTCCTTAATGACCTGGAAGAACCTAAATTAGGGGCCTTGCCCATAATGGGAGATTATCAGAAAGAATCTCTTTTTGACCCACCTGGATGACAGATGTTCTATTTACTAAACATCTACTTTTATAATTCTGCAATGATCCTTTGAAGCTTCCAAAGCACCTTAACTCCTCCCTTGCACAGAATGTCCTATATACCTCTCCTGCATGTGGGGCCTCTGATTGTCTCATGCAGGGTTTCCATACATATCTATGTATTAAATTTTGTTATCTTCTCTTGTTTAAAAATAAAATAAAATAAAATAAAACACGATACCCAAGAATTATAAAAAATAGTTGATCATATGTTGGGTCACCAGATTTGAAAATACTGAAATCACAGAGGATACTCTAAGACCACATTTTGTACAATTTAATTAGAAATTAAGAAAAAAAAACAAACAAACCAAAACTAGAGACTCTTCAGCAGTTTGTAGATAAAGAAATGTCATTCTACATAACCCATGGTTCAAAGAAGAAATCACTATAAAAACTAGAAAATATTTTTAGATGAATAATAATGAAAATCTTACTTAACAAAACATTTAATGCAGCTAAAGCTGTGTTTAAAAGAAAATACATAACCATAAAATGTATATATTAGAAAAGAAAAGCTAAAAGTCAAAGATCTAAGGAGTCATATCAAGAACGAAGTAACTTCCTGCAAAAAATTATAGAAAAATATAAGGAAAAAACTAGAAATCAGTCAAATAGAAAATAAGCATTTATTAAAAAGCCATTGGTAAGATTACTCAAGGAAAGAAAGAAGATATAGATAATTAATATTTGGAATGACTTATCCTGGAGAAAAAATAAAATCATGAAATGATACTATAAAGAACTTCTTACCAATAAATTTGAAAACAAAAAAAAAAGGAAAAATTCTTGAAAGGTACAATTTATCAAAACTGATATCAGAATAAACAGAAAGTCTGAATACTTTTATAACTGTTAGAGAAATTGACTCTATATTAAAAATCTTTTAACAAAGAAAACTGAATGGCTTCATCAGTGAATTCTACTAAATTATTAGGAAAAAAACAAAACCCAAAACCATAAAACTTACACAAAATTTTCTGATAAAAGAAAAGAGGAAACACTTCCTAGGCTGTTTTTTGAGACTAGCAATACCTTGATACTAAAATGGAAAGGACAGAACAAGAAAGGAAAGTTATACTCCAATCTCAATCTGAAAAAAACATATCTGTAAAAATTCCTAAACAAAATATGAGCAAATGGAATCCACTGATATATAAAAATGTAATCAATCACTGACAAATTGGATTTAGTACAGGTGGTTTAAAATTTAATAAATAATAGGTGTAATTTGCCACATTAGTAGTTTAAGAGAAAGATCATATGATTATCTCAATGTTGAATTTTATTAAATGTAGTTTTTTCATTCTATTTATCCTTAGTCATAATTGAGTGTATATGTAGAGAGGTCAAAATATCAATGGACAAATTAATATAATAAATAAATGAGTTTAACACGGTTGCTAGATACAAGATCAGCAACATTGCAATTCCTTGTAAAAATCAACTATATGCCAGCCAACAGCAAATGCAAATTTTAGAATTACCAATTACAATAGTTTCAAAAAGTATCAAATACCTGGGAACAGATCTAACAAATATATAGAAGGGTCCTTGCAGAAAATTATAAAGCATCATTCAGAGACATTAGTGCCTAAGTAAATGAAGAGAAATATAATGATCATGGTTTGGAAGACTCAGTATTATAATGAAGTTAATTCTCAAACCAATCTATAGACTTAAAACATTCTCATCAAAATCCTAGTAAAAAGGAGTATTATTCTACTAGGTATCAAAACTTATAACACTACTCGAATACTTAAGACAATTTGATGCTGGTACGAAGATAGACAAATAGACTAGAGGAAAAAAATAGTTTAGAAACACATCCATGCATATAAGGGAACTTCAGTATAATGAAGATGACAGTAGAAAGCAATTGGAAAAGCACGATCTTTTCAAAAATTGATACTAGGTTAATACATACCTATGCTGGGGGGAAAAAAACTTAACCCTTACTTTATAACAAGCACAAAATTCAATTTTAGGCTTAAATGTGGCAGAAATACCCATAAACTTTCTAGAACAGCACTCTCCAACAGAGTATTCTGTGACGATGGAAATATATCTGCATGGTCCAATACAAATCGCAAGTGGCTACTGAGTACTTAAAAGTGGCTGTGCCATTGAGGAAGTGAATTTTAAATTTTCATTTCATTTCAACTCATTTAATTTTCAAATTAAATAGCCACAGTTGCTAGTGGCTACTGTAGTGAACAATAAAATTCTACAAGATAATATAGGAGAATATATTTATAAATTTAGAGCATGCAAAGATGTCTTTCTCTCTTTTGCATTATGCCTCTGCTAAATCCAACATCTACGATCTCTGAGTTGTTTTCCACTGACTACTTTTTGTTCTGTTTTTATTTTTAAAGAAAAAAAATGGGTCATATTTTCCTGTCTCTTTGTATGTCTATTGTTTTGGAATTAAAAAACAATTGTATAATTTATGTTGTCGACAATACAATACAAAGATTCTGGATTCTTTCACATTTCTTTAAAATGGTTGATTTTTACATTAATAGGCAGTTCAATTACTAACTGATCACCCTAAACTTGTGTAGGCTTGATTTTGTGTTTATTATGGCAGAGAAGTAGAAACCAAGATGCTTCTCAGGCCCCTCTTTCTTGGTAGGACTCAATCTCCAAATTGTGCTCTCTGCAGATTTCTGTCAGGGCCTAGTTTTAGGTTTTGTTTATGGTAAGCCTAAGTAGAATTGGCCTTACTCTATCTAGGTCCTTCATTCTAAAGTTTGGCCTTTCTGGTGTCTCAGCAGAAGCCCAAGGTTTTAATGAGGTCTTTCCATTCTGGCTGGGCCAGCCCTCCTCTGCTTGCCCTCTACTATATTTGCTCTGCTTTCAAACCCAGGGCAGTCTTTCTGTGAAGCCTCTAGCAGCTTTGTCTTTTACATGTGTAGTCTATTTCTCAGCCAAGAGTTGTTGAGGACTCCATACAGTCTTCTGGGGAGCCCTCTTCTGCACAGCTCCTCTTTACCAACCAGTAAGAAAAAGGCAGCCCTAAAGTGGGCAAGAGACTTGAATAGGTACGTCACAAAAAAGATATTCAAATATTCAAGTAACACTTAAAAAGATATCACTATAATTGCATACAACTGCATAGCCATCAGCAAGTCTAAATTTAAAATGACTAATATTGCCAAGTGCTGGTAATGATATGGAACAATGAGAAATTTCAAGTACTGGTGGTGGGCCTGTAAAGTGATATAACAACTTTAGGGAAATTTGGCATCATCTATCAAACCAGGCATATACTCTAACCAGCAATTCCATTCCTGTCTATTTATCCAATATAAATGTGTATAGAGGTATATCAAGAAACTTTTGAGAACATTCATAAAACACTGTTTGTGACAGTCAAAAACTGTAAACAATCCAAATGTTCTCCAAAAGCAGAATGGACCAATTGTTAATTCATACAATGGAATATCATATGCTGGATTTCTTCCATTTGCCTCTCAAATCTTTCTTTATCCTTTTTTACCATGCTATCTGAAAGCAAGGAGAATGGATGGCATCAAGCATATCGGTGAAATGGTTATTTTTAAAGAAATGAGATACCCTTATTCCGAGAGAAAGTGAGAAATTAGATGTAGAAATAGCCATATATTTGATGATAGGATTTTAATCTTCTTTATAAAGTATAAATTAAGGATAAAGAATGGAGTCAACAAAACTAAGATTATCCTTATTTTTCTGTTTATTAGCAACATTAATAAACCCTAAATAAATGTGAAATTCATGACTGTTAACAAAATCCAGGAAATCAATATTATTTATAACTATTTCATAAGGATCTTGCTTTTGCAATAATGATATGAAATAATGTTTACCCAGGCCTTGAAGCTAAAATCAAGAACACATAGACAATATTTATAATTTAAGTGAACTAAAAATACCTACAATATATAAAGAAATAAAATACTTACTTGGCTGACATGCACTGGTGTTAAAATTAAGTCCAGAACTCCAGACCAGCCAGCAAATACACCAAGTGGTATGGCATATGCTAATGCAATCATCAAAAATCTCAAATTGCTGTAAAAAAGAAGCACAAGAAAATATTATTATTGATTCAAAATCTAGAATTTAAACTCTTATTCATGAAAAGAGTCATTTGGAAATTGGACTATCAGAATCAGAAATAAAAAATATTTGTCAGTTTGTTAATACATTCAAAGTTCATTACATTTTTTATTTTTATAAGAATATCTTTGTCATATTATTTAAAAATTGTCAATGTTTATTATATAAACAAATTACCAACATCATTTCATAAATTAAGCAGGTAGCTTTAGTTTTTTAAAAAAGCTCTTATTTGAAAAGATAAATTTCTGTTTCTTAGGGGGATACTAGCCTTATTGAGGTGATGATCACTTTGTAAGTTCTATAAATGTCTAATCACTATGTTGTATACCTGAAACTAACATAATATTGTATTTCAACTATAATTAAAAAATAAAAAATTCAAATGTTAAAAAATATTAGTTTCTCGTTATGAACATGGTAGAGAGAAAAAACAAAGATTAAAATATATATTTTGCTAGATTTATGATTTTCAGAGAGTAGTTTTAATTATTATTTGTTTTATTATTATTATTTGTCTTCAATACGATTCAAATGGCTCAAAACCAAACAAGTATAAAAATATGGGGGAAATGTCTTTCTCTGACCCCTATTTCTCTTTTCCCACAAGTACCAATGTTATCTCTTAAGTAGCTTCCCAGAAATATCCCAAAATATACAAGTGACTACAAATAAACACCTACAAACATGCATATATTCTTTCACCAATCTTTTTATATCAATGGTAGCACACTACACCATTTGCTTAACTTTTCTTTTTTAACTTAAATCTTAAAGCTCTTTCATAGACAATAAATATAGAGCTTCTTCATTCTTTCTTACAGCTGCATTGTATTACATTATGTTGGCATGCCATAATTTATTTAATCAGCCCCCCTACAAAAGATATAAATATATAATTTTATATATGTTATACAATATATAGTTTATATTTATATATAATAATATAATTTTATTCCTTTGCTCTTAGTCATTTCACATGTGCATTACTACACTTGGAGAATTGATTTCTAGAAGTGCAACTGTCATGTCATAGAGTATGTGTATTTGTAACTTTAATATGTAATGCCAACTGCCCTCTACAGAAATGATACCTCTACATACCTATCAAAATAGCTAAAAATATAGTGATAACATCAAAGTCTGGTGAGAATGCACAGAAACTGAGTAACTTTATATTGCTTGTGGTGATGAAAAATGGCACAGCCAGTCTGGATAATGGCAGTTTTTTTTTTTTTTTTTAAAGAAATATCCAACTACCATACAATTCAGCATTTCCACCCCTCGGCAATTATCCCAGAGAAATAAAAACGTATGTTCATAAAAAACCTGTATACATATATTAATAGTAATTTTATTTTTAATAGCCAAGTAAACTAGAAACAATTCAGATGTCCTTTAACGGGTGAATGGTTAAACAAACTATGTCCATGAATACCATGGAGTACTAAGGAATAACTATTGATATACAAATAACATGGATGACTTTTCAGAGAATTATGCTGAGTAAAAAAGCCAACCCCCAAATTTTATATACTATATGATTCCATCTATACAACATTTTTGAGGTAACATTATAGTAATGAGAACAGATTAGTGTTTGCCAGGGGTTAAGGAGTAGAGTGGAAATAGAGATAAATGTAGGCACTTTTGAGAGAAATTTGGTAATACTGTGCAAATTAGGCTTAACATACCTTATGATCCAGCAATCCTGTTGTGGGATCTATTTTCAAAAGAAGTTATCAGGACTCCTGTGATATATATGAGGATGTCACTGAGGTAGTGTTTGTGGTGACAATGAATTAGAGGCTATCTGGGTTCACAGTGGGAGTGGGCATATAAAATGTGATGGAGTACAAAGAATTAGTTGTAGGGGCATCTTGAAAACCAGGTGATAATTTCACAAAATGAGAGTTACTCAGATACCATATGCCTCCTGATGGAAGAAAGCCATCACTTATGAAATAGTCTTTTTAAAATTGAAACCATAGCAAAAACAAAAATCTGAATCAGAACATAGCTCTGGCTATCAATTTATAGGACATATAAAGTACAGAGAAACATGGTAAACTACACCATACGGAGTCAATCAATAAAATCAAGACCTTAGGGACAAAAGAGATGGCTCCTTAACAAATAAATTACAAGGGAAAAGAGAGGGATGGGAAGGAAACCTATAGATTATGATGGATTTGAGCCAATTGCAATGCGTGTACTTAATCTGATCTTGATTCAAATTGTTAAAAAAAAATTCATGAGACAATTGGAAATTAAACATTGATTTGATAACAGCAAACTATTGTTAAAAAGTTTTCAGGTACAATGATAGTACTATATTTATATTAAAAAGAGTCACTATCTTTTAAACATATATTAAAATATTGAAATATTTATGAATGAAATGATTTGTTATCTGGGATTTGCTTCATGATACAGTAAGGTGGGGAGTATGTAAAGTAAAGATGAAACAATAATAGCTATAAATAGGCAATTGTTTATATTAGGTTATGGGATATGGAGGTTATACTATTCTTCTATAAATTTTCAAAATAAAAAGTTATAAAAAACCACATAGTGTTTAGTTAAAAAGTTAAACAGAGTGATGTGCCATCATTTAGATAAGTTAAATATAGATGCATGCAAAACAATACATATATTGCAAAAGCACACAGACAGATACATATTAAATGCGTTTAAGAAGTGGCATGAGTAGGGGAAGGGAAGGGGAATGGAAGTGGAAAGTATAAAAAAAGAATGAATGAATAAATGAGTAAATGTGTTCATGTGTCCTGAAATTAGGAACATATTCAATTCAACTATCCACTCTTGAAGTTTAAAAGGCAAATCAATAACCACTATCATCAAACATTAAACCAATATAGAAAGAGAGAGAAACGTTTACATTAGGTTATATGTGGTAAAGGCATATTAAGAGATGGAAATGATTTAAATAGTATTATTTTTAATACTAATTTGTTAATTAGTATTACATAATATATACTAATTTATTAATACTATTTATTATAATCGTAGTAAAAACTTTAACCATTCCCACCCCAGATAATGGCATTAGAATCTAGAAAAGCAGTTATTCCAATTAATCCAGGAATTAATAATTTTAGGAGTTCTTTGAAGGCTCAGAGGAAATTATATTGGTAGGCTAGGGGAATGGAGCATGGCAGGCCCAAGGAACCATCCCCCTTAGAGCTCAAAGGTAGAACCTGAAAAGTAAATAGACAAATATAGAAAGAGACAGAGGGAAATAGGACATTAGTGAAAAGGGTTTTTTTATAGAAAGATTTTATACTTTATGATTTAGAGAATAAAGATCTTGACTTTAGAGAATTTAGAAACAAACACAGGTTTTATTGTGGTCAGAGTGATAATTTTGTGTTTTCTTGTAAGAATAATATAACTCCTTACCTTAAAATCAATCCTCCAATGATCCCTCATTTCCCATAGAATAGTCCAAAATTATTAGTATGGCATAATATTACCCTAACCAACCTCTCTAGTCTTATCTTTTGCTATCTTATCTCTGGCTTGGCATAAAAAAAAAAACACACAAATAAACAAACAGAAAAACTTAGTTAAATAGCATTAAAAAAAACTATCATTTCAATTGTTATCTTACAAATGTGTGCCACTGAGAATAATTCAATTTAACTAATATTTTCTCTTTGTCTATTATGTGGAAGGCAATGTACAAAAACTTTTTACTGTAGAAAAAGAATATATATTTTACTTTGCGACCTACTGATATACATACATATAGACTGAAAGAAAAGTCTCACAAAAGATATGTATCATTACTACAAGTGACACAATAATATTTTCTATTCTATTTTATTCCATTCTATTTTTTTAGAAAAATGTTATCAACATACTAAACTAGCTGGCTGAGAACCAAATAATGTTGCATAGCTATGCTAGCATGGCAAGCACTAGTCAGATGTGGCTACTAAACATTTGAAATGTGGCTAGTACAACTGAAGAACAAATTTTTAATTTTATTTCATTTTAATTAATTTAAATCCAAATTTAAAAACAGAAGCAGTGAAAAGTACTTTCCATTAAACACAACTTTATTTTTTTGGTGGAACTGCAGTTCACTGTAACTGCTGCACTGGGTAAGATACTATTGTAGTGTGCACTTTGTAGCGTGTGTTGCTTCTAGTATTAGAAACTGTCGCTGATCTTCTTGGTATCAGTGAACTAACTCAGTTATAAATATTTTTTTCACACAATGATATAACATTGTAATTTGCTTATCTGAATATTTTAAGGAGAAAAAAAATAAGAGACTGAAAGAAAATATGTAACAAATTTCACAATGAATGGCAATTGCAATTTGCTGCAGCAGAGCAAAATGATGTCTGTTGTGTAAAAAAGAAAATTAAGATAATTAAGAGGATAATATTAAGAGACATGTTCAACAAATACACAGTGAATTTTATAAGAAGTTTCCTCTCAACAGTAAAAAAAGAATAAAAAAATTAGTTGCACTAAATCAGAATGAAATGTCCAACAAACATTTTTAAGCATTTTTTTTTTAACAGATCTGAGCTTAAAACTTCGGTTAGATATAAAACAGTCTGAATTCCTGAACAAAGAGAAAACCATTTTTGGATGGAGACTTGGTAAAAGAAATTGCTTCAGCTATGAAAAATTTTTTAAAACATTAGGAAAAACAAAATAAAACATGTATTCTATAGAGGTGAAGCGGAAGATCTTCAATTAAGGCCCAAACAACTGTCTCTAGGGTATAAGACCTTCTGAATAATTTCAGAGATGTGTTGATGCAAAATTTGAAAATTTACAATACTTATTTTTAACTTTATATAAATAGTGCAATATGGGAGACTGCTCAATTGTTAATCTGATGTAATTTAAATGCAGACCAAGTATTTCTAATGAAAATTTAGCACCTGAATTGAAATATACTGTAAGTATAAAATATACACTGGATTTAAAAGATTCATTTTGCATGAATAAAAGAATATAAAATATCTCAATAATTTTGAATATGGTTTACATGTTAAAAAATATTTTAGATATACTGGGTTAAAGAAAACATGCTATTAAAATTAGTTTTACTTGTTTCTTTTTTACTTTTTTAAATGAAGCTACTAGAAAATTTAAAATTACCTATTATGTGGCTCATATTATATTCCTCTTAGACAACATTACTATAGAGGACACAAAGACATAGTTCTTGATCATGAGGAACTTACCATCTGGTGGGAGAGGAAGACTAGAAGAGAAAACCAACTAGAGAGAGTTACTAATGAATCACTAAAAACTCATCACAACTAACTGGAGGAAAAATTCAAAAGATAAGTTCTAGTGGCCCAACTGCAAATAATCATCATCAGCGATGCTCTATATATCCAAATAATTGAATTTTAGTCTTAAAGGGTAGAATTTAATTTAATTATGTTTAAGTTATACCAATAAAAGAAAATAAAATATTAAGTTTCTCAAAGTATGATCCCACTGGAGGTATATAAACATTATTATATTCACTTTGTATTGACTAGCACTTGTTTATTTTAATGTATACTAAGAAATACAAAATAAATAAAGACTTTACATATTAGAAAAAATACAATAAACACTTATAACCCATGAATTCACAGATACTATTATGTGATACATTTCCTTATAAAAAAATTATTTAAATAAAAAATTTGATTTTAAAACTATTAAGTGAATAATAGTATAGGTGGTATGTAGAGGAGGCAAAAATTATGGCAATTTTGTTTTGGGTGACTTTTTAAGATAGATTTCTGATAAGAAGTCCCTTTAAAGTCTTTAATCAATATTTTATCAATTATTTGCAACCTAATTAATAGGTTGCTGAAAAATTATCATCTGAAATTATCTTAAATAAATGTGGAATTATCTTGAAGGTGCTAGTCAAAACCACCCAGTGATTGTAAGTATATTTACCTTAATAATCTACAAAAGCTCCGCCGATAACTGAGCCGCTGGCTAGCTGCAGCAACACTGGGAGGACGAGGAGGCCGGGGTGGGAAATAAGCTAGAGATGCAGAAAATAGTAAGCAAACAACTCCAAATTCTGAAAGAAAAAAAAAGTAAAATGTTAACCATATAATGAAAAAGTTCAATATTTCAAGTATTATTTATCTAATAAATATTTGAGCATCAACTAAGCTCTAGGCTTATGAAGATATTCAAAACATAGTTCCTAGCCCAAACAGCTCAATTTTGTGGGAAAGATGGTTATGTAGAGATATAAGTTTCAGCAGGTCATAAGTAACGAGTCATAATGTAAGCAAAGAAGTATGGTGTACTAAGGTACACTACATAGAAAAAAAGACTGAGGTAGTAAACAAATATACTCTATGGAGAAAAAACACTAAAAACCAATAGTACTGAACTATAAGAGATTTCGAAACAGGTCTAGGATGACTGTATAAAAAGTATGGTCCTCAGACCTAAAGAATATGGTTGAGAAAATTAGTAAGAACAGGACAGCAGGACTGTTTGATCAACAATATGATATTCTAAAGATGCATAGTGTAAGACAAGACTCATTTTATAGGCTATATGAGAATAGGAACAGAATAGGAAAGCATCCAAAATAAGAAACTAAAAGAAAGAACAAAATTTTATAAACACAAGACTAGCCAATGTAGAATACTAAACAATCAGAATTAAAATAAACAATCAGAATGAACATCTGAACAATCTTAGTTTGACACTACCACAGAAGGGAAGGTTCATAGGTGTCCCCATAATTCCCCTCCAGAGTTCTGACACCTTGAAGTCCCAGCTTTTAACAGTGCCCAATTTAGTAGAAAAGTCAGAAAGCATTGAAGTATAGACCTGCCTATGTCATTAATTAACTTGGAACTTGAACCCCTTACTCGTTCTTGACTCCTTTGTAATGGATTAAATGACCATGTAGGCATGAATTTATTTCTGGGCTCTCTATTCTGTTTCTGGGCCAATAAAGGGATTAGACTAAGGGATTTCTAGAGATCATTTCAGTAGGATAATTCTAACACTAGAGCTATATTCTTAGAAAAAGGTACAAGATTTCTATAAGACACTTAACCACAGATAATATCTTTATTCTTTGTCAATCTGAGAAGCAACAAAAAGTTAATAAACTTTTTAATTTATAGTTTTTTTGATTGTTAGTAACAATGAACAACTTCCATACACTTACTGGCTATTTGTATTTCTGCTTCTGATTGCCTTGTCCACATTCTTTGACCACTTTTCTACTAGCATTTTTGTAAACAACTTGAGATATAATTCATGTAACATATAATTCACACATTTAAGAGCACAATTCGATGTTTTTTAGTACAGTCACAGATTTGTGCAACCATCACAACAATCAATTTTAGAACATTTTCATCATCCCAGAAAAAGACTGTGTCCATTACCCCCACAAATCTCCTAGCCTTAGGTTGGCATTAATCTACTTTCAGTATCTGTTGTGGATTTAAGTATCATGGACATTTCTTATAAATGTAATCATATAATATGTGGTCTTTTGTGACTGGCTTATTAAACCTGGCATAATGTTTTCAAGGTTCATCCATATTGGAGAATATATCGGTACTTTATTCTTTTTCTTTTTTGCCAAATATTAGTCCGCTGAATGGATATACCACTTTTTTTAATCCACTTAGTTGACAGACATTTGTATTGTTTCTATTTTTAGGCTGTTATGAATAATGCTAAGATGAACGTTCATATACAAATTTTTGCATGGATGTATATTTTCATCTCATTGGGTATATACCTAGAATGAAATTGCTGGGTCATGTGGCAATCTATGTTTAATATTTTGAGGAACTGTCAAAATGTCTCCAAAGTAACATTTATATTTCTATATTCAGAAATACATAAGGGTTCCAATGTATAATTTCTCTACTTTCTCATAAACATTTGTTATTTTCTATTTTATTAATTATAGCCATCCTACTGGGCATGAAGTTTATGTCATTATAATTTTGATTTGCATTTTTCTAATGACTAATGACAATGAGCATCTTTTCATGTACTTGGCTATTTGTATATCTTCTTTGGAGAAATGTCTATTCAGTCTTTTGTCCATTTTTTTATTGGGTTGTCTTTGTTGTTGAATAATAAGAATTTTAAAATATATAGTCTGGTTAAGTCCTTATCAGACACATGATCTGCATCTATTTTCTCTCATTCTGTGAATTGTTGTTTCACTTTGTTGATGGTGTCCTTTGATACACAAAAGTTTTAAATTTTGATAAAATTCAATGTATCTATTTTTTCTTTTGTCATTTGTGCTTTTGGTAGTCTTTATAAAAAGTTTTCGCCTAACCCAAGGTTATGCGAATTTATTTGTTTTCTTCTAAAGTTTATAGTTTTAGCTCTCACATTTAGATTTATGATTCATTTTGAGTCAGTTTTTGTATATGGTGTAAGGAAGGGGTTCAAACTGATTCTGTTACATTTGGATATCCAGTTAGTCCAGTATCATTTGTTGAAAAGATCATTCTTTCCCCATTGAATTGTCTGGGTACCCTTGTGAAAAGTCAATTGAACATAAATGTAATGGTTTATTTTTTTTGGAATCATCCTTCTGTTCCATTTATTATATATCTATCCTTACAGCAGTACCATGCTGTCTTAATTAGTGTACCTTTGTACTAAGTTTCAAGAGTGGCAAGTGTGAGTTCTCTTTGTTCTTTTTCAAGATTATTTTTTTCTATTTTGGGTCTCTTGCATTTCCCATATAAATTTTAGGACCAGCTTGTCAATTTCTGCAACACAAACAGCTGAATATTAACTGAGATTGCACTAAATTTATATAAAAATTTGGGGCACATTATTCATCTTTACGCTATTAAAATCTCCAACACATTAACATGGAAGTCTTTCCATTTCTTTAGATCTTTTAAAATATCTTTTGATGATGTTTTATAGCCTTCACATTTTTACATTTACTTTGTTAAATTTATTCCTAAATATTGTGTTCTTTTTGAGGCTATTATAAATTATATTGTTTTCCTAACTTCATATTCTGGTTGCTTGTCACTAATGTACAGAAATACAATTGGGTTTTAGATATTAATCTTGTATCCTAAAACTTTTTTTTTTTTTTAGGATAAACTTGTTCATTCTTACTGAACTTGTTTTTTAAAATCTAATAGTTTTTTAGTGGACTACAGAGGATTTTATATATTCAAAATCATGTCATTTTCAATAGAGACAGCTTTATTTCTCCCTTTCTTATCTAGATGCCTTTTATTTCTTTTCCTTATTTAGTGATCTTAGTTAGAACTTCCAGCACAATGTTAACCAGACATGGCAAGAGTGGACCTCTCCGTCTTGTTTCTTATCTCAGGGAGAATGTGGTCTTTCACCATTAAATATGATCTCATCTGTGGGGTTTCCATAGATGTCCTTTATTAGATTGAGGGAAGTCTTGTCTATTCCTAATTTGTTGAGTGAGTATTATTATCTTGAAAGGATATTAGATTTGTCAATACTCCCCTGTCCCTCCCCGCATCTATTAAGATAATCCATGGCTTTTCTCCTTTATTCCATTGATATAACATACAATGTTACTTGAGTTTTGAATGTTAAACCAACCTTGCATTCTAGGAATAAATCTCATTTGGTCATGGTGTATAATCCTATTTATGTGTTACTGGAACTGGTTTGCTGTATTTTGTTCAGGACTTGTAGTTTTATATTTACAAAGGATACTGGTCTATAATTTATGATGACTTTGGAATCATTTAGTTTAAGAGTCATCAACCTCTTAAGGTAGCGATTCTAGCATAGTATTTTTCATGGAATGAAGGGTCATGAAACAATATTTCAGAAAGGCAAATTGGCAAATATGAAAGCACTGAAGTAATAACCAGGAAGTTTTAAGTAGGGGCTTCTTTTTGAATGCATAGGAACCTTAAGCCAAAAGACTGTAGAGAATCAATACATGGCCAATAGTGCCTA
The DNA here is from genome assembly GCA_004027375.1 of Macroglossus sobrinus. Taxonomy (NCBI): domain Eukaryota; kingdom Metazoa; phylum Chordata; class Mammalia; order Chiroptera; family Pteropodidae; genus Macroglossus; species Macroglossus sobrinus. The sequence goes on along the minus strand of PVKZ01000056.1, from coordinate 2,030,058 downwards.
AAATCCAGTCATTTAAAAGATAAAATCATTGTTTGTTTTCAATAAAAATATAGATGTAACCAAAATAAAGTTTAAAATTTTTGTTACACCTGCTTTCAGTTTTATTTATTTTACATTTCAATTATTTTTTCTTTAAAAAGAGTCTATGGGGGTATTAAAAACTTTATATACTGTCACTATTGCTGCTTTACTTTTATTACCTCTAAATCATATTTTTAAATGTAAATTTATCACATAACTCTGTAGTGCAAAATTATTCAGAGTGTGGCCTTCGCCTGCAACGTGGTGAACCTGGAATCCTTCAGTCCAGCTGAAAAGGCTTGCATGGTCTGGCTTACTTCTCTAGCTTCATCTATCGATACTTTCACCAGATCTAAGCCACTCTGGGATTTAAGTTGCTTGAATGTAGCAGGCTCCCTTCCCTTACTGGGTGCCCATTGTACTAGTATAATTAATTCTCACTCATCCTTTAGTTCCAATATAGATGCTGCATACTGAGAAAGTTCTAGTTGACCTCCAAAATATGGGTTAGGTGCTCCTCCTCTGAGCTGTCCCAGCAATTGTAGGCTTTTGGTTATAGTACTTACCACCTTATTTTATGACTGTTTACTTGTCTGCATCATTTGGGATACTATAAATTCTATAAGGGTAGGAATCATGTTTACCTCAGTGACAGATACATAGAAGCTCAAAAATATATCTGTTAAACATAAGTGAATAAATGAATTAATACAAAGTTCATCATAATCTGGTCCCTTATGTTTCCAGTCTCATTTTCTGCCACTTACTACTGATATCCAAACACCTATATTTACACTACTCTAGCCATACCAAATTATGTTCAGTTTCCTGGACATACTGAGCTCTCTCAAAATTTCTCTGCTCTTGCAGTTCTGGCCCTTCTATGCAGAATACCCTAACTTACTTGAACCTTTGGTGAATGCCTACAAAATTCTTAATTTTGTTTAATTATCACATTCTTGATGTAGCCTTCCCTGACTCCTCAACTTCTCTCCAAACCCAGACCAGCTGGGCCTTCCAAACTCTGTATATCTCTGTTTGTAGTATAATTATCTCGTCAGTGATCTTACCCATTCTCAGCACTTAGCACAGTGCTTGGGATATAGCAAACACTTATGAAAAGTTTCCTGAATGCAGAAGGAAACAATAAATAGCCATATGGGGTGATGGAACATATTTAAGCAGATTTGTAAGAAACTATAATGTAAGAGTGGACTAGGGTTTGGCTCTCAAAATAAAGAGAAAGGATTCAAAAGAATTTTTTTGGAAAGGTAGACATACCTTATTAGTAGACTAAACATACAGAAACTAGGAAATGAAGAGAAGAATAAACCATGGGTGACCCAGATTTATTAGGTTAGAGAACATGGCCAATAAAGGAGAAATTGTAAGGAAGAAAATAAGCTTAACATCTACCAATAGCTGCTTGGCTAATGTTTACTGTTGATAATAATGTTTAGTTTAATATATTAATAAAGTATCTGGAAACAACACTAGACAATGTGTTACACAGTGCTTAATTGTAACGGGATGGGAAAAGTAAAGAAATAACCTTCCATGTAGCACTTATACATTGAAAATTTAATAACTTCTTAGATAGTTTCAAATAGGCATCTCCATATAAGGTGACAAGAAAAGCACATATATGTATATGTATGTATTAGTCCTCTTAAGTATGTCACAAGATGTGACCTGGTATACAAAAATGAAAGTGAAGATGACTGGGATAAAAGACAAAGTATAACAGGAAGAAAAGAAACTTCAATACCTGCATATAATACATTCTCTATGCGATCTCTAATGTGGGCCCTGCTAGTCTCTGAAGCAAGAAGAGGCGACGTCCCATTGGGAGCTGGAACAAGAAGTGGTCCAACTAAAGATGCACATGCTGCCCCAAGATAACTGAGCATTGACGCAATAGCTGTGGCAGTGGCCCGTTCATCTGCAGAAAACCATGTAGTGGAGAGGAATGGAGCTGCATTCGTTACAGTTGGACCTGCTAATCCATTTAACATCTGTCCTCCATGGATTAGTCTGGAATTAAACAAATTAAAAGGCTGTGAGGTAGGTGAAGCATTTTCTAGACAAAAAGACATTAGCTAAACAGCTAAATAGTTAACTCGGGTAATAAGAATACACATCTATGAAGAATATGCCACACCTGCAGGGTAAAGTATGTTGACTCTCTATAAGAGAGATCAAATATAGTAATATTTACCCCTTATTCATTTCATAAATATTTACTGAAGCCTCTGATTTGTGCTGCATACCACTCTAAATACTTCCAAATAACCTTGTTTTAATTATTATAACACCATGTGGAAACTAATCTTATCCTTCATTTATCAAGATGTGAGAGCCTTGGCTTAGAAAGATTAAGAAACTTGCCAAAGTGCTAACAGGCGAAGCTGAGATTTAGACCCAGGTCTAACTCCAAAATCCATATTCAATTAGATTGCCACACATAAAAAGACCTAGTTAGTGCCACCAGTCCTACAAATAATACAGTTGAGTTCAACATTTCATGTCTAGTCTGTGCTAAGCAATGGAACTACAAAAAAGAAAATAGTCATTATAGTATCTTCTAATAGACGAGGCATTGATCAGAGAATCAGAGGACGTGGTCTGTGACTATCTTTGTGGGATTCCACTTATTCTCCCATAAAATATGAGGAGATTAAATTTAGTAAGCATGTACAGAGCATCTATTAGGTGAAGGTATCTTTTTTCAGTATTCTATTTAGTACTTTATCTTGTTCCTTGCTAACCAAAGCCTTTCCCCACATTTCTTCCTACATAAACCCTTTCCCCACATTTCTTCCACCCCCAACATACACATTCAATTCAAGAGTAGCTTTGAAAAATAAGTCAGAAATCAAAAAAAACATAGACAAGAAAAGGAGGTAAGTCCACCTCTTTTGCCTTGGAGGTAGAGGAAAGGGCAGGGACAGTGTATGTGACATATACATGATATTAACTACTTTTTGTTTGCTTGTTTTGCTTTTTAATCACCATGTGAGTGTTAAAATCCTCTTTTTAAACAATTGTCACCTCAAGATACTTCGAAACAATTTTTTGAATGCAGAAAGAAATCATAAACAGGCATATGAGAAAGAGGTAAGGCTCCTAATATAGAAGCATAAGTGCGTGGGAAGTGAATTAGGTCTGCTCACATCTTTATAAATGTTGGGAAAATCATTTAAAGGCAAAATAGCTCCAAGCATCATTACTAAATTAAGAAAAGTAAACACCTTTAAAAATCTTCTTGAATAAGGGGAACTATTTTCTAGATGACAAAACCATTGAAATTGTTTATAAACCAAATGCCTCCTTCAAAAGCCCAGTGAATCCTAAACTGTCACACAGCAATTTCAGCATAAAAATATTCCTGAAACAATGTCATTAAGTGGTTTTAATTATGACTCCCTTAATCATGACTTGTAATGGCACAACAGACAGACAGCCCATGATGGCTCATAAAGGTAACTGCTTTGATATTTAATACCTTTAATGAGGAATTCCTGAAAGACTCATTTAGAAGGAGAAGGGTTGGAATGCATACATTTTATTAGGCCTAAAAATGTGAACATAGAGGGAGAACATTGAAAAAACGACATATCAAAAAAACAAAAATTAAACAAAAAAGTTGATAAAATATGAATCCTAAGAATTAAGGTATTAAACTCAAATATTTTTATGGTTTAATTCTTTGTTACCCCTCCATGGATCAAAAATAGAGTATTCTCCAAGCAGCAAATATAAGAGTCATATATGTGTGAGCTTGCTGTAATGTTAAGAATTATCCAAGTCCAGTTAATTCTCAAATCTGAAAATTCCTCACTGCAACATGGTACATGTGCTAAAGTAGAATCCAAAGCAGGTATGACATTAAGGACATTTCTAAGTCTACAAGGTCACCGAGTTTGGGGGGCTACATTAGAGTGAAAAATCATCTCAGGAATGAAAACATGCTGATTTGGTATTTTAAAATTACTCTAAGTTTAAGTACCTATGTGATTTTTGCATTAAAAGTCAAATACACCCTCTTCAAAAATGAGCTCAGTAGGACAACTGGGACCTACAGAATCTCAGGGTTACCTTCTGAATTCATGGAAAAACGCACATGAAAACCCAGTTTCATTCTTCCTAGCTACCTTAAGTTTTCCAGAACTTAGTCCTGCTCCTTCTCATCCGTTTCCTAGAGTCTCTCAGGGCTTGGCAATGACTAACATAACTGGTTATAAGCACTTTTGCCCTAAGAAATATGATCTGACATTAATCTGTATTATCAAAATTTTTATGTTGGTCTGATACTATTCTCTGCTACCTACCATTAACCCATTCCATTTTATGAAATTAATTTGTTTGTAAAAAGATATTTAAAAATAAAATTTAGTTTTATATATAAAAATCTATTTTCCCCATTTAATGGTATTACAAAATTAGAGATATGTTTTTCTAGAAAAATGCTGGCCGTTAGACATAATAAAATCATATCAACATTATAATACACTATCATGACAATTAAGGAGATGAAATTATTATAAACTGTTGAGTACAAGCTGTGTTTTTTAACTCAGACGACAAACATGTACTGAGTATTCACTGTCTATTGGGTAAGCATTGTGACTGGCCTAAACATTTAGGAATATAAAATTAAAAAGTCCTTGCCCTTAAGAATCCCTAAAAGTAGCTGAAGCATTACTTATTAGCACTGTACTAGGAATATAAAGAAAAGTAAGGCAATAATTTGTCCTGTACCTAATGTTTTGGGGGCCTGTGATAAGAGTACCAATGGAGGTCTCTGCATGTCCTCCTTCTCTCTTCTGACCTCTAGCTCTGATTTACAACATCAGGGCTTCACATGTATGCATGTGAAGGTCCAACTCCATCAAAGCTCCACCTACCCACTTCCAAACAGCTGTCTCTTGGGCCTAGGGAGTACCCATCAAAGATGCAGTCCACTCTTGGAAGAAGAGACCTGGGAAGGAGGTCTGTTGGCAGGGATTTCTGGGGTCTTGTATAGCTAGAATGCGGTGGACAGGATAGACATGTTTCCTTGGTTCTACAGACTCCTCAGACCATGGGGAATAGCAAAGCTGAAGGAAAGACAGCCAGAGTGGGACACTTTCAGTCATGGAGTCTAGGACAAGGATCCTTTGGCAGTATTGGGAACCATAGTGAAGCCACAGAGAATAGGAGACGGTTTGGAGAACTGGTCCTAGCCATACAATAGATATGGGTAGATGAATGACTGAATTTGAGGGCAGGGGAGGTACCATAACTTGGTAAAGATGTCCAATAAGGGGATTAATATAGGTTAGAAGCTAAGGAAAGAGGTCCGAACTAAGAAATATATGTTGGAATTGGGAACAAACACTGGAGAATACCAATATTTTTGAAATAGTCAGAGGAAGAAGAGTCTAGGAAGATGATTGAGAAGGAGCAATTATAGAGGCAGGAGAAAAACGAAAGAGGAAAGATGGCCATCATAGCAACTAAGAGGAGAAGGGTATCAAGAGGATATGAATGGCAGATCAAATCAAACAGAAAGATTGTTTAATGGAAATGTAACCACTGCATTCAGCATCAAGAAGGTCATTTATGATCTGCGTACAAGCAGTTTCAGTAGAATGTTGAGGATGGAAGTTAGTCTCATGAGGAAATAGAAATTTCAGTTTAGACTATTCATTCTAGTAGTTAGAAACAGATGCCAGAACAAAAATTAGGCAGATAAACTTGGCAATGTGAAAAAAAAAAAAAAAACACACACAGCTTAAATGAAATCAGAACTGAAAAAGTCTTTCTGCCTTCACACATAGAAAGATAAATACAACTCATGATTGTCCTAATGCTTTCTAAGCACTCGTGAAAGAAGCTGGCTTTCAGAAATTAATACTTATTTATCTGGGTTGACTGTTAAAAATAACAGAAAAACAAAAGAGGAGTAATTCACAATCTTCAGTAAAGTGAAGTAAATCATATAATTTATGTTTATTTTTCTGTGTCATCATTACATACTGCAGTTTTGTTTTCAAGTAACAATTAAGTTCCTCGTGGGTAAGGACCATAACTTCCAAATTCCCCACAGTGATTCACTAACTGCAAGGGCAGTGTGGATGCTCTCTAGAAATGCATGGACTGATTCAAGTGAAGGGAAGTGGTGTCACTCAAATACACAACTAACCTGCACTTTAAAAACTTCAGTTAGTTACCTAAACACATACATCACTTCAGTTCCACTTAGAAATTTTAAAAAGTTTAAACTCAGCAATACAAAAAACAAGGTGATTAACAAGTATGCTAAAAAAAAAAAGACACTAAGGATGGTAAAAGCAAAGCCAACATTTTAGTACTGTGTCGAGCACAGTGGACCTGACGGGGCGGGGGTAAATTAGGAGTATGAAGAGGCAGCTTTGTCTCCTGGGCAATAAGCTCTATAGCAGAAATGAATCCAAGGGGTCTAACTCTTGCCTCCTAACTTGAAACTTCATGCCTGATAAAGATAGGTGTATATTCACACTTAAAGCATTGCAGGTCTGACCTTTGCAGGTCAAGCTGTCACAGATCTGCCCAAGGGGCAAGTGTCATGTTCTCCTTCCCAGTCTCTCATTGATTCTTTAATTTATATACCCACACCCCTTACTCCTTCAGATCTTTTTTCTTTTCTCTTTTTTTCTCCTTATCTACCTTCTGCCTACTTCTGAGACCTGGTTTGTGCCATCCACATAGGCCAGGTGGAAAAATGGATAAAAGATAGGGGAATTTCCCTAGAGGCTGAGAGGAAGATTAAAGGTCCAGTCCGGCAGTTTCCCCAGCATCGGTGGAACTGGATGGTAGAGACCAGGAAGGCTAGTTGCTTCCCACTAGTGTCAGCACTGCTGAGGCTTGCTGGCCTTGAGTAGGACAGAGGCACTTAATGAGACCGCACCAAGTCCTGCCCTTGCCCTGTGCACCTTCAGCCCTCAATTAGTGTCTGAGCTGGCCCACAGAGAAGCTGAGGCCTCAGTGGCATGTGGTATGGCATTTGCACACAGCTGCATTTTTTTTCATATTATTCAATAAACTATAGCTTTTCAAAAAAATGCCAATAGCTAAAGTTCAAATTGAAGACCTACAGTTTACGTTTTCTAATGTACTTGACATTTCAGTTTGTATTTAATGATATTCTGATATCCTAACCTTTTGCTTTCTGACATCCCGAAGAAAAAACAAACTCTCACTCCTAAATTATTTTCTACTTAGAATAATATATTTTAGCATCAGAATTTTTATAGTTGGAAAAGACTTTAAACTTCACCTAGGTAACCCACTCTTCTCATTTTATAGTTATAAAAAATGTTCCAAGAAGACTAATAACATATTTATAATCACACTTATAATTTTATAACTTTCCTTTCTCCAAAAAGTATTGGGGGGAGCTCCAAAGTCATATACTTAGCTAATGGCTAAGCCAGGATGAGAAGAGAAAGTAAAATTAGAACTGATTTCACCAGTCCACAAATCTCTCTCACACATGATCTCATTCTCAAGGTTCTGTTAATAGTAGTAATAACAAAGATCATTGATTGTTAAAATAACCCAAGGTTCTCAGATCCAAAGACATGGTGTCGCTAGCATATTTTTATTCTATCTACTTTATAAACCTTTAGTTTATTATGATTGGCACTGGTGACAGCATTAGAGAGTTGGCTTTTTAGAAACTTAGCAGATACTTCCTCAATGTAAGTCCAGCATTCTTAATTTAAATTATATGATTTTTAATATGAAATAATTTAGAATCCATAAAAATACTTACCTCTAAGACTCGATATGCTAATGGTTCATAAATTTTCTCCCAATTCCCAATTCTTAATTATCTTGCATCAGACTAAACTCAAGTGTTACAGGATTTCCTGGATATTGAAAATGGCAAAAGTACTAGAAATAGTTTTCCTTTACTTAGCCCAAGAAAAGACAGGGCAATAAAAAGGATCAGAGATGTTATGAATTAATCATGGGAAAAAGGAAGTTAGGAAAGGAGAAATAGAGATGATGTTGGAAGAGAAATGAGTCTCCAAAGACTGCTATCACGACTTCAGTTTTCTTTTATAAAAATCTATTTCACTTTTGTATCTTTAATAATTTTGACCAATTATGATTCAATTAAAAGTATGTATTGAATATCTACTATAGTCAAGGCATCTATAGCTAGACACTAAAGGGAATATAAAGATTAGTATTACAGTCTTGGCCCTAAAGAAGTTTACAATAATAACTTATCAAGTACCAGTTATAGAAAGTAGATAAAAAAAATAGTGAAAGAATATTGGATTAAATAATAGAAGACTCAGCTTCTAATCTTAGCTAAATTTATTAACCATATAATCTTTGGTGAATCGCCTACTCTCTTTCTGTTTCAATTTCTTCAAAGGTATTTTATCTCTCTTGCAGGGTTTTTATGAAGACCAAATGCAGTAATCTCTTGGCAAGGTACAGGGGGAAAAATGGACTGATCTGGGAGATGTCTACCTCCCCCCAATTTTGTCTCATAACTTTTATTTTATACTCTTAACTTAAAAGTATACATATTCATAGTAGAAAAGAAGTGTAAAGAGAAGGAAAAAAATATTTAATAATTCAATTAAATAACTTGAACAAACACTACTAATATTTTGGTTTTTTAGTATTTTTTTTCCAATGCATCTCTCAATCAATACTTAAGCAGGTAACCACAGGTAACCACAAATATTATATTGAATATACAGTTTTATGCACTAAGTCAATTTAACTTTATAGTCTGTCATAAGTATTCTTTGCATTTCATTAAAGATTTTTTATAATTTATAATCATAATTGGTCATGGCTCCATGACAGTCTATTACACAGATAATACGAAAACCGTTTAAGCATTTTCCTAACGTTTGCTACTAATTTGCTAATATTGATAATGCTGTTGTGATAATCTTTGTAAATATTTGCCACTTCTAAATGATTTAAAGTCAATAAATCGAAGTTATGAACATTTTAGGCCTCATGAAATCTATTCCTAAATTGTTTTTTCCTGAAATGTTTGTAGTAATTTACATTCTTATTGATAGTGGTTCACAGGACCTGCTTTATCACTAAAAAATATGCACACAAGTAATTTGGTGTACTAGATTTCCATTGCTCTTATAACAAGTTATCACAAATTTAGTAGCTTTTAAATAATACAAGTCTATTATCTTAAAGTTGTATAAATCAGAAGTCCAACATGGGCCTCAATGGGCTATAATCAAGGTGTTGGCATGGCTGTATACTTTTCTGTAGGGAAGATGCTACAAAACAGTTCTAGAAAGGTTTAAGATTGCTGATCCCTAAAGTAATGCTCAGGTCCCCAAATCAGCACCAGGCAGGAAGTGAAATGCAAAGAGCATGTCCTGTAACATTCACAGGTGTGGCCACTGAGGATAATGGGCAAAAAAAGAAGAAGAAGAAAGAGCCTTCTAGAGGACAAAGCCAAAAGCCACAAAGAACAATCGGAGGAGTTACTCCCAGAGAGCCAAGAAGACCTGACAGAACCCAGATATTCTGGATTTTGAGTTACATGCAATAATTGTACAGGACTGTGGGTTTTCTCCTTTGAGGAGTTCATTCTGGGGATTCATTCTAAAGACTAAATGAGTAGGATTGAAGGGGGGCCCAAAGATTTACATTTTTAATAAGAAGTTGCTCTGTGGACCACACTTTTAAAAAATATTGATCTGGGGGAATATGAATCTTATGTATTTTACAGAGAAGAGTCTTAGTTCTTAAATCTACCCATTGTTCATTTCTACACCAAAAGGTTTATATTTTTGTACTGGGGAAATTTACATTTAACCCTTCCTTGCCTTTTCTTCTCTTATTCTCATTATTAAAGCTCTAATTATTTTACTTGCTTTTCTCAGTCAAAAGGTAATATACATACATAGTAAAAATATTCCCAAGAGTAGGAAAGAGTATAGTTTCTAGTTTCCCAGGCCTCCTCCCCAGAAACCACCAATGCTAATGGTTTCTTTCAGAAATAATCCTTGCCAAATAATGGCATAAATATCTCACATTTTTCTATGTAGAAAGATATTAAAAATAATGTTATATAATATGTAAACTTTGCCTTTTTATAATACTCAACAATATATCTTGGAGATTATTCCATATCAAAACTTATAAAACTTTTACTTCCTTTCCACACCTGCATACTATTCCAAAATCAACTATATACTAAATAATTCATCTTTTCTGATAGGATCATTTTAAATGTAGTATTACCAGCTGCAAAGTGTTTTGTGATGGAGTATATTTTTAGAAAAATCTATGTTTACTATATTCATTCTAAGTAACACATGTTATCTATTGTTAATATTAATGAAAATTACACTGAATTGAAAGATAATATGGCATGTGTTATAGAAACCACTGGATACACCTACAATTAAAAGCAGATATAATTTAACTATAAGTTCACCTTCCAGAAGTCTTTAAATTGTTTACTGGGCACGCAATATCACATTTCACACTTTAGAACAATGCCACTTTTAAGTTTTTGGGGGGTATGATTTGCTTCCCATCATAGAAGAATAAATGCTTAATAGTTCATTATTCTTATTTCCTTATTTATCCATGATGATAATAAAAGTAGAAAGCAATTTTCCCTAAATTTTCATGGATACTATGCACATAAAAAAAATAATTGTTACTATGTAGAGGTAGAACACCATTAGGAAGGTGGTAAGAATAGTTCTGAATGAGGAAAGAGCTTGTCAGAAAACTGCTATTCTCATGTCCTGAGATTTACAGAAGCTAAAATACAGGAAGTCAAGGGTGTGGAAACACTATAACAGAAGTCTGGGCCAGAAGCTCAAAAAAGCTCCAAGTGAAACAGAGGCACAAAAATATAAACTGCTAACTGCTTGTTTCATTGCTGGACAAATGCATATTGAAGGCCTTTATCCCTTCCTGCTAAGTGTCAGATGCAGACTGAAGCTTAAAAGTGTTGATTTATTGAAACTACTAGTCAAAACTACATATTCCAATTGCAGCATTTTCATTTTAACAGCTGCATAGGCACTGTTAATAATACTGCTTAAAAGAAATACTGTACAATCATAAAATGAAGTCTCATTTCAAGGAGATAATATTCCTACAGTCTTTATAGATGAACACACAGGACTGAAATTCAATGTATATATACCCTTTTTATAAAAGTGTAAATCTCTCTGAATTCTTTATCTCTTTCTTTTCTTTCCTGTCTTTGTTTACATTTCTTTATGAGCCCTATTTCTTTTCCGTACACCTCATCCACCAGCACAAAGAATCAACTCTTTATTCTTGGATTTTATATCTGGAAAGTATATGTAGGGACGAACACAAGATTAGAGAGAAGTAATAGTATGGATGGCACAAAACAGAAGAAAAGCTAACAAAATATCAATGGCATTTTTAAAGAATGCATTATTGAATTTAAGCTTATACTGAAATTTGTACTTAAAAGGTATAAGTGCTTCATCGGGATGTAAAGTACAGCATAGGAAATATAGTAAATAATATTGTAATAATTATGTATGGTATGAAGGGGGTACTAGACTTATTGGGGGATCACTTTGTAAATTATATAAATGTCTAACCACTATGTTGTATACCTGAAACTAATATAATATTGGGGAAAAAAAACCTGTGAATGCTTAAAAAAATTAAATGTTTGAAAAATTAAGAATATCTCAAAAACAATATTGAAACTCATCTGTTAAGACCTCACTCAGAAGGATAGTAAATGAAAACTAGCTTTCCATAGGAACCCAAGTGTTTTTGCTATCTTCCTTTTAAAATATGAAACAGTTGTACTCTGTATTTTCTGGAAAGATCACTTATTTTAAAATTTTGAAAATGAACAGCATTTATTTTGAAACTGAAAAATTCTGTTCCAAAGGGAAGTCAACATCTTGTCCCTAAAATTCACCCCTTCCTTCTCCTGTGTCCTTTGTCTCTGTGAATGGAATTGACAATTTCAGGGTCTCTAGAGTGAAACTTAATCTTGCCTTCAATCTCTTTCTCTCATATTCTCTATCACATCCGTGCTATCCTTTCCATTCCCACAACTTCCTAGGACAAGGAGTCATCCCGGACTCTACTTTTTCTCTTATTCCCCTTATCCAATCCAACAGCAAATATTTCAAAATATAGTTAGAATTTGACCACTTTTCACCACCACCACTGTCACCACTATGGCCCAAATTATCATCGTCTCTTACCTAGTTTACTGTACTGGTTTCCTAACTGGTCACCTTTCTCCTGCTTTTGACCTCCAGCTTCAGTCTATTCTCAGTAAAGCAGACTGTGACCATGGTTCTTCTCTGCTCAAAACCTCCAATGGCTTCTTTGCTCAGAAAAACCTGACAATCTTAAAGGACCTCGCCTCACACTTTCACCACCATGCACACCAGCTTTGGTCTCATTCCCTACCACTCTTTCCTCCATGAAGTCTCTCACTAAGCTCCAGCCATACCAACCTCCTTGCCAGGCCATGCTCTTCCCTTCCCACCCTTTATACTTGCTGTTCTCACTACCTGGAATGCTTGTACCTAGACAATGCATCATTCCTTCAGGTTTTCAGATCCGAAAAAGTGAACTTCCCAGTTAAGTTTTTTTTGGCCATTCTTTCTGAAATTTCACCATCCTTCTTCTAACATTTCAAATCTTTCTTCTCTGTTTCATTTTTTTCCCCACATCACATAATACATATTTTATTTATTTACCTAGTTTATTGGCAATTTCTCCAGTTTACTGGCAATTTCTCCAATTGTGATATAAACTCCATAAGGCAGAGATTAGTCTATTATGTTCCCCAACCCCAGAACACACAATAGAGACTTAGTAAATTTTGTTGAATGAATGAATAAATGAGAAAACAAATAAAAGAATGACTCCAGCCTGAGCTCTCACTGAATCTTTCCTGGCCTCCTGCCAGTAGCCTTTGTAACTAATCCTACATACCTCAAATCAGTAGTTTACCTAACACAGGTCTGATTCTATTGCTGCTCTGATAAAGAATTTAAGTAGCTCCCAAGTGTCCAGTGAGGAAAACACAATTCTATAAGAGGGATCTTTCATAATTTGGATACCCTTTTCTAAACTCATCTCTTTATATCCCATTCTTATACATTATTCTATAGACCTGTCTCCCAAACTTGAGTAATTTATGGGTCCTTTTTAAAGGGAAAAAATTCCTCAATGGCTTTCAAGGTCACATCTTAGGACCCCAATTTGAGAAACACTAATTTAAGAAATTGACATTCTGGTCAACAAGAAAGTATTTAATTACATATTATTACTGGTAAAGTAATTTTTAATATTATAACCAAAATGAAAACAAAATTTAAAAATCTTCCTATGCCTTGCACCCCCTTTGAGAATAAATCCATGGACCCCAGTTGCACAAACTACCTATTCCTCCGAGAAGGGGTCAATATCTACTTGCCTCCATGCCTTTACTCCTGCTATTCCTCTACCCCAAAATATCCTTCCCCTAACTAGTTATCAAAATTTTAATTATCCTCCAATGCCTAGTTTAATTATTACCTTCTTTGTGAACTCTTCTTTTTGATGCCCTCAGCCAAAATTTCTCTCAGTCTCTCGAGGCAATTTTATATCTTTTCTAAGGAATTAACTACATTATTCTCCTTTATGATATACTATTATTTCCCCATGGTTATTATAGCTCCTGAATGCCAGGAAGATAAACTTGTTCTCTTTTTATTTACATAATTAGTATAGTACCTTCCATATAACAACTAATAATGTCCACTGAATTAATCATCATATTGGGAAAAAAATAAATGTTTCTATAAATATTAACCTCTACTGATTGTCCTAAAAATGAACTGTTCACTAAAAAAAAAAGTTTATAAATAAATATATATAATATACTCATAACAAAAGAAAAAATATGGGAAAAAGTTTTAAGTAATTTATAGGACTCACTTTCTTTTAAGCATTAAGTCTGATATAGGTATGCATCTTAGGCCAGCTCCCAAAACCATAAGGAAGGATGTCAGAAGTACAGTTATCCGAAGACCTGAAAGGAAATAGAAACATCCGGATTATTTTCTCTTTTCTCTTCAAGTAAGTCCAATATTAAGAATAAAGGTTTTTTACTCAATCATACTGATAGTATATCTTAATAATATAGCTTTTCACTGTAACTCCTAACATAAAAAAAAGAAAACACCTCTGCTGCTGAAAATGAAATTATTTTAACTTTCATAGAAAACTTGAATGATCACATCAAGGACAGAGGAAGAAGTTTCACTAGCTCCAGTTTTCCAAAGTAAGTGGCTACAATGCTTTGTTTACCTGTAACACTAAAAAAATATAGAAAATAATTTTAAAGGACTAGGTATTTTAATTTTATATCTCCAACATAAAATTTTTAATTTTAAAATGCAAATTGCAAAAACTCTAAACTGGCCCTAAAATGTTTTTTAAGGTGATAGATTATTGCTTTAAATTTTCTCAAAAACTGACAACTGGCCAATTATATATTTTATATTATAATCAAGATAAACTATTACTTGTTATAGTATAGTAGGAGGTGATCCTTTAGGGTCCTTTAATTATTAATACAATAATATTCTTTTTTTCTTCATTTATTAGATGGCATTTAACATATAGAATGCTACTGTTAAAAAAAAGAAGCATGGTTTAAGACTTTACAAGAACTGTGGATCAGCTAGTTTTTCCCTTTGTATCCCAATACAATCAATTATTTTGAAAATGTGTGCCAATGGTCGATCTCATGTATAATAAAAAAAGAGAGAGAGAGACTATAACATAATGTCATAAAAAATAGACCTAATGTTCTGGTTATGACAGAGCAACATAATGGGACTGTATCTTCCTACGGTTGGAATGCTGTACTTTTGTTACTACTAAACTAATACCACCTTACTGTGTGTGGCAGCCACATCACACAGGTGGCTCATTCTGAGCATGTTGCAAAGGTGACAACATTTCTTTCAATTTCTCCCAAACTTAACACCTCTTTGAAACCATTTCACAGTGAGTAGATTTAAACTGTTTAATAACATTTTTTCTTTTTTTTCCAGACCTTCCTTTTTTCCTTTGCAAAGAGGAGATGGTTAGATGTTTGGTTTTCAAAGGGCTTCTCTGCTTGAAGGAAACTGAAAGTCAACAAAACTACAATTAAGCAGATTAAACATAGTAACGAAAATAACTTGAGACCTGAATCAGGTACACACATGCTACACTGAGGATAATTTGTTACATGAACTGAGTTAACGTTATAATATTCTCAGATGATTTAAGCATGATTAATACAATTTGGCAGAAGGAATGGCACAGAAAATTGTACTCTTGGTAATAAGTAGTGCATATATACTCATTTATTGCTTTTCTTATCAGAACACAGATTTTAAAACCACAGTATAGCCACAGGAAATAGAGTATAATTAATAAGAAATACATTCATGGTCATAAATACTCTAAAAAATGTTACTCATAAGGTTATACGGGAGTACCTTATGAGATAATAAAATTTTACAAATTTGGGACTATAAGGCTAATATTTTTTCCTAAATATTTGGATTGTAATTAAGGTTAAGTAGCCACCAAGTAAGCCATGGGGCATTATTTATGGCCATATGGTCCAAATGATCAGGTGCCTATTACTAATGCTTGAGGCTACCACACTTTTCTATTATGCTTTTTATCAAACAGCTACTGCAAACATTTAAGAAAAGGGAAGCTGTGAAAAGCTGATTATTTAAGCAACCTTGCAGGTACAGCTTGTGGCTTTCTTGCTTATTTTTAATTGTTGCCAAGTATGACTTAATCTACTCCAGCTGATGCTCAATTTTGAACAGAATGCTTTCTTTATCTCATTCAAAACTTGACAAGGCAGGATTCTAAAACTGCATGTAATCAAAAAGATATCAACTGATTTGGGGAAGGAGGGGAATGAGGACCCCAGAAAAACAGGTTTCTGAGACATTTGGGACTTTTATGTAAATATATCCTAAGTGATTTCAGTGCTAGGATGTGAGTGCAATAACCATTTGATGAAAGGTATTAGAACAATTCTGGAAAACCAAACATGACTGAAAATAAAAATAAATTATGTTTCAATATGGCATCCGGAAACTGTAGGAAGCGTCCTTCAAATGAATGAGATAACTCCTTTTGCTAGGAACCTATTTGGTTAGGTTATAGGAATGAAGTCTCTATAACAGGTATCTAAAAAACCAGCATGCAAAATTGTCTGGAAACACACACACACAGAGACAGAGACAGAGACAGAGACAGAGACAGAGACAGAGACAGACATCCATCCATAGTGGAAGCATGGAAAATCACTGATGGCCCCAAAGTTTATCTGGTAAGATTGCCTTTCCCAGGCTCCACAATTCCATCAGCTGGACTGAAGACAAGGTCTGCTGGCTCCAGACAAGACCTCTAGTCTCTTCCTATCCTCAACAGTCACAGCCTTGCCACCACAATCTACCTTGGAGACCATCAGGACTAATCACATTGTGCCTATTCTTCCTGTTTATAACAGTCATGAAAGATCCAAGATTCACAGGTCATTCTTATCCAAATATGGACTCATATATCCCCTAATCTGACCTCATGTCCACCACCTCCCCAACTCTGGAACTCTTTGACTGTGCCTGCCTTCTGGAGTACTCAGAATCAGTGGAATCCTTACATTCTCAAGTTCATCTCTAAACATTCTCTTCACCTCCCACTGAAGCTTCTCTCCTGAGAATACTGCTTCCCAGCCACTTCCAGATCATTGTTTACTCTTTCCTCTCTAAAGCTCCTCAGTTTCTTTCTTTTGACACTTTTAAGATTTTCTCTAGTTTTAAGCAATATGATTATGAAGTGCGTTGGGTAGTTTTCTTCATGTTTCTTCTGCTGGGATGCTTGAATTTCTTAGATCTGTGGGTTTACAGATGTCAAATTTGGTATTTTTCTTGCCATTATTTCTTGATTTTCCCTCCACCTCATCTCACTCCAAGCCCTCTCCCATTACCTCTCTCTTCTATTTCTGGGACTCTAATTACATGTGTACTGTTAGGCTACTTAAAATTGTCTTGCAGCTCACTGATACTTGTGGAGTCTTTGTTCGTTTTTAGCATTTTATTCTCTGTGTTCTATTTTGGATGATATTATTGCTATGTCATCAAGTTTACTTATCTTTTCTTCTGAAATGTCTAATCTGTTGTTAAGTCCTGTCTCAGACAGAAATGACATTTTCATCTGTATAAGTTTAATGTTGGTCTTTTTTTCCCTCTGTCTTTCTTTAAGACGTTCATGCTTCCTTCTATCTTCTTGAACATACATAGCATATTTATACTAGCTGTTTTGATGCCCCTATTAATTCTATCTTCTGTGCCATTTCTGGGTCTGTTTCTATTGATTGTTTTTTCTCTTCTTTATGGGTTGAATATTTTGCATGCTCAGTAATTTCTGATTTGGATGACAGGCATTCTGAATTTTACTTTGTTGGGCAATAAATCTTTTTCACTCCTTATACATTTCTGAACAATGTTTTGAGACGCAGCTAAATTACTTCTAATCTATCTTTGCAAGGAGTACTTTTAAGCTTTACTACAGGGAACCAGAGCAGCTTTTAGTCTAGAGTACATCTGTCTTTACTACTGAGGCAATGCCCTTCTGAGTATCCAACTCAATCTCCTGCTATGTATTCTGAGGTTCTTCCATTTTGGCTATTGGAAAAGTGAAGTATACCCAGCCCCGTATAAACTTTGGGAATTGTTCTCCCTGCTCCTTTTTGGTGATCCTTTCTTCAGACTTAAGTAGTTTTCTCACATGTATCCACTGATTGGTGCTTAGCTGAAAACTCATAAGGAACTCTCTGTAAATCTAGACCTTTCTCTTGGTGAAGCTTCTTCTTCTCTGGTACTCTACACTAAGAATTATAGCTATGTTGGCCTCTTTGAATTCTCAGTTGTCTCCCCAACTTAAGAAAACTGTGGGGCTTTGTCTGGGATCCCATTTCTTTAGTGCTGCTTGGAAATTCTCTTCAGGCAGTAACCTGAAGCAATCACAGGGATAATTGTTCTGCTCCGCCTATTGCCCAATGTCCAAAAACCACTGTTTCATATATTTTGATTTTGTTTTTTTTTTTTTTAGTTATTTAAGATAGAAGGATAAATCCAGTTCCTATTACTCCATCATGACCTGAACAGCCTTTATTTGATTTTATCTGACTGTAATACTCACTGCTCCTTGCTGCAATTATCTACAGACAATCACATACCTGCCTGCGGGTCATTTACCCTCTATACTTGAAAACGTATTGGCTCATTATTACTCCTTAGGACACTATTTCTTCCATAAATCTGGTGGTTTCAATACCCACTAAATGATTCTTTCAATACCCTGGCCTCTCAGTCTCCTGACTTCTTATTTCATGATCATGTCCTTAGTTTACCTCAGTTGTCCAGTCTCTTGGTTATGCTCTTTCCTTAACTTTACCATAATTGCATCCGTGACATAATCTCAAATTCAAGCATTCCATTATTCACCTCCTTTCTTTCCCACTCATTCCCCCTAGTACTCTAAATCTTCATCCAATTGGGAATGACAATTTTGGAGCCTACTACTTTTTCTCATCCATGTCTTGTGTCTCCTTTTCTCCTTTACCCAGCTTAGATCCCATGTTCCATAGCACTCTCTACCTAACCTTCTATTCTTAGCCTGCAATTTCTTCATCGTGCTCACCTGGTAAACTGCAACTCTGTCCATGCCTGTGCTTGCTCAACAGAACAGGCTGGAGGAAAACACACACCATGCTGGTTGGTCTCTCTTGAAATTAATGCCTAATAACTTAAAACAGACCCTTAGTACCCAACAATCCTACTATACTGTCATGCACCATATAATGATGTTTTGGATAACAATGGACATAAACAATGAATGGTGGTCCCATACGGTATAATGGAACTGAAAAATTCCTATTTCCTGGTGATGTCATAGTTGTTGTAACATCGTAGCACAAAACATTACTCACGTGTTTGTGGTTATGCTGGTGTAAACACACCTACTGCACTGCCATATAAAAGTATAGAACATAAATTAAGTATAGTACATACTGGATAATGACAGTAAACAACTATCACTGATTTATACATTTACTATACTATACTTTTTATCATTAGAGTTCAGCAGTTTACAGCATCTCTTGATGACATCATTTTCTCTTGTACTTGATTAATCTCATGCTATTTTGTACAGTAACATGCTGTACAGGCTTCTGGCCTAGGAAAATAGGCTATTCGATTTAGCCTAGGTGCGTTGTAGGCTATACTGTCTAGGTTCGTGTAAGAACATCCTAAGATATTCACACACAAGAAAATCGCCTAATGACACATTTCTCACAACATATACCCTTGGTGAAGAAGCACATGACTATAATTTCCTAGTCCTTGTGTTCTTCACTGTTCTAGAAAATAGTTTAACAATTTATCCTCTCTCTTTAATCCTCCAATAACTCCCCTATCATCACTTGTAAGGCGATAATTTTGTTTCCTATTTTCTGAGAACCATAAGCAAAGAGAACTTCCACAAGCTCCTACAACACACCATCTGTATTTATATACTCTTATCTTCTATTCTGTTTTATTACTGGAGAATTAAATGTCAACACTTCTAAGGCCAACCTGTCTATGTGTGCTCTGGAGGACTGCATCCCCTCCTGCTTATTCAAGGATATAGTAACAGCAATTCTTCCTTCTTCCTCCAGCATTGCCAATTTTCCCCCTTTCTATTGGATCCATTAGGATACTGCATTACAGAGATATGTTTTAATATCTCTTATCTTTAAAAATATCTTTTCAGTAGCTACATTCCCTCTAGCTATTGCCCCATTTCTCTCCTGTCCTGTATAGCAGAACTACTTGAAAGAAATATCAACACCCACTGTCTCCAATTCTTCTCCTCACAATTTATTTTGGACTCACCCCCAACACTCCAGTGAGACTATTTTTTTTAAAGAATACCAAAGAGCTCCATGTTGCTAAATTCAAGGCTCTTCTGTCAGTCCTCACTAGCCAGTTATCCCTTACCTCTGCAACCTCTAAATGTCAGAATACCCCCAGACTCAGTCCTCTTCTGAAGCAATGCTGATTTCCACAGGTGATCTCCCTCATCCCCAAGGTTTTGAATACCATTACAGGTTGACAAATCCTAAATTTAGTGCTCAGCCCTCTCCCCTGAACTCCATATTAATAAATCCAACTGACAGTTTAACCTGTCTACTTGGATATCCAACAGGCATTGCAAACCCCTGATCTTCATGCCATCTGCCTCTAATTACTCCTTCGATAATCTTAGACATCTCAGTAAATTGCAGTTTGATTCCTCCATTTACTAATGCTAAAAAGTTGAGAACCATTTTAGACTCCTTTCCTTCCTTTATACCCCACCTCCAATCCATCAGCAAATACCAGTGAGCATACTTTCAGCATATATCAAGAATCTAACCACTTATCAAATCTTCTACTATTATCATCCCATTTGGAAGTCACCATCAGCTCCTTCTGGGTTATTCCACTTGCCTCCCAACTGGTCGCCCTGCTCTGGTTCTTGTTCTCAAGTCATCATTTTATTCTTCTGCTCAAAGCCTTCCAATGGAGAGAACCTTCCTCACTCCTCAGTGGTAAATGACCTTACAGTGGCCTATGAGGCTCTGTGTAATTCAGTCTCCCATCATCTTTGACCTTATCTCCTACTGTTGTTTCCCTCATGGCTCAGTACAGCTGCACAGGCCTCATTTCTCTTTCTTGGATATGCCAAACAAGTTTAGGACCTTTTCCCAAAACAGTCTTG
The DNA here is from genome assembly GCA_004027375.1 of Macroglossus sobrinus. Lineage (NCBI taxonomy): Eukaryota > Metazoa > Chordata > Mammalia > Chiroptera > Pteropodidae > Macroglossus > Macroglossus sobrinus. The sequence goes on along the minus strand of PVKZ01000056.1, from coordinate 2,009,166 downwards.
TCCAGAAGTCAAGCTTCCTTTTTCCCTTGGGTTTCTGCTCAAACATATCAGTAAGGCCTTCCTGACACTGTATATAGATTATCACTCAGTCACATCCCCTTTCTTCCTTGCTTTGCCTTATTTTTCTCCAAAGAACTATCACCATCCGACATACTAAATATTTAATTTTATTGTTGTTTGATGACTGGATCTCTTCACTGGAATGTAGGCTCTGTGAGGACTCTCCCCAGTGCTATCTCCTTCTTGAACCTTTCTTCGCTTGACTTCTAAGGCACACTTGCTTTTGGCTCTCCTATTATCTCACTAGCTAGTCCTTTTTGTTTCCTTGCTGGAAAATGGAAAGAGGTAAGAGAGTACAAAACCGATCTGATGAGGATAAGCAGACTACTATGCTAAGCTGGCTGGGACCTATGGTAGTAGATCCAGTTAGGAGGCTAGTGGAATAACTCTGATAGGGCTGATGGTGACTTCCAACTGGGGTGACAATAGTAGAGGACTTCACAAGTAATTAGATTCCTGATATATACTGAAAGAATAGAAATTCACTTTCTATGTACGCAGATAGAACATCTGCAGCCAATAGATGAAAAAGTACTAGGAAAAGAAAAACCACTTTAAAAAAATTAAAAATAAATTTTAAAATTTATTTTTTGTTGCTTCAACCAATAGAAAATATAAATTTGAATTCACCATATAGTCACAAGAACTCTGAAAGAACTCCTAAAGTAACTTATTTTATAAAACGAACAGGTAGTCCCTAATTTATCCGGTGAGGTATAGTAGATATAATAAGAAAGGTAAAAATTAACATTTTTCTACCATAAAGACAAGATTAGCTAAATTTAGCAAATATTGAGAAAAATGCTCCTAATAAAAAGATAAATACAAAGAAACAATAAAATTAGCATTTCCCCTTACATTTAATCAACATTGTAAGAAATGACTGAGGAACTGTCAGAGATCAGAGAGGTTATGGAGAAATAATAAATAAATGCAATTTGAGACCCTCAAGTGAATCCTTGGGAAGAGGGGGGAAAAAGACATTAGTGGAAAAACTGGTGAAATCCAAATAAAATCTATAATTCAGTTTAAAAGCAAATAAAAAACAAAGAAAGAAAGAAAACCTCCATTCAGTACAAGAAACCCTTCCTCAGATCTAGCACATAGCCTCTGCATAAGTTCTTGTGTGGAAGTACTTATGACCTTCCAGGGCTGGGCATATTTATTTCATTGTTAGAAGGTTCTTCCTTGTATGGCTTTGAGTTACATCCCTTTGTAACTTCTCTCAGTTTAGTTCTTCCTTCTAGAACTACACACATTAAATCTAATTCCTCTTTTACTTGATCTTCACATATTTCATATTCTGCCTCAAGTTTCATTTTGAAGCTTGACACACCCAGTTCCTTTCATCTTATACATTATGACTTTTACATCCTTTATCATTCTTACCACACAACTTTTAAAATACTCTAGTTTATCAATGGCCTCCTTAAAATTAATGCTCAGAACTAACTGAACATTGGAGTAGAGCATATCAAACTATTTCTCTTGTTTTAGACACTATGCTTCACTGCCTAAAATTGTCTTCCCTTTTTCAGCAGATACACCACATCCATCATGAATCATTTACCCATACTTATGTGGTATAATTCAATGCTTTATCATTCAATCCTATGACCTTTTTTCCCTTCTCTTCAAAGAATCACACTGGCAAGTTGTAAAGTGAGATGACTGTCCAGAGTATTCTTCTGTGAAGAGTCTTCATTCATTTGCAAGCTTTATCTAAGAGTTATAAATCTCAACTGACACAGCCACCTCCTTACATACACACGCTTTAAAGCTGCCGTGATCATTTCCCAGAACCCAAAGAGTCAGGTCCGAGTTTCCCAACAGCTCTTCCTGGGCTGGAGTCATGTATTATGCAAAGCCAACTCATTACTTCCTTATATCTGGGCATCATCTGTCTATTTTCTGATCTTTTCACCCAACATCCCAAAATCCCTTTGAAGTCAAAGCATCAATCATTTTTGTGGTGTAAAGAACACACACAGCCTGTGCACGGGATGCTCTGATGTCCACAATAAGCAAAAACGTTAACATTTAGAGAAGGCTTAATCCCTGCTGTTGCATAATGAGCCCCGATAAAAACATAAGAGCTACAAAGAAGCCTTACTGTATTTGTCGCTTTGGGATTGGAGGTTCCTAGTCAGGAATGGGATGCGAGCAACACTCCCATCACCTCACACAACCCTTAAGACGAAGCCGAGGGAGGAGGCTGCCCCAGGAGTGACAGCGCCTGCTGGTGCTCCCCGGAACACCTTACCTCTCTTGTCCAGAAGCCACATGAACGCGAAGCAGGGCAGGAAACCGATGGGACCCCACAGCACCAGCAGCGCGATGTCCCAGCTGGAGAAGCCATAAGCCTGGCGCGCCGAGTTCTGGATGGGACCCCAGGTGTTCCAGACCAGGCCCTGCGCAAACCCCAGCAGCGAGAAGAGCAGAAGTACTAGCCAGCGGCGCCCGTACACCCGCCCGGGACCTTGGGCGGCTGCGGGTAGCGCCGCCGCCGCAGCCGCAGCCGCCGCCTCTCGGCTTCTCCGAGAAGCCCCCGGCGCAGGCCCCAGTCCGGGCCCCAGCAGCGGCTGCCGCTCCTCCTCGCTGCTCCAGCCGGTGCCCATGGCGACGCGCGGTTCGCGGGGCCCCTGCCCAGCGCGGTCCCGGCGGCCACCGACCAGCCCCGCGCAGATGCAGCCGGAGGAGGTGGAGGCCGAGGCTGCTATAGTCGCCCTCGGCCTCCCGGCCGCGCCTAGTGCGCTTGCGCCGAGAGAGCCTACCCTAGGCAGGGAGGGGTGGCAGGTGCGGCGGGCCAGGAGGAGGCTGGGGTACAAATTGAGACTTTGCGTCCTCCCCACAGGCGGTTGATAGGAGACAAAATGGATCCGGCGTCCCGGAGAATGGATGGATAGGAATTGGAAAAGCGGAGAGGAGCGCGGCTGAGCCTGGGGAAAAGGAAACTCCCAGGGAGGCTGTATTAGAGGAGGTTGGGCAAGGAATCCGGGTTGCTGTAGGAAGTGTCCAAGTTTTACATCATGTGCCTAATAAACAACTCGGTGACCTCCGGTCACTTAAGCCAGTGCTTTCTTCCGTATTGGGTTTCTTCTTATTTTTGTTGGGTTTGGGTTTTTAACTTCAGAAATTATAGGTGGAGATAGGGTAAGATTGAGGCATAGTAGGGACCCAGAGAATTGCCTCTTGACAATCATTTTTTTTTTATGTACAATAAGTACTGCCTAGTTTTTTTAGCTTTTTATCCTACATACCTAATGAGATTATAAACTAGCCACTTTCACATATATAAACGATATAGATATGATTATACTATTTTGCTTGTCATTAATAGGCGATCGATAAAGACATGTTCAGACTGAAAGATTTCTGTCCCCAAATGATCTAGTTAAACGATTTTGACCTGACGAAAAGTAAATAAGGATAAGAGTGCAGGTTGTTGATCTCTTGATCAAGCAGCTGGTTGTTTATTTTGCTATACAAATTCAGGAGGCTGACAACTGACAACTGGTGTCCTTGCAAAGCTAAGTGATTTGACTTGTCTGGGTGAGGAAATGAGTCACCGGTAACACAATGAAAGGACATCTGCCCTAGGTTCATATTCCCTGGCAGCCACGAAAACCAGGTGGGGTCATTTTGCTACCAGAAGGGCAAAAGAGGTGGGAAGAGAAGAAAAAGAGAAAGGTGGGCTCTCTAGGTATTCAAGGCTAGTAAGATCTGTTGCAGAGTAAACGAGCTTTCAGCCACATTTCACTGCTCCGAGCCCGACAAAAAAAAAAAAAAAACACAAACATCTTCTAAAACTTCAAATAGTTGGAGGAAAGCGCCAAGGCGGAGAGGAAAGACCTGACTAGAAAAAGAGAAGAAGAAACGAAGCCAAGAAAAGACTACATTGAAAGAAGGCTAAGTAAGGGAAGACAGAAAGAGCCGCAACCGAGACCACGTGCTTGCCTTTCAACAACCCCGGAATCAAAACAAATCTGCGTGGTCAGGCCCAGAGCTCGTCACGTGTCTTTTACGTGAGAGGCGCTTGCGGAAGAGTCGGGTAGCAACCGCTGCGACTCCTTCCTGTGCGGTAGTTTCTGAGTCGCGCTTTTGACCGTCCTCAGGTCCCGCCCATGCTCGGCTCCGCTTTATTTTTGGGTTTCAGGTGAAGCTCGCGTCTTGCTAGCCATGGCGGCAGGCCCAGGGGCGACCAGTGATGCATGCCACACAGCTAGAGCTGGCGGGGAGGAAGGTAGGTGCTAGGCAGAGGTCAGACCACGAACCAGCTTTCTCTTGGCACCTCTCATGTGGCCATTTGGTCTAGCGTTTATCCAGGGTTTCCTCTGGCCCTGCATTAAGCTATGATGAAAATTATTTGTATTCTAGTGAACGTGGTGTTCTCAAGTTGCAGAATCCAGATTTTTGATCATTGTTCAGACCTTGTATTTCCCCCTTTCCGCGCCCCCTCACACAGACACCACCGTCCTACCAGTGCTGTTTAATTCATGACATTTTTTGAATATTACAATAGATTAAAATTAAATTTGTGAGATTGGAGCCCACCCTTGAGGTAAATAGAAAGATCCAGGACTTGTGAACAGGGATTATGAGCTTTTGTTCGATTTCAGTAGAATCCTGCTTTAGAGAACAAGTAAGGTTTGGAGGCCCGTGAGCCAGAGTTCCCTGTTAGCCTTTATTTACTCAATAAATAAATTGCTCTGTTCCTAGCACTCTCCTAGGGACTGTCACGGGATCCAGGGACTTTTGATTGTTTATAACAAACCCTCTTTGAGTAAAGAGGCCTGACTAAGATATGTGGTAATGTAAATACTATCAGTAGTACACAGTGAGGGCTGTCACCAGCAGAGAAATCCCAGTTAGGAAAACAGGGCTTCAAGGAGGGACTAGTTTGAGGTGGCGTTTATGATTGGATGAGATAGTGACAAATCCAAGTGGTAGTGATGAAGAGTCCTGGGAAGACAGGGAGCAGGAAAGCACAGGATGGATTTGGTTGGAGATCAAATAGTCATGTTTGCCTAGAGGGGGAAATGACCAGAAGAAACAAATGATAACTTTTTACTATTTGACTTACTTTTATAACTCACTTATGTACCCCAAGGAGACAATTCTTGAACTTCATCTGTACTCTAGTTCATTGATCCTTCCATTTTCTGCCCATCTGTACCCCCTAATCCAATTGAGAGTGCATGTCATAGTTTAACATTATGATCTCTCCCTTGAAAATATACTGTCTCTTGTCCCTCCCTCCCTTTTATTCTTCTGGCAAAACCCACACTCTGAATGAACCTGTTTTTTTGCCCTCTGCATCTTCACCTTGGCTGAACTTTGCTGGAAAAAGTCCTGGATAGATTGATAACACTATAAAATGAAAATGGTCAACTTCAGGAAGGGCCTGAGATCTTTCTGATCTTCTATTTCTGTGATAGTCCTACTTTCTTTTTCCAATGACAGTTGCCCAAGCTGTATCTTTTCTTCGATGCTTTTTTACTTTCATCTGATGACTTTGCAAGTCAGGTCAATTCTGCATCTAATCTGTCTTTTTCCTCCACTTTCAGACCCTTGTCCAAATTATCCACGTTTCTTACCTAAACCACTACTATATCTTCAGGTGCTGTGTCCCTGTTTTCTATCTCATACTGCTCCAATCCCTTCTCTGGTCAGCAGCAAAAAAAGAGACTTTCTTAAAATTCTTAAAATTTCATTGCACTTAAAACTTAGAATAAAATCTAAAGTCCTAACCATGGCCTACAAAAATCCTTAGTCTGGGCTCTGCTCTTGTCTCCAGGAATATCTCTTGTCACACATACCCTTCCTTTTATGCTTTTCACATAGCTGGTTCCTAATCTTCAGGTTTAAGAGTATGTCACCACCTGAGACTTTAGCAGACAAACCTATTTAAAACAGTCATTGTAGCTTACCCGACCTCTAACTCTAGCTGTTCTATAAATACAGCATGCTGCTTCCTTCATTTCATTTACCACAACCTGTAAATACTTGTTTATTATTGTTTCTTCCATTAGAACTTAAATACCTTGAGGGCAGGACCTATAACTGTTTTGTTCACCACATGTGCCCAAGCAGCAAGTACAGTGCCAGGCATACAGGCACTAATATTTGTTGAGAGAGTAAATAAGGGAACGCTGTTCCAAGTCCAGAGGCAAGAGGAGAAAGAGCTTGGCATGGTCCAGGAACTGAAAGAAGTTGGTATGAGGTGTGGTGAGAGAAGAAGAGGGATCCTGATGGGTACCTTGTACCAACAGTCCTCAACTTTTTGGCACCAGGGACCAGTGCTCCTATGAGAATCTAATGCCTGATGATCTGAGGTGGAGCTGAGGTGGTGATGCTAGTGTTGGGGAGCAGCTGCAAATATAGATGAAGCTTCACCAGCTCACCCACTGCTCACCTCCTGCTGTGTGGCCTGATTCCTAATAGGCCATGGACCAGTACGAGTGTGTGGCCCAGCGGTTGGGGACCCCTGCCTTATACCAAGTTAAAGAATCTGGACTTTATGACAGTGAGAAACCTTTGAAGACTTTTAGGTGGGGTAGTAAAGTTATCAGATTTATTTTTAGGAAGATCACTCTGGCTGAAGGGTGGAAGATGGAGAAAGACCAAAGGACAGGGTACTTCATCGCCCTCAGTCTCAGTTTCCTCCTCTATAAAATGCATGATTATTGTGAAAATTAAAAATAATTGTAGATAATGTAGTATAGTATCTGGCTGGAATTATGTATTCAAGAATGGTAACCATTTTTATTAATAGAAAGTGCTGGCATTGGTGACTGACTGATGTTGAAACAGAGAAAAGAAATTAGAGATATCTGAGAGAAAAGAAATTAGAGATATCTGAAAATTTCCAGCCTGAGAAATGACATATAAATTAGGAACCTGAAGGAAGGAGGTGGTTGCGAGAGCACTGTTGAGTTTGAATGTGAATGCATATAGAGTTTAGATTTGGAAAGATACTGCAAAAGATCTCAAGCATGTAGCCGAGGAAGGAGAGGTTTTTATTTTTTATGGTATTCACATACTATGAATTCACACTTTTAAAATGTACAATTTGATGGTTTTTATTATGTTCACAGAATTGTGCAGCAATCACTACTATAATTCCAGAAAATCTTCATCACACCAAAAAGAAACCTTGTACCCATTAGCAGTCACTCCCCATTTGCCCCTCTCTCCAGCTCCTGGCAACACTCATCTACTCTGCTATCCAGATTTGCCTATCCTGGAGATTTCATGTATATGAAATCATACAATATGTGGCCTTTTGTTTCTGGCTTCTTTTACATAGCATAATATTTCCAAAGTTCATCTGTGTCATAGCACATATCAATACTTCATTTCTTTTTATTGTTGACTAATATTTCATGCATAGTATGGATATACTGCATTTTGCTTATCCATTCATCAGTTGGTGGGCATTTGAGTTGTTTCTGCTTTTAGGCTACTAAGTACATTCATATACAAGTTTTGGTATCAGCCTATGTTTTCAGTTCTTTTTTTCATATAGCTAAAAATGGAACTGCTGGGTCATATATGTTAATTTCATAATTTTATATTCTTGAGGAAACTGGTGATTCTTAATCTTGAAGTTCTAAGGGAGGAAAAATCTGATGAAAGTATGGATTTGCTCTTCTGAAAAATACAGCATGAACACACATTTTTGCGGGTGACTTCAATTTTTATATTAAAGGATTCTCAGAATCCTGTCTGTGGAACTTTGAACTCTCTTTTAAACTATCATTCTCCCTATAACACCAGTTTGGGATGACTACTTATTACCGTTACAAAGTAAGTTGAATGAGCAAAATCCTACTGGAAGAGAAGGCTTTGCTTTAAATTAGGTAAGGCGTATGTGAATAAAGGGTACAAAAAATCCACACACTGGATAAATAAATGTGAAAGGATCAGTATGGTCACTAGAGTGATATATATTGTTAGAGTCATAGAAAAGTTATTTTTGAGGAGACTTATTACCATTCCATTATCCAAAAAGTTGAATGTGCACTATAAATAGGAGACTCTTTCATACAATGAGGTAGAAGACAGTCCTTGCCCTAAAATAGCTTCTAAATACAGTTTGGGGAAAAAAGACACAGAGAAAAAGAATCGTAGTATAGGACATATCCACAAGGCAGGGAGGTGATTAGTTGGGACGTAGACATTACACATATTAAGTGCTTTGGGTGCTGAGAGGAGAAAGAATTGATAAAGGTTGGATTGTGTTTGTGCTTCCTTGAATAATCTGAAGGTTTGGTATGTGCCACTTAACAAGGGGATATATTCTGCGAAATCTATTGTTAGGCACTTCAATCTTTGTGCAAACATCATAGAGTGCACTTACATAAACCTGGATAGTGAGGCCTACTACACACCTAGGCTGTATGGAGCCTGTTGCTCCTAGGCTACAAGCCTATACAGCATGCTCCTGTACAAAACAACATGAGGTTAAATCAAGCACTAGAAAAAGTGATAGAATCAAGAGAGGCAATAAACACGAGGTATGAGGCTGCTGCCGTTGTAATGTGGCATAGTGTTTTATAGTAAATTATATATATAAGTAGAGAGAATACACTCTAAATGATAAAAACTATATTATAGTAAATATATAAACCAGTAACAAAGTCATTTATTATCATTATTAAGTATCATGTGCTATACATATTTGTATGTGCTATATTTGTATACAATTGGCCAGGCAGTAGGTTTGTTTACACCAGCATCACTGTGAACACATGAGTAATGCGTTGAGCTACAATGTTGAGATGACTGCGACATCCTAGGTGATAGGAATTTTTCATCTCCATTATAATCTTAAGGGACCACTGTCCTTCATTGACCAAAACATCATCATGTGGCTCATGACTGTAGTTTGACTATGGAAATGAATGGAAGAGGCCATTTCTGGTGAGATGAGGCCAGGAATAGAGTGAATGGAGGAAAGACCAAGGTCCAAGGTATGTAGCAGTGGGTAGGGGCGGGGAGTGAGGAAACAAGACTGATTCTACTGAATGGAAGTGTGGCAGAATATGCAAGTGAAAAGGAGGAGGAGTGTGTCACTTGCGACCCAAGAAGGTCAAGGTGAACTAGAAGTGTTGAAGTGGAAAAAAAGAGAAATCATGGATTTCAGTTTTCTCAGAAAAATAGAGCAAAGGCACTACACAAAGTGAGGAAATGGAGAGAGAGGGGATTTGAGAGTGAAGAAGCTTTGAAATGGTTGCAGTGGGGCCAGGATAATTAGGAGTCAATGATAGTGTGATTGGGAGCAGGAAAGGGAACCTGTGGAGATGAGCATTAAATTGTGGAACTGATCCCTTTATTTTGAGACTGTCTGATTGTGTGCAATAGTTCTTAGCAAAAGTGAAGAAAACAAATGGTCATTTCATACATTGCTAAAAGTAAGATGTGAATTCGGAAAAGATTTATTTAGCATTATTTTATGTCAAGCACTGTGCCAAACTCTAAATATATGAAAGTAAAGGTTTGCCTTCGAGGATGTGACATAATTTGTTTGAAGTAACAGGTTGGAAATTATTAAAAACAAATATGAGATGAGTAGGCAGAGCACAAAGGATTTGGGGGGCAGTAAATATATTTCACATGATATTGTGATGATGGATATATTTCATTATATTTTTTTGTCCAAAACCATAGACTACACAACACCAAGAGTGAACCCTAAGATAAACTGTAGACTTTGGGTGATTATGATGTGCCAGTTTAGGTTCATCCTTGGTAAAAAATGTATCATTCCAATGAGTTATGTTGATAAGGGGGTGGGGGGGCACACACATATGAAGGGGGGGGGGGATATGGGAAATCTCTGTACCTTCCTCTTAATTTTGTTGTAAGCCTAAAACTACTCTAAAAAATAGTTTTAAAACAAACAAACATGAAACTACTTATTGGTAGGATCAACCTAAATTCTGACTATGATATGTTTCTTCCAGGATCACACATTGGTTGAAGCATTTCAGTGCAATTAAAAATTACAATTCTTTTAAAATGATTCTATCTTTCAGACCGAAGGTATTATATTACCATTGGGCTCTCATAGTTTTAGTTATATACAGGCTTATGCCTTGATGAAGGGAAGGATGAATCTTTTCAACTGTTCCTGCAGTCCTTCCAAAGGAAATATCTCATTCCAGAATTGTATGGACTCGAATGTCATATACAACTGACACTCCTACATAACTTCAGTTAGGGTTGCCATACTCTCCATGATATTCTTGTTCTCATTTCTAAAAAGAGCAGGGGTGGGACAGGGGAGTTTAAAGAAAAATAAAAGCCTCTGAGATCTCAAAAATGTTTCAAATTCCCATGCTAGAGCACATGATAATTCATGTATAGCTAAAATACTTCATATTTAATCATGACTTTTAGCAAAATAATACTATTGAATATTTTTTAATGGTGGTAAAAAAATAAAGTTTATCATGTTTACCATTTTTAAGAGTTCAGTAGTGTTAAGTATATTCATACTGTTGTGAAACAGATCTCCAAGACCTTTTCATCTTGTAAATCTGAAACTGTACCCAGTAAACAACTCTCCTTTTCCCCTTCCCATCAGCTCTGGCAACTGCCATTCTACTTTCTGTTTCTATAAATTTGACTATTGTCTTTTTTGTGACTGGCATTTTTCACTTAGCATAATATCCTCATAGTTCATCTGTGTTGTAGCATGGGACAGGATTTTCCTTCTTTTTTAAGTCTGAAAAATCTTCCTGTGTATGGATAAACATTTGTTTATCCATTTGTCAGTCAGTGGACATTGGTTGCTTCTACTTTTTGTCTGTTATGAATAGTATTCCTATGAATATGGGTGTGCAGATATCTCTTCAAGATTCTGCTGTTGAATATTTTTTATTAAAAAATGATGAAATAATCAGTTTGTTTTGGATGATGGAAAATTTACTTAGTGGAAGCTGAAGAGATAAAAACATTTTGGTGGAAATTTTGAAGATACTTTGGAGCATTTCAAAGAGCTTTCGTCTTTGAGACATCATTCTTTCTAGTATTAACTTCACTTAAAATATAGATTTACTTTTTCTTGCTTTAGGTTTAGGACCATTATTACTTTGAACTTATAAGTATTACTTTTGAGCCGTTTTCTGGCTCATGAAAGATTGCATCAATCAGGGGGAGACGATTTTTTGGGTTAACTGGGCAAGAGTGACATGTATGAAGATGAGAAGAAGAGGATGGTAGCTGTCCAACATCTGTCTCCTGACCCTGGGTGAACCTGCTCGGTGTTCGCCACCAATCCAAGCATTGGTATTGTCATGGCCATAACACCTCAACATTTCCAGTTGTGGTTTCTTCTGTGGCACCATCTTTTAGACCTTGAAATTCAAAGGCTTTATAAGTATTCATCATTTTACTTAAGCATTGTATTAACTTTCAGGAGAATTGCCTCAGTTTATATTGACATTCTAAAATAGTGACTATAAAATGAAATATTATCCTTGGTGTAAGTTTTACCATTTGTTTAGTACAAATACTGCAGTCATTTTGTTAAGTAATATTTGTATAATTCCATCAGTGTTTTTCTGACATGGCCCAATGTTTATTATTTTTTACCATAATATCTACCATTCCTAATATCTGCCATTTCAGAAGTTTTATAATTTCTTGTATGTTTATACAGTAGTTGTCAGACTGATGAAATCATCATAGGCTTATATATATAGATTTAGAATTAAATTAGTTCACCATGCCAGGAAATAATTTTTAATTCATGCTGTGTCACTAAGGTGAGTCTCTGTATTATAACTGGTGACTTACTCTTTTGTCACTTTTGGAAAGTTTTTGAATAAGATTGAAAATTAGTAATTTAAATATATTAAGTTATTAAAATATTATTAAAATTTTACCTGACATGAACATTAGTTAATTTTAATTTTAGGATCTTTGTCTTTGTTGTATTCCATCAATATTTGGAGAGTATTCTGGAAACTAGTGTTAGTACAAATGGACCCAGGGAAAGTTCTAGAACTGAAAATCTACCTCCATAAATGGAAGGCAGGGAAAGACTGAAGAAAGAGGCTGACCAGTTCAGTCTGGTAATTAATAGAGATTTTTAAGAGAACTTTACATACGAGGAGCATCTTGGGCAGCTACAGGATGAAATGGATCATCCTACCTTTTGGCAAGTGCCGAAGAATTATATAGGATAAGGTGTGTTTGTGGGGGGGGGAGATAGTAATGGGTACAAATATGCAAATGCTACCAGGTGTGGTGAAATTTCATGCTTGACTAGGTCAGGACAATGGCTTGTTCTAGGAACCAGCACATAATGGGAAGCAGGGGGAGGTGCTGATTTATGTCAGAATGAACATAGATTACGGTCAGACAGTCTCTAAGGAGGAGTTTTCAGTAAACAATCTCTGTTCTGGCCCAGGTCCAGCTCTCCAGTCCGGCAGTGGTCACATCATGGAATAGTTGCTCCTCTACAGTTTGATATATTTTTCTTATTCTCATCTTGAATTCTAAATCTCAAGTACAGTCCATGCCAGATATTAATTGATAGAAGCCAGATCGCTAGCAAATTCAGGGAAATTAGATTTCAAATTATCATTTACTTTGCATTAATTAAAGAAAAAATTACTGAGAAAAAGGCAGTTTGCTTTTTAATGGGATTTCACTATCTCCAAAGAATCGGTTGTAACCAAGCTGTAATAAATATTCTGAATAACATGCTATATTTAGAGGGAGAAAAGACTTGTGCAACACTTAGATCACTAATCTGTTTTTTCAGCAGTTTCCAAGTCATCTAATTAAACACTGCCGTTCTCTGCAAGTTTAGATCTAAGTACACTTATGCTTTAAAGGCTGTCAAGGTTGCCTCATAATTTTTATAGCTCTTTGGAAATACTTCTGGTGTGGAATGACTGGCTGCATCCCTGGGCTATTTAATTAATACAGTGTTGATTGCATTTTTTTTAAAGGAAATTATAACACAAATTCATTAATTTAGTGGCCCAGTTCATTGTTAATTAAATGATCAGAAACCAAATTAGTTTTATCTTACACCAGCTGATTGCTTTTGTTAATCAGGCCTGAAATTCTGTAAATATGCTAATTTCCTATTATGGTGAGTATCCTACTGCTCTGCACTATATATACTTTATAGCACTTTTCATTCATTTAGCAAATGTTTAAACATTTAATAAATTGCAATTGCTGGGCCAGGTGCTTTTTCAGTAAATTTCAGTTTTAGAGTCTCTTAAAACATTTGGGATTTTTAGATCAGATCTGTATCTATAGATATATAGTTACATACATATATATTAAATTTAACATTGTGTTAGAGGAAAAAATATTTATTTACTTCTTTGAAGCTGTTCTATCAAAATGCTAGTCATGTGTTTCTAATGCTCATGTACTTATTTGTGGAATGGTGGCTAGACATGTCTTACCATGTAAGAGAACTGTTTTGAAATCATTCATAGCTATATGATCTACTGGCTCTGATTTAACATAAGCAGAATAAATAAACTACTTACTCAAAAAGGACTGGTGCTTCTATTTATCTCTGCCCTTTAAAGTTCTGGAAGTAAAATGTTGAAAGCTTTACTATTCTACAACCTTAGAACTGAAATAATGCTGCAGTAGGTCATACCAACCATGCAATAGGTCAGAGTACTTTTTAGGGATGTTAAAAAACAAAATTCAACTGAGTGAAAATTAAAGATCTTATTGGCTTTATTCAGTGATTTATGAATCAGGCAGCATCCCATCTAGCAGATAGAAATGAAAAACTTTTATTGGCAGATGAGAGTTGGAAATAAGGAAGTTATTTTAGCAAAATTAGATTGGTTGTGGCAAAGTCACTTTTCTTTAGGGGATTGTAGGGGTCTATTGGGCAGATTACGTCACTAGTACTGACCAGGTGATTCCTGGTCGACTGGTTTAAGATTCCGTTTCTGAGAGAGACCGAAACTTGAACTCAGTCTTAATCTGGTGACCTAGGGCTTAACATAAACAACTCCATTTTGTCTGTTATCTTGTTTTTAACAGGACAAATATGATTGTCCTTGAAAATGATAGCCTCAGAAGCTTATACAGTTATAAGCTAATAAGAGAGTTTTGACTATAATAGTTAATTTTTTGTGAAAGGATTCAGGAGGTAGAATTTTTTCGGTATTGGCTTAGTGGCACAAAGATAGACATCTTTGCATTCTTGCAGTTGAGTTTGCAATTTCCTGGGTCTTTCATCTCTCAAGATGGCTAGCCATTATGTTCGTTTTTCAGGTAGAAGATAGGAGAGAAGTATAAGGGCAAAAAGGTTGACTCAGCAATTTCAAGATATGTATGAATGTGTGTGTGTGTGTGTGTGTGTGTGTGTGTGTGTGTGTGTATAGAAAGAGAGAGAGAGAGAGAGAGAGAGAGAGAGAGAGAGTGAGTCTAGGAAATGTAATTTTTCAGCCACTTCTATTGCCCAAAGTTCTGTTAGTAAGGAAAAAGAAAATGGGTATTGGGGTGAGATAGGCAACCAGCAGTCTCTCATACAGGTAACTAGTGCTTCCCCCAACACACACACACACACACACACACACACACACACACACACCAAAATATTCCTCCCTCCCCAACTGCACACATGAATTTATTTTTTATGAATGGATCTAAAGTTTTCCAAAACCTATTTATCTTTTCAGGTTATACTATCTCTCCTGAGCTTTTAGTGCTACTGTAAGTTGCTCAGTTTTAATTCTCTGGAAGCAAGATCGTGCAGTGGGAAGAGCACTAGACTTGGAATCAGGGAACCTGACCTATAGCTTATCACTGGGGTGTTGACCTTTGACATCTGAGCTTCCATTTCTTCCTTAGGATAATGGTAATAAAATACCTTCTCTGCCTGTATTTTACAAGCTTCTTAGAGGATCACATGAGAACTTCTATTTTAATGTATATAAAAGTATGTTGCAAATAGTAAAGCATTTTGCGAATAAATATGTGGTACTGTATGATGAAGATGTTCAAAACCAAACTCTTCATATTCTCAGCAGAATAAGCTGTTGCTTCTAACTTTTCTCATATGGTAAATCACAAAGTCTGGAAACTTCAGTCTTTCTTATAGCTGCATCTGCCTCCAACCCCACATCTCTTTGATCCTAATAATCTTTGATATTATTCTCCTAGTATTTCTCCATCTCTATAATCTCTGCCTTCTTTACTGCCACACCTTGTTGTTTAGGGTCTTATTATCACACTTCTCACTTGGCTGCTGCAGTGGCTGTCTAAATCAATTCCAGTTCCTCCATCTTCACACATTTCTACAGAGCCCTCATTTTAATTGTTAATGGATAAAATGTACCATGAGAGAATATTTAGTAAATATTTTTCTACCTTAAGACATTAGGTTGTTTATATTTTGAGTTTTTACATTGTGGAAATAGATATTTTATATGTATATGTATATATATATGTAATATATGAATATGTATATAGCTTATGATTACTTTGTTGAAAGCAAATTTCTATAACACGAGTTACTAGTTTAATGGGTGGTCATTTGAGACTCCTGCTTCATTTTCCCAGTTGTTTTCCAAAGGTAGTTTGAAATTGTATGCCATGGAGTATTTCAGGAATGTATTGTACCTTTTCATAGTCTAGCAAAACTTTAGAAATATATAATAAGATATGCAGGTTGTCATTTTCATACACACCGATCAAGGCATTCCAAGTCCAGGAAGATTCAGTGCATTGCAGTCTAGGGAACCTTGTACTTAAATTTACAGGTCAGTATGTGTTCAGACCTTTAAAGTGAATTTATCATGCGTGTCAAGAGTGGAGAAAAGATCTCAAGGAAAGATAGAAAATTTTATTCCTTGTCACCTCCTGTTTTTCTTAGCAGGGCTCTTCAATACTTAAAGGTCACCTAATGATAGACCTGGGGCTTCTTTAACAGTGAGACCTGAGTGCCTTTTTCTCACTCCAGGTAGCCCTCAGCCCTTCTCCCTAACCTTTCTCTCTAAGCATCCACATTAATCTCCTCACTTGAGAGCCTTCTAATCTCCTAGAAGGCGACAGATTGGTCTCAGATATTGACTTAGAGCCTGCTCACTTCACCGAGGGTTTAGGGAATGATTCTGAATTTTTGCCTTTATCTGAGAAAGGAAGCCAAAACGAGTTAAATTTTTCTTTTTCTTAAAAGCAAGCTTTGCATTCTACAAGTACAAATGACTCAAGTTCCTTGATGAGTGCTTTCTCATCCCTCTTTTATCAGAAAGTTTAGAAGAAAGTTGGATGATAGGTAATTTATGAGCTTTTCTTAATTTTTTAAGTTAAGCAAAATTATAGATTATGTAACAGTGAAATACAGCGTTTAGCCTATTGTTCTAGAGAACCATAAATATAAGTATGAAATTTGTTAACTTTCCCAAAAAACTTTCATCTTTAAATAGAAACTTGTTTTATTTAACAAATACTAATCTTTACTATCCTAACCAGAATTTGTTGATTCAGTTAATTTGTTAATTCTGTGATTCAGTGAAATTTATTGAAGTATTCAGTTTGTGCATAACCTCTATACTGTTTATAGACCCAGTTGAAGATAAGAATCTTAGCACATTTTTTATCTTTTTAAATATTGCAATGAAAATCATTCCCCCTTTCCCACTGACTGTATTAATTCAGTGGTCTTTTTGGCATAAACATGTGATATAGCAAGTAGAATTGTTGCTGACTCCAGCAACTCTAGCTGTTCTAAAGTAGTTTCCATCAGCATTTCTTACATACTTCTCTATTTAGGAAATTATATTTTCAAAAAATTACATCTTTAAAAAAATTACATATTTTTAAGTTTAGATAGTTGAAAAGCCTTCTTTAAAAACATTTTTGATGTTGAAAATTATAAATATTTTTCAACATTTAAAATTTAATGAGAAAAATTATTTAAGAATTAATGTTTGATACTAAATATTTATATGAACAGTAATAAATGATGTGTAAATGCGGTGTAATTATATAGATTTACCACAATAGAAATGATATTAGCTATTTTTTCATATTGTATGAAATAACTTTATAGTTATCTATTCCTCTGTTTATCTCTTTCTCTAGTTGAACATGTCAAACCTTTTACACCAGAAAAAGCAAAAGAAATTATCATGTCTTTACAACAACCTGCAATCTTCTGTAACATGGTTTTTGATTGGCCAGCACAACACTGGACCGCTAAATACCTTTCTGAGGTCCTTCATGGCAAGCAGATACAATTCAGAATGGGAATGAAAAGCACAGATACAGGTAGGACCACAAGGAATCATGATAATAATATCTCTTCAATAGCATTTCCACATTCCCAGCCCTGGTTTCTTTATCTCTAGAGAATCCTTTATTTCTAATTCTCTTTTTGACTGTTTGCAGATAAGGAGTATTTTATTGGAAATTTAATACACAACCTGTAGTTTATAACCTCATAGAAAATATTTGTCCATATACCGTGATTTGTTGAATGTGGTAGACATATAATAAATATTTATCGACGTGCTATTATTTCTGTTCTCTTGTGACTGCAAAAGACCAATACTAAACTAATAGTCATTTCCACTTTTGACTCATGTAGAATGTGTCCTGTTATTTGTGGCTTCAGGCACTATTTATAGTGTTCAACCTTGGTCGACATTTTCTCTCTCTGCTTCATCAGCTGCCTGACCTCTATTGTATTACATAAGTGTAAAACATAGGTAAAGCTGTTCTCTTAAGCAATTAAATTTTGTCAGCTTGCTCTTCTTCCCTGAAGCCTTGTAACATCTTGATTTTTTGCCTTACAATCAGATAAAGCAGTTATTATTCACTGTAAAAATAGTTAAAGGAAAGAAGTAGTGCTGTTTTCTAGTCTAAAAGAGTCTATAACCATTGTTTGGCTTTAGGATGTGTGTTTAATTTCTACGTTAATATGGGTAGGTTTGGTAGTCTAGAAATTCAGTGTTTTAAGTATTGCTGTGAAGTGGCTCTTTGAATATCTATTAATAACTCAGAAAGAGCTGGAAAATTAGCCAGCTTCTTCAAGCTTCTTTCTTTCATGTTGACCTTCTAGTAGATCTCATAGAATTATTCAGTTTTTGGTGTCTTTGTGTTCTTATGACAGGTAAAGCAGGATTAATATACTTGAAATTCTTTGGCATCTTGTTCTAATCACAGACTGAAATGGTTATTGTATTTTAAATTTAAATGCTAGGCCAGCAGCAGCCACATAAAAAATAGGTTGTGCTTTTTCTTTCTTGATTGTAGTCAAATAAATCTTCTACTCATTGAAGTGTTTGTTAGACAGAAATTTGGGAAGAAATAGGAATTGTCATTTTTTTCCCACATTCTGGTTAGACTACAAATACAGCACTACTACTAATAGCTAACAGTTATTGAGAGCCATTGTTCTGAGTGCTTTATGCATATTAACTCTTAATCTTTTTCAAACCCTCTAAGAATGATATTATTATTATCCTGTTTTATAGATGAGGCACAGTAATTTGACATTTTCAAGTTAATACTTAAGTATAAAAGAAAAAGAAAGTAGTCTTTGCAGTTGCGCAGCGCCTCTGAGTTTTTAACTAAAGATAACTTGTTCTTTTTTAAAATTCAGATAAAATTCACATGATGTAAAATTCATCGTTTTAAGTAGACAGTGATTTTAGCATATTTACAATGTTGTGTGTAGCCATCACCACTACTATTGAATTCCAGAACATTTTCATCACATTGTAAGGCAGCCCAGTACCCCTTAAGCAGTCTCTCTCTGTTCCACATTACCTCCAGCACCTGGCAACCACTAATCTACTTTGTTTTAATTGATTTGCTTAGTCTGGACCTATCATATAAATAAAATTATACAATACGCAGCCCTTTATGTCTACCTTCTTACACATAACATGTTTTCAAGATTCATCCATGTTGTAATGTATACCCACTTCATTTATTTTGATTGCTGAATAATGTACCGTTATACATATATATATACACTTTGCTTATCCATTCATCAGTTGATGGACATTTGGATTGTTTCTACTTTTTGGCTATTACGAATAATGCTGCTATGAACATTTCTATACAAGTTTTTGTGACATGATGTTTTCATTTCTCTTGGGTTTCTCCCTAGAAGTAGAATTGCTGACTCATACAATAACTCTGTGTTTAAATCTTGTGAAGAACTGCAGAATTGTTTTCCAGAGCAGCCAACCCCAGTGTATAAGGGTTCCAATTTCTCTATCCTTGCCAACATTTATTCCATTTTTTTATTCTAGCCATCCTAGTGGGTATGAAGTACTATCTCATTATGGTTTTGATATACATATTCCTAATGATTATTGATGTTGAGCACCTTTTCATATGCTTATTAATCATTTGGATATCTTCTTTGGAGAAATGTCTTTACATTCTTTGCCCATTTTCTAATTGAGATGCTTTTCGCTTTTTGAGTTTTTGTTTGTTTTGTTTTATTGAGTTATAAAAGATTTCTTTATATATTCTGGATACTAGACCCTTATCAGATAGATGACTTACAAATATTTTCTCCTATTCTGTGGGTTATTCTTTGAATTTAAATGCAGTACTTCCACGAACAGTATAGGGGAGTGGTACAAAAGAGGGGTCTCCAGAGTCAGATTGCATGGGTTCAAATTTTGACTTACAATGTGACTTTAGGCAAGTCATTTAACTTTTCTGTATCTTAGAAATGTTTTCAAGATTAAATGTTTTTATATGCATAAAACATTGAGAACAGTGCCTAGCACATACAAATGTTCTTTAAAGTTATAAATAATTTAAAAATGAAAGTATGACTTCCTTATTGTAGAGAATATTGAAAAAATGAGAAGATAGATCCAAAGAAATTTAAAAACACAAGGTTTTATTGTCAAAAGATAAAAACACTTAGTCCTATTACCAAAGTGTACATATGTCCATCAGGCCTTTTTGTATTTTTAAAATAAAGTTGTATTAATTTTCACAGTCTGTTTTTTTTTTTTTTTCAACTTAACATATTCTGAGCTTCTTCTCTTGATGTTAAATGTGACTTTAAATGGCTACCTAATGTTCCATTGTATGGTAGTATAATTTACTTTTAAAAATTCTCCTATTTTGATTAGTTGCTTGGAAGTTCTAAATTTATAAATTAAACTGTAGTTAAAATCTTTGAAAATAAATCTTGTCCAAGTTTCTAATTATTTCTCTAGGATATATTCTTAGAAGGAGCATAACTGAGTCAAAAAGTATGACAATTATTATCAGTAGCATCAATATCCATGAAACGTCTTACACAAGAAACCTCTGAGTCATTCTTAATGCCTCTAAGTGGCATCTGGTGACTTGGTGACTTACACCCAAAATATCTAGTATCCACATGTTTCTCTCTCTCCATGGTCATCCTCTAGTGGGGTTACCCTGCTCCCTCTCCTCAAAAGTTACAGTAGCCTCATTCCTAGTCCCTCTGCACCCCGTGCTTCCCTTCTCAGCCTACCTTCATACTGAAACCAGAAACAGAATATTTTTTATTTTTCAATTATAGTTGGCATACAATATTATATACAACATAGGTGTAAAACATAGTGATTAGACATCTATATAACTCACAAAGTGATCACCCTAGTAAATCTATACTGTACGTAGTTATTATAATATTATTGACTATATTCCTCATTTTATGCTTTATATCTCCATGACTATTTTGTAATTACCAATTTGCACTTTTTAATCCCTTCCCCCTTTTTCACCGACTCCCCCAAACCCCTCACATCTGATAACCCTCAGAATGTTCTCTGTATCTATGAATTTGTTTCTGTT
This sequence comes from Macroglossus sobrinus, assembly GCA_004027375.1. NCBI lineage: Eukaryota > Metazoa > Chordata > Mammalia > Chiroptera > Pteropodidae > Macroglossus > Macroglossus sobrinus. The sequence goes on along the minus strand of PVKZ01000056.1, from coordinate 1,988,301 downwards.
GTTGTTGTTGTTTATTTTGTTCTTTAGATTTCATATATATGTGAAATCATATGGCGTTTGTTTTTCTCTATCTGACTTACTCCCCTCAACATGATATCCATTATGAAATATCTTTTTCCATCCCTTTTCTTTCTGTCTGTGTGTGTCTTTTAATCTGAAGTGAGTCTCTTGTAGACAACCTATGTAAGGGTCTTGTTTTCTTTTAGCCACCTTATCTTTTGATTGGAGCATTTAATTCTTTTTCATTTGAAGTACTTGTTGATAGATCTGTAGTTACCACCATTCTTTTTTCATATTTTTTTGATACATTTTTTTTCTTCTTAAAGAAGTCCCTCCAACTTTTCCTATAATACTGGCTTGGTGGTGATGAACTCCTTTAGCTTTTTCTTAACTTGGAAGCTTTTTATCTGTCCTTTGATTCTGATGGCTTTGCTGGATAATCTTGGTTATAGGTCCTAGGTTTTCATCACTTTGAATATTTTGTGCCCAGCCCTTCTGGCCTACAAAGTTTCTTTTGAGAAACTGATTGACAGTCTTATGGGAGTGCCCTTGTAGGTAACTAATTACTTTTCTCTTGCTGCTTTTGAGATTCTCTCTTTGTATTTAACCTTTGATATTTTAATGATGATATGTCTTAGTGTGGGCCTCTTTGGGTTCTTCTTTGAGACTCTCTGAACTTCCTGGGGTTGTATGGCTATTTCTTTCACCAGGTTAGGAAAGTTTTCCATTATTGCTTCAAATAGATTTTCAATTTCTTGCCCTCTGTCTTCTCCTTTTGGTACCCCTGTGATGAGAATGTTGTTGCACTTGATGTCGTACCAGAGGCTTCTTAAACTATCTTCATATTTTGGATTCTTTTCTGTTGTTTCTGTTTTGATTGGGTGTCCTAGGCTACCCTATCCTCTATCTCAGTGATTTGATCCTCTGCTTCATCCACTCTGTTGATTTCCTTTAGATTCCTTTCTCAGTGATTCGATCCTCTGCTTCATCCACTTTGTTGATTTCCTTTCTCAGATGTTGTATTCTTCATTTCTAACGGTTCCCTTTTATGTGTTCCATCTCTATTTTTATGTTTTCTTTCTTTTTGTGAAAGTTCTCACTGAGTTTATCTACTTATCCCCTAAGTTCATTGAGCATCCTTATTACCAGTGTTTTGAACTCTGCAGCTGGTAGATTGCTTGTCTACATTTTGTTCTTCTACATTGAGTTCTTTTTCTGGAGCTTTGTTCTATTCTTTCATGTGGGATATACTTCTTTGTCTCCCCATTTTGGCTGCCTCCTTATGTCTGTTCCTATGTATTAGGTAGGGCTCCTAAGTCTCCCGGTCTTAGTAGAGTGGCTTTAGGTAGTAGGTGTGTGTGGTGCCCAGTGGCATAGTCCTGGGAGGGTCCATCTGCAGGACAAGTTCAACCACAGCCTGTGCACCTCTGGAGCCACCTGTTAAGAGTCACCAAGCAATCCGCAGATGGCTGCCACCCATGCTGGGCTTTTAGGTGCCTTGAGAAGCCAAGCTGGTAACCTAGGTTGGCTGACAATAATGTGGGGCTTGGGGATATCCGCTCAGTAAGAGGTACAGGGCATGCCAAAGCCAGACGCTGCTTCTTTGGTTTTTGTGAGCCTTTGAGAGATTTTAGTAAAGTCCTCAGTAAGAGCCAAGACAGGCCATTTGAATGGAATAAACTACTGGAAGCGGCTTGGGTGGGCCCACAAGTTGAGAGAGGCGGAGACTCAGGGAATCACCTGGGCAGAACAACCTGTGTTATCCAAACTGATGGTGACTCAGATATGGTTGTGCCTGCATGTGCAGGCTGGGAAGTGAGAGGGCTCAACAGAGGAACAGTGGATACTGCCAGCACTTCTTTCTGGGAAAAAGATGCTCCTCTAGCCCTGGCCCTGAAGCCAGACAACTCGGTGTCTCCCCATATGTCCCTGGCACTCCTCAAGCAGCTGCCCAAGCACTGGAGATCAGAGTGAGTGAGTCTGTCAGCAAGTAAGTCTGGGTGTGGGACCTTTAAGAGAATATCTGTGACTTCCACAACCCTCTGTCTCAGCCGCAGCCTTCACTGGTTTTCACAGCCAGAGGTTGTGGGAATTTCTCTTCCTGGTGCTGGAACTTTGGGCTGGGGACCCCAGTGTGGGGCTGGGACCCTCACTCCTCATGTGGAGGAGGGTGCTCTGCAGCCAAGATAACCCTCCTGAATCTCCATCGCCACACTCAGTTGTTAGACCAGGCCACGCCATTTTGCATTTTCACCCCTCCTACCAGTTTGAGGTGAGTGACCTCTTATTTTTGTCCCTAGTTGTAGGGCCTCTATTCAGTCAGACCTCAGGCAACTCTGCATGCTGATTGCTCTGTAGTTTCTTTATAATTTTGGTGTGGTTGTAAGAGGAGGTGTACACAGCCGCTACCTTCTACGCCATCTTGATAGGTCCTGCAGAGACAGTTTTTAAAAAAACAAATCGCATCTTATTTCTCTGCTTAAAACCCTTAAATGGCTTCCCATTACCCTTAAGCTAATGACCAAAAATTTTGTGGTGGCGTAAAAGCTCTCTTAGCCTCATGAGCTTAATCTCTTTCCCTGAGCTCAGGGCAAACAAGCATTTCTTCATTTTTCTTTTATTTCCAGAGGTTGCTTTTTTTTTTTTTTTTTAACTCAGGGCCTTTGCATATGTAGTCTAGCCATTCTCTCTTCCCATTTTCTCTTACCCCTGTTTTACCTAGTTAATCTTCTTACTTCAGATCTTAGCTCTTATGTCATTTTCTCATGGAAGTCATTCCTGACCACACCTCCCTCCCCCACCCTGCAAATTAGGTGCAACTATTAAATTATCTCAGAGTGCCTTGTATTTCTTAGTAACGTTTAGCACGATTATAATCACATGGTTAGTTATGTAAGTAAACGTCTGTCTTCCCCTCAAGAAGGTCACTTTTGTGAGGGCCAAGGCCGTATCTTATCATGGGTTGAGCACCTAATGCAGATATTTGTGGAGTGAAAGAATGAAAGGTCATTGATACTATGGTCAAATGCTTCACTGAAAGCACTTTTTAAAAAATAATCTTGCTGATAGGTAAGAATTGGTATCTCATGATTTTAATTAACATTTCTTTGATTGCTGGCTATGTCAAACTTGTGTTTATGTTTATTAGTAATTTGCATTTGCTGATGATCTTTGACATTCTTTATTGGGGTTTCAGGTTCTTGGGTTTTTTAAAAAATAAATTCCTTATATCTTAAGAATATTGTATTTATTACTAATGTGTTTCCCAGTTTATTGTTTGCCTTTTAATTGTGCTTCACATTTTTTGTATATAGTCTAATCAAATACTGTTTTATTAATATTTTTAATCTTATTTGTTTTATTTATAAGTTTTTTGTATCCTGAGAATAGATAAATATTCTAATATTCTAATGGCTTAATGATTTTTAAAAAATATTTACTCTTTATGGAAGTATTAATACCTTTTATTTCAGTACCATTTACTGATTAATCCTTTTTTCTCCAACTAATTTTGAAACCATCTTTATTATATTACTATATCATTATGTATTCCGGCATTTGTTTTCAGGCCATGAATTGAGCTATCAGTTTTGGGGCCAGTAAAGGACTTAAAAAAAAAAAAAACTGTTTTAGCAACTGGTATATGTTTTAATGTTTGAAAGAACAACTTACCCTCTCTAATTACTCATCTTTCTCAGTATCTTCTTAGATATTATTTAATTTTATTCCTCTAAATGAAACTTAGAGTTAAATAATGTACTCATATTAAACAAATCCTGTTGGAATTTTAAATGAAAACATGTTAAATGCTATAAATTAATTTGGAAAGAATCTACCTTGTGATACTATAGTATTTTTCTACATTAGAACATGTTTTCTTCACTTATTAAGTCAATTTTATCTCTCAGTGTAACGATTTAGTGTTTTCATGTAAGTCCTCAAATTTCTTAAGATATTGTAAATTTTTTATAGCTGTTATGAAGAATTATTTTAGCCTATTATATTTTTCAAACTAGTTGTGATTGGTGCATAAATAAAAACCATTTATTTCTGTATGTTTAATTTTTATCCAGCCATTTATTCGTGTGTATTTTTAAAAATTTATTCTTGTGGATTTTCTAGGACAACAGGCTTATAATTTTATAAGCAGTGAAAACTCTGTTTCCTTTCTTTTGAGTTTATTTCTTTTTTTCTGTTTTAGGCCTGGGTTAGAATTTTTTAGGATGCTTGAAATAATAGTATTAATAATTAGCATATTTGAATATAATGTATCTCTTAGTTTATTTTAGGAAGCAGTTGACATCACATAGCACTTTGAAACCGTTATGGATCAAATTCATTTGATCTTAGCTCAAATGTCATTTTACCAACATTTGTCACATATGTGCTCAGTGGCAACACTATAACTCAGCTGGTAGTAATTTGGCAAGCAGTTTTAGAAATAACCCTACACATTTGGAGATAGGGGGTGGAGTGATGATCAGAAGTTTTTCTTCGTACCCACATTCAGTGCAGTGTTTCTTTTTTGTAAAATGGTGAAGTCTAACAAAATGGACAAGTATTTGTTTTTCTGCTGTGCAAAAAAATATTTTAAGACTCCCTTTTATGAGAGTTAAAAGCAAACTCAATTTAAACACAATTTCCAAATCCTGAACTCAGTTGAGTTTTTTCTTAATATTTTGACAGTGAGTGGGATAACTATTGTAGCTGCCTAGGTTACTTCAGTGTTAAATGAAAGAAACCATAAAGTTAGAAAGGAATAATTCCATTGCATAGAATAAATGAAGAAAAAACAATTGTACTATCCAGGAAGAAATTGTCATGGTACCAGAATGAAAACAGTACCTTTGGTGTTGCTACTACTAGGAAGGAGTAAAAAGATTCTACTTTGAAATTACTATGTAAATAAAAAAGTCTGTCGTTTCCATGCCTTCCATTCATTGCAGTTTTCCTCTGACAGTAACAGTTCTTACATGTAGTTTTTGCACGTTTAGATTTTCATTTTTTAAAGTAAAGAACTTGCTGTGAAAGAAAACAAAATCCCCTGATGAGGCTGCAGTGTATACAGGCCTGTGGAAACTGGCCTAAACTGAAAAGTCTTACCCTGTTCACCCCAGGAACAAGTGGCTTAAGTAATGACTTTAGCTTAGCATTCAGTTGGATTGGTTGGATTGAATTCTATGAGGTGAAAGCTCACAGGACAGTGTAATGTCTTCAGGCTTACCTGGGAGTTTACTGAAATGATTTAAAAACAACTTCAATTTCTCAGCATCATGAAGCTTTCTTGCCACATGGGTTTTTGTTTCTTAAAAAACTCTATGTACTCCTATGCTGTTATGGCAAATTCTTGATGATGATGTTGATAATATTAAGAGCTTCTACATATTAATGGGTTACTATGTGCTGTTCTAAGTGCTTCTCAAACATTATCAAATTTAAATAGTTCTTAAGTATGCAGATTTTTATCTTTTATTATAAATGTACTCTAGTAAAGTTTTCCTGCTTCTCAAAGTCAGATGACAAGTTGACGAAGTAGGTGAATTAAGATGACCCTTTGACACACACCCTTCCCTCTGCTATTTCTCTGACATTCTGAGGTTTTAGGAAAAGGAGGAGAAAGAGAAAAGATGATTTGGATAATCCTAAGCAGTTCAGGGAGAAATGGAGGAAAAAGATAAAAATTGTTGAAAGAAGAATTTGAATATCCTTCTCCTACTAATTCAGCTAACTTTTAAAGGGACCCAAGTAAATATATGAATGAATTATATGAAGTACTAATAATAGTGCATCTTACTGAGCATCTGCTTTGTCAAGTGTTGTGCTGATTTACGTGAATTTGATCTACATCCTCTCTTGAAAGGATTTTATGCTTTGCAAAATAAATGGTAATCAGATTTTTTGAATATTAACTTCCCAATGTACATCTAAAATATTATGCTTGTTACAAAAGAATTTTATTTCATCACTATTTAGAAGAATAGTTTTTGTATAAATAAGTCACACCTGTAATAACAAACCACTGTGAACAGAGAGCAGACTTAAGCTTTCTCTGGTGGTCTTTGCTTTTCCACTTTGTCTATAGCACAGAATTTTGCATTTAGTTATAGGATGCCTCAGATTCCCTATTATTCTGGTTAAAGCTTTATTTTTGTCTAAATATATTCTAAACTCAAGGGTATTATCTTTTTATGTTCCCAGAAGTCTGAGCACAGTGCTAGTTACAAATTAGGTACTTATAAATGATTCTGAAACAAGTTAATGAACAGACTTTAAATCGCCATTGTTCATGTAATGATTCTAGGGAACTATGTATATGTGATAGCATGAAGTCAGACAATTTTCAAAAGACAGTTTTTTGTTGTCCTTTTTTTTTTATCTAAAGAAGTAAGTAGTTCTCAAATATTTTGGTCTGAGGATCCCTTTACACTTAAAAATTATTGGGTATCCCATTAAGCTTTTGTCGATGTGGGTTATCCCTAGTGATATCATATTAGAAATTAAAACCTAGACATTTTAAAATATAAGAACATAAGCACATATTCTACTAGCTGTCAAAGCAGTGATATCAACATGTCATGTAGCCTCTGGAAAACTCTACCGTACACTCAGGAGAGAATGAGAATAAAAAGGCAAATAATGTCATAGTATTATTATGAAAATATTTTAGACCTCACAGACTCCTGAAAAGGTCTTGGAGAATTGATAATCTAAAGTATTCCGCTGGATTACTGTGACAAGAAAAAAATTCTGACATGTCCTAAATTATAGCAGGCCAGAGGGTAGAAGGAATTGATAAGAGAGGTTGATCAGTTAACTGCTGGGCAAAACCACCAAAAGACAGTTTATATTCCTGAATGTATGTTGAAACTTTGAATTAACTTCCAGGTGGCTATTTCCTCGATTACAGAGAAAATAGCCGAGTAGCTGACCACCAGGTGCCACCACATCTTGCTTTTACATAAACTTTCCAGACTGCTGCCCACAACCAATTCTAAAGAGCAAACACTTCTTCCCTTACTGACTGCATCCATCCGAGAACTAACCCCGCTTCACCTTCTCCCTCCCCCTTTACCTATAGCCAATGTAAATTATTTCACAACAACTTACATCTTCCCCAGAATTAATGTATTTAAATTAAGAGCCCTGTCAGCTCCTGGACAGTGGCTTTGTTGTTTTCTCCATCTAGCTCTGCTGCTTGTGCCTTAGACTGCATGGCCAGGACCTGATCCTTTTTCTGGCTAGCATATCGCTCAATAACCCTTTCTTTCAGAAAACCTTTCGACTTTTTTGTTCGACAATTGAATCAGGCAATAGTAAGGGTAGTCTTTAATCTTAAGGTTAAAACCGTGTTTGTTGCTTTTATGTTTAATCATGAGTATTATGAGTGTTGTCAATGGTTTTAATTAAATAGCAAGTACAAAATTAATTTTTAATTAATATTAAAGAATAGTTAACATTTTTTGTTGAAATTATAGTCATTAAAAAAAATATTTGTAAACTGTTTTGTATATGTTTAAAATTGATTGTGTTCTTTTACATTGCAGTTCCTCAGTTTGAAACTACATGTAGTTACGTAGAAGCTACAGTTGAAGAGTTTCTAACCTGGAACTGTGACCACTCTAGTATTTCTGGACCATTTAGAGATTATGATCATTCCAAATTCTGGGCTTATGCTGACTATAAATATTTTGTCAGTCTATTTGAAGATAAGACAGATATTTTCCAGGTAAGTCAGTACATTCCTTTTAATCATGGTAATTTTGTGTTTTTGATAAAGGTCACAAATTAGAATTTCCCTGGTTCCTTTTTTCTTCACTGTCTTTTACTCTCAAGAGTCACTGTGAGTGTTGAGGATTCTATACAAAAGATTTGCTCAAGAGAAGCGTAATGTATGGTTCACACAGATAAGCAGCCTTGTCATTTTTCTACTCACCAATTTTACTATACACCTTCTCCTGTACCTTTAAACAGTGCCTGAGCTGGTTTGGAGTATATTAGAAGCATAGATTATGTATAAAACTTTATTCCCTCCTAACCTACATATAAGTTTTTGTTCTGTCAGGGAGGCAGCTGGAGGTACAAAGCTGATTATGTAAAAAAAGTGTTCCTAGAATCCTAGCAGCATTCCAGGCTGCTTCTTCCATCTTCCCTTGCTCTGAGAGTCTGTGTAGGTTTATGACCTGAGTCAGAAGCTGGACTCCCAGTATTTGATTGTAGAAGCCTTGCAGAAGTGTGAGAGTTCTTGCAGAAGTAAGAATGTGGAAGTTCTTTGCCATGTGTTGACATAACTGACACCAGAGTTTGCAGACTACTATATCCTGTTTTTCCTTTAAGTGTTTTCTACCTCAAACTGTCAGTTTAATTTGTGGGGTGATTTTACTAACTCTTTGCTCTGCTTTACCTGTGTGTCTGAGGCCTGGGGCAAAATATGGGAGTCCCAGGAAGCTGTTTGGATGACTCTGCCTTGCCTGCAGTCCTTTGTCCTACCACCTGCCCATCCTTCGTGAAGAGAAGTATTTCACTATCCCTACAGGCTTTTCACCCTCACTCCACTCCTCCTGCCAAACACCACTACCCTCTCTCTGGACTTCTGTATCACATAGGCTGAAAGTCCTTGGACTCCTGAGTAATTTTTAATTCAGCCTATATTTTCCTTTTTCACTTCAAGTCAAGATGTAGATGCTGATGTTTACATATTTCCTATAATACAACTGTCAATACTTTGAAGTTTTCCTTAATTAAAATTTTAAAATGTTTACCTAAATTTTGCTTTTTATTTAAAAATGGGAAATATGTCACTTGCTCATAATTGTCATTTGAGGATATATTTTTATTCTCATAATCATGAAAGAAATGCATCAGTTTCGAAAACATTCAGTAGTTTTCTGAATCTGAAGTTTATACTAAATCTACCCTGCTCATTTTTAAATGATAATTTTGAGGTTACAACCTTAGTTATGATCACTTTCTGAACCTTTAACCTGGGAACTTTTAGATATAATAGTTAGCTTTGAGAGTATTTTATATTTCTCATACTCCCACCTACCCTATAGATTAGATTAGTACTCTTTAATTCCATATTTCAGGTAAAGTATTGTGCCATAGTAATATAATAATAGTAATCAAATACTTTCTCATACTTGGTGCTTTTCTAAGTGCTTTACATTTATAATCCTCACAGTTTGCCCTCCAAGCTTTAACTGCTGCACTGTGTGTCTACACAGGATCTGAATACATTAAGTTCTGTGGGGACTCTACAGTTGGGATTAAAGAATTCCATTCATTCTGAGGCTAGGCTCCCTGTGCCTTGGATGAATCTCTAAGCTGACCTCATCAGTTATTTGTCTTAGTCCAGGCATGCCAGCTCTGGGCAGGCATGTGTCCAGTCCATTAAGTATGGATATAAAGGCAGTCTTTCGGTAATATGCTGGAATGCTAATCTAGCCTTTATAAAATCTGATCTTTTTAGTTGAATGAGTTTTCCATCAGCTCACATTATGGTGATTAATTCTTTAGATTATAACAGGAAAATCCACTATGAACAATCAAGTCCATTAAGATTATGTACTTTTTTATCAGCATCAAGCCTTCTTACATCATGGGTACCAAAGTTGTTGTAATTTTAATTTTACCTCTATAGTTTATTCAGTTGCCAAGTCTTATTGTTTCAAGTTTTCCTCCATCTGTCATAAAATGGTGGGTAGTTAACTATTAAAACTAATAAATTTTTAAAATATTAATTCATTTTAAATAAACTCATGTGAATATAAATAACATTTTTATGAAAATTACTATTTAAAAATTTAAAAAACGTTATTAAAGGAGTGGTGTTGCTTTACATTTTATCTTTTTAATGTCTGGCTTAATAGAAGACAACTGGATTCTTCTTTTGGCTCTTCATTCAATTTATTGCAATTTTTTTAAAATTTATTTTTTATTTTTTATTTTTAACATTTTTTTAACAGTAAGGCATACCTATATTTATACTGCATGTTCACTTCCCATAGTTAGATTTCCTTCTGTTACCACATATTTGACCCCCTTAACCCTGTCTACCTTCCGCTGTTGCATTTTGTTTGTTTGAAGTATATGAAAACTATGTTGCCTCACAAATATGGATCTGAAAAAGAGAGTATTTTAGTAGCCTTTTTAGATAGTTGTAGGGTTTTTTTTTAATACTCCACTAAACTTGACAAGGGGTAGTTTCTTAAGAGGTTTGTTTGTGACAGTATAGAGTATAAACCAAAAATCGATGAACTTTTTGTTCTCTTAAAATAAAATCCATTGGTCCTTCTTGTGTAGAATGGAGCTTTTGCAAAATACTGCTTTCCTGGGTTATGTAGATCTTCCAAATGTTGACACATGTCCATATACTTTATTCTTAAAAAAGTGACATTTATTAATATTATCATCATTCTCATCAGAAAAGTCTTTTAATATTAGGAAGCTTTCAAGCTCATGTGTTTTAGGATACAAGTTTCCAAAATCATTTTCATTCTGTTCAAAATATTTTCTAATTTCCCTTGTGATTTATTCTTTGACGTGTGGATTATTTAGAAGTGTAATGTTTATTTTCCAAATAGTTGGAAATTTTCAGTCTTTCTATAACTGGTTTCTAATTTAGTTCTATTGTAGTCAGAGAACATATTTTAGATGATTTTAGTTCTTTTAAATGTATTGCTTTATGGCCCAGAATATAGTCAGTCTTGAGAAATGTTCCAGGTGTACTTGAAAATAATGTATATTCTGCTGTTGTTCTATTTTATAAATGTCAATTAAATTGACTGTTCAAGTTGCCTGTATCCTTACTGATTTTCTATACACTTATTCTACCCATTACATACAGGGAGATATTGAAATTTCCCAACCATAATTGTATATTTGTTTTTTTTTTTTTTTTCAGTTTAGGTTGGTCAGTTTTTGTTTCATGTGTTTTAAAACTATTATTAAGTTTATTATGTCCTTTTAATGGATTGACGTTTTATCATGACTAAATGACCTCTTTTTCCTGGGTTCTTACTTGTTCTGATGTCTACTTTATGTGAAGTCAACTTTCTTTAGTTTGCCATTGGATTAGTGTTAGCACGAAAAAAGAGTATTTACTATATAATTCCATTTATATAAAATTGTAGACCTTGCAACAAATTTATAAAGACAGGAAATAGATCAATAGTTTTCTGAGAATCGGAGTAGGGAGAGATGGGTTACAAAATGTCATGGAGGATCTTTTGCATGTAATCAAAATATTTTTCATTTTGATTGTAGTGATGGTTTCTCATATATATGTATATATATATATACACACACACATATATACATGTAAATATATGTATATATACACATATATATACATGTATATACACACATATACATATATACACATATATATGCATATATATGTACAAATTCACTAAATTGTACACTTAAAATATATGCTGTTTATTATATATCAGTTATACCTCAATAAAGCTGTTTTAAAAAAATACAGTATTACCAGTATGCTTTGGTTCCACTCTGTTGACCTACAGTATTATTCACTGTTGTTTTTGTGCCCTCAGTACAGATGTCAACACAGTGAAATAGGCAAATAGCATTTTAGTAGTATTATGAAAATAATTTTAACCTCAGAGATCCCCTGAAAGTGTCTCAGGGATCCCCAAAGGGGTGTATGGGCCACTCTGAGAACCTCTGGTTTATAATATCACTTCTGAAATTACTCTTTCTTCCTCCAGTTCTGACTCTTCCTCTAATTAATTCTAAAATAGTTTTTTATAAAATTGCATTTTAAGTCATGCTCCAAATTAAATATTGAAATATGGTAATCATATTCACAAACATTTCATGACTTAAAATTATACAAGGATAGCACTGAAGACTCTCCCCCAACATGACTGATGTGACCTTTTTTCTCTGCATTAGTGCCTGTCTAGTTTCCTCACTGAGGGTTGGACCACTGTGTTTTCTCTCATCTTCTGGCCTTTGCTCATGCTCTTCTCAATTTCTGCCTATTAAAATTCTACTTTTTAGGAGCCAACTCAGATTCAGTCTTGGCTATGAAACCTTGTCAGCCACTTATATCCACATCCATTCATTCCTCGCTTTCATTCCTCTATGTTTTATTTTGATTGTTATTTAAATGGTGAATGACAGAATTTCTCTAATAATATTATAAACTCTTTAGGAATGGGGACTGTGTTTTACAATTTATTATTCCCCCAAACTGCTAACATAGTGCTATATACAGTAGTTCCCTCATATCCATGGAGGATATGTTCCAAGACCTCCAGTGGATGCCTGAAACCATAGATGGTATTGACCCCTATATATATTGTGGTTTTTTTTTCCTAATTATACATACCGGTGATAAAGTTTAATTTATAAATTAGGCACAATAAAACATTAATAATAATAAAAAACAATTATAAAAATTAACTATAATAGAAGTTATGTGCATGGTTTTGGGTTTATTATTAAATAAGAGTAACTAGAGCACCAGCATTGCAATACTGTTAAAATTTGATAACCCAGATGTCTACTTAAAATGTCTTAAGAGTGGATAGTGAATAGCCTGGATACTCTAGGCAAAAGCATGCTTCATATGCTGGGCAAGATGGAGCCCACTGTGTGAGACTTCATCATGCTACTCACAAGGGCATGCAATTTAAAACTTATGAATTATTTATTTTTGGAATTTTTTATTTAATATATTTGGATGGTGGAAAGCAAAGCTGTGGATAAGGGAGAAACAACTGTACATGATGGTATTTGAATGATGACATAAGTACAGTTTTTCCTATTTTTGTTTTGATATTTCTTTGGTCTTCAGAGCCCTTCAGATAATTTTTTAACTTAAACCTCTAGGTTCACCCTTGTCAAATTTTCTGTGGCTTCTAATTAATCATTTGTAGCATTTGTCAGTCTTGATAAGAAATTCTTAACTCTCTTCAGCCTTACACTAGTTTTATAAGGATTTTTTTTTCTTATAACTTCTACTTAAAGTTTCCATCTATATTTCTTTTTCTTCCACAAATTAAATTCATCCCCTGATAAATATATAATATATACTGATCAGTACACTGATAAATAAACTAATATGATTGGAGAATATCCTATAGCCTTAAAGATGACCAAAAATTATGATTTTGACCACTAACTTTCATGAATGGCAAATGAAATTAATTAGTCTTTATTTTTTAGTTATATATCATATCATTGACTAATATGAATAAAGCATTTATTTGGAATATTTTGTTTTCTACTTCCCAAGGAAGGTAGGGAATTTGTGGCATTACCATATGAAATTTATTTATCTCTGACTCATTAGAAGAGTAATTATCAATAAGCATCATCATAATTGAAGCTATTAAGAATCAACATATAGCAAAAGGAATTTTGCCCCAAGACTGTTTTCCAGGTAGATTCCATTTTATGTTGTGATTCAGATTGGCTACTAAGAGTCAGGAGCCTTGTTAAGTCACCAGGACACAGAATCCCCAAATGGAACATTAGTTCTAATCTGTCTTGGAACCAATTTACGGTCCCACCAGCAGTGTATGAGGGTTCCTTTTTCTCCACATCCTCTCCAACATTTGTTATTACTTGTCCTGTTGATTATACCTAATCTAACAGGTGTGAGATGATATCTCATTGTGGTTTTGATTCGTATTTCCCTAATAGCTAGTGATGTTGAGCTTCCTTTCATATAATTTGTTGGCCATTTGTATGTCCTCTAGGGCGAAGTGTCTGGTCAGGTCCTCTGCCCATTTTTTGATTGGATCATTTGTTTTTTTGTTGTTATTGAGTTGTATGTGTTCTTTGTATATTTTGGATATTAGGCCTTTATCGGAAGTGTTGCTTACAAATACATTTTTCCATTCAGATGGTTGTCTCTTTACCTAGTCAATGATTTCTTTTGCTGAGCAGAACTTTTTAGTTTGATGTAGTCCCATTTATTTATTTTTGCTTTTACTTCCCTTGCCTTTGAGGTCAAATTCATAAAATCCTCTTTAAGTCCAAGGTCCTTGAGTTTAATTCTTATGTTTTCAGAAGACAACTTTTAATGGGATACTCAAATTAACCATTCGCCCACATGGCATAATATAGGTAAAAGAACAAATACTTTTGAGTTGGAGTGTTCTCAGAGCCTAGATTCAGTATGAGCTAGTGTAAGCTTATTTAACCTGTTCGCACCTTAGATTTCTTATCTGTAAAACAGGAATGAAAGTACTAATGCATATATGAAAATATTATTTAAATAAATATTTTTACCAAGAAATATATCATCTTCTAGAACTAAACGACTTAAGAATTAATTTCTTTTGGTGATTGGTTTACATAGTAGGCTAAAACTTTAAAATTATGGAAGATTTGGTTATGTGCTTAGCATTTTAAAAATGGTGTTTGAGTCTGCAACAATTATTTAAATTGGAACAATTTTAGGAACTGTTAAGGATAAAAGTAGATCTAGTTATCCAGATCAATAACTGAACAGGTTTTTAGCATTTGTTGTGCTCTCTGTGTTAGGTACTAGAGATGCCAACTCGAATGAAGTTGGAACTTCATGGGAATTTAATGTCAGATGCAGCAACCAAGCCTTAAGATAGAAGAGTATAAAATATGCTATGCTAGAATTCATTACTCTTTCGGACATATTTTAAATATTATTTATTTAAATATTAAATAAATATTTAATATTTAAATTAAATATTAAAGCATATGTATTTTTTGAATTTTTTTATTATAACCAGATTTTTAGAGTTTAAAGTGTTGGGGACATTTTTAATGAGGCTATTTTCAAAACTTATCCTCATTGTTGTTATGTGTACTTAAAGGATCCAGTTTCAAAATATTGTGATAACAGAAAGATTAGTGGTTGATAAGGGCTGAGAGTGGAGGCAGGTGGACTGACTACATAGAGGTAAGAGGGAACTCACAGATAATTTAAAATGGCTGTTTTGGGCAGAAGAGGAAATAAACTTGTTTAAAAGCAAATTTAGGACCTTCTGGAAGTCATAAGGAAGTAAATAGTGTTCTTGTAGTAAGCAGTTAGTTAACAAAATACTTGATTGCTCTTTTCAGGGGTGGTGTTAGAATAGAATTTTCTCGATATAAATGAGTTTTAGACTCTTCCAGAACTTGAAGTGGATGTGAGAATAGAATCCAGAATGAATCACCCCATTAGTCATGTGTGTTGGTTTCACTGGTATAGTGGCCTAATAGAGTCACTTGTTTTTAGTAAAACTTAAGACAGATTCCTCCTGGGCCCACACTGATTTCAGACATTTGGCTATCTGTAAGTAGCTGAACTTAATTGGCTAGAAAGGCCCAACTCTCAAGAGCCTGTGGGAAAAGAAAGTAGGACCCTTATATGCTATTTGCTAACAGATTTGCTTTGACACTCTTCAACTGTATCCCCCCACACACACCTTCCAGCCTTTCATCTTTTGGTTTCCCAACCAGTTTGCTGCTGAATTTTAGGTAGTTTAGGTCACCTTGATCTTATCATTTAGAAATAATTTTCCTTTTTCAGTCATTATTATGTTAGATAAGAGGTCAGGGAAGCCTCTTATCAATTTGTCACCCATCCTGTAGAAGTCTTTTTCCTGTGATTCTTTCTGAAGCATGGTCTAGAACAAAGTTTCTCTCCTGCAGTCAGTCCATCAACTCCCTCAAAATATATGTGAAATTTTTTGTGTACATACATTTCTCTGGGGAGAGGGGTGTTGGCATTCATTAGATTCCCAAAGGAGTGCTTCTAGAAGAAGGTTAAGAATCATTAACACTAGCTCTTCTTAGCTAAATCCTGCTTTTACTTTTATACTGAATGTCTTTCAGCTGCCTGTAGTTAAATTCCAGACTGAAGTGTGATGAATTGTTCAACAAGGACCAGATTAATTGGAAACCTTCCCCAGGCTCCCTACTTGAGACCAGGAGCCCTTCTGTGAAATTAGAGGACCCTCTGCTCACTTCTGTCAGAACATTTGTCACATTATAGGGAAAGGGTTCATTTATGGGACTGTCTTTCTTTAATAGATTTGAACGGTGGGCCAGTGTTGTATTACTTTTTGTATTCTAAATATCCAGCATCATACCAGATATGCAGTAGATACTTAAAAATGTACTCGACCTGAACCATTCACCCACAATCAGCCAGCAGATTCTTCTTTCCTTACCAAACACTCAATGTTTTAAGCACTTACCCTGAGCTGGGTATTAGGTTAGACATTGGGAATACAGAAGTAAGCTCAGTGTGTGAGCTTATGGGCTATATCCAGAGTGCATAAGATTTTTGCCACTCTCTGGAGCTGCTGCATGTGAGTCATACACATTTACAATGGTGCTAACCTTGCAAAAACTACATTCTATAACAGACGTTAATTATGTGCACATGTTCTGCTATTTTCATCACTTAAAACAAAAATGAAAATGCTCTTTCTAGTCTTCATCAAAACCATCTATTAAATGTCTCCCCAAAATCTTCTTTCTCTTTGAATACAGCTGTTAATGGTTTGTCTCTAAAAATAGAAAATATAGATTGAAGATACTGATTAAAGAAGTATCAGCAATTAGGACCACGTTCTGCACATAGAAGCGTTTTTTGTTCTGTCTCTTTTTTTAAAATGCAAGAGGGAAAATTTGTGATGAAAAAATGAGTAAAGCAAAACCTTCATACCTGGTTTACTAGTTCGCTCTTTTCTAAAGTAGTTTTCAAACTTTTATTTAAAAGCAAGAACACCCTTTCTTCAAACCTAAATAAATAAGAGCAGAATGGTTTGTTGAAAGGGAGAGACTTTGCTGCTACCCCCAAACCTCTGAGGGGATGCTAGGGAGCCTGGTTTGAGAACTTCTAGACCAGATGGTATTGTGAGTCAGTAATTGACGTGGGTATGATCTATCTGTCCACGGAACCAGACGTAAGGAGAGCAAAGTCTAGAGCGCTGTGCTCTCTCTCTTTTAAAGTTCATTATACTTAAAGAGTTCAGGACTATAGAAATTAGAGCAAAAGTCATTTATGGATATGTATTTCAAAAGATATGTTGTGACACCCTCACCTGGAGACTGATTTGGTAATAAGGCTCCTGTATCTATAGATTAAGTAATTCCACTAACCTAGAAGAAAGTTTATTTTATATGGTCATTGAAATGCAAAAAGTTAATAAGTTACTTATGCCCAGAAATACCTGCACTGCTTAGAAGAAATATGGCTTCCTAGCTTCTTGAGTGGAGCTTCAGAGATATTTCATTGCAGTCACTGTTTCCACTTCCCCTAGATATCAGCATAACTGTGTCTATTGTTTTTGGTCTGTCTCAGACATTTATGTAAGCTTCATTTGGGTGGGAATTTTTGTCTGTTTTATTTATGAATTTTGTCATAAGCTTCAAGAACATTAAGCCTGGCATGTTGTGGGTGGTCAGTAAGTGTTTGTTGAATAAATACTATTAGGTAATTCGGATATGTTATTGAATAAAAAGATTTCTTGGACTGCCCTCGAAACCTAACCTCCACTTATAGCATTTTTTTTATAAGAGAGTATTATAAAAGCCAAAAACCAAATGTGCAAGTGAAAATGTACAACACTGCCACACAGAGGAGTTGGATGATTCTTGATGGTCTGTAACTTTATTTTTAAAACAGGATGTGATATGGTCTGACTTCGGGTTTCCTGGAAGAAGTGGACGGGAAAGTACATTGTGGATTGGCTCCCTGGGGGCCCATACACCCTGTCATCTGGACTCCTATGGTTGCAATTTAGTATTCCAGGTACAAGGAAGGTAATACACATGCATATGCATTGAAGTGCATGTGTCTGCGCACCCGTGCATGTGTACGTGTGTGTGTGTTGCACAAGAAGAGGAATGAGTACTGAGTAGGCAGCAGGACCCCAAGGTTTAGTCTCAGCTCTCTTCTGTCAACTTGCACCACGACCAGGGCAGATCTCTTGACTTCTGGTTGTTTCCTCCTTTGCAAAGTGAGGGGAAATTTAAGTGGCGCTTTTCATGTGTGTCTCTCAGCTGTGTTCAGGATTGCCTTCAGAAAGTTGATCCTAGAACTCCAGGAGTCTACTCCTAGTTCAGGTAGACAGTTCTCTGCTTAGCTCTTTTATATATGAGTCTACATTTGTAGTTTTTGAACTTTTATTTAAAAGCAGGGACACTGTTTCTTCAAACTAAATAAATAAGAGCAGAGCAGTTTGTTGAAAAGAAGAAGCTTTGCTGCTACCCTCAGGTCCCTGAGGGGATGCCAGGGAACCTGGTTTGAGAACTGTGGGAACAGGTTGTATATATGGCCTCCTTCAACTCGAAATTTTAGTTTGTGCCTGCCTTAGACACAATGCAGTATTTTTTTTTTTTTAACTTCCAGTCAGTTTTTATCTCCATCTGTCTGTGGACCCTAAGAGATATAAGGGCTAAGTCAGGTAATACTTTTGATAGTCTCTGGTTCTAGTTGTTATATGAGAGTATAAGGGTTTCTGCTGCTTGGAGGATGTACTCCAGCTGTTTTATGTGTAGTCTTATTTCCCCCTAATTCATGATCCCCCAATCTCCCCTCCTGGCCTTTGGAGACATTTATAGTGCAGCACAGAGGAAAAAGCAGAAAGGGCCATGTCCGAGTTCTCAGACCCTTTAGACATGAAAAGCTTATGAGTGGATCCAAGAGAAACTGAGTAAGTACACGAATAGATTTCACATGTGAAGTACTTTGAAGACTATAAAATGGTATACAGTAATCTCCTCTTTGAATCATCAAGTCTTTATTAAAGGGCATAGACCATCTTAAGTGCATTACTACACATTGTAGATGCAACTGTAAATCAATTATGTATGGTCCCTGCCCTTGGAAAGCTAATAGTCTAACCTTAAATTTGGTAAGAGAGGGCATCCTTTTAAGTAGCCACTTTCCATGTGTTCTGAACTGGGAAATAAGCCAAAGAAATTCAAATTGGAAAAACATTACCAAAAAATACCTGGGTTTCTTCTGTGTCATAAAATTAATATAGGTTTATTTTAACTTTGTAACAGAGCATGTTTTCTGGCTTCATATAGCTCTGGAGTAATAAAATAACTATTCAGTAAATATTGAGTGTCTTACAGTGCAGGTACTATGTGTTACAGTAGGAACAGATGTGAATGAATAAGACATGACTGCCCCAAGAGTTTACAGTTAGAGTATAGGGAAGCCTACAGATAGCAGTGATAAAAGGCAGAATGAACATGCTCTTGAGGAAGGTTTCATAGAGCTGAGGAACTGAAAAGCAGAGAACATTCCTGTTGGAAAGATCAGAGAAAATTTCAGACAAGAGTTACCATTTGTGTTAGGCTTTGAAGGATGGGTGAGTGTTCAAAAGACGTAGATAGGAGGGACAGTGGGGGCAGCATGAGCAGTGCCCTAGGAGAGAATGGGGATATAGAGGACGCTGTGAGTGGAGCTCTGTAAGTTATGTGTTGGGGACAGAGGGATTAGGTCAGAGGGATAGGTTGGAGCCTGAGGGTCTTGACTCCCAGGCAGATACTGCTTATTCTCTGGTGTTTCAGCCTGCAGAACCATGAGAAGTTTTTTGAGCAGTGGATGATGTGACGATTGACTGTGTTTTCTGATTATCAAGAAAAGGATGCATATATATTACATTTTAAGCCAAGTCAAGCGAATTGTATGGGATGGTTATCATATCTCTTCTTTTGGGAAACACAGCTATCATGCAGAGGTAGGATCTGGGACCTAAGAGATCAGGAGATCTGTGACCCAGTTTTGGTTCTGCCACTAACCATTCGCCAGTGAATGACTAGAGCAAGTACTGGGTCCCTCTTCCACTACTTTGAAAGTGAAATTAGACTGATGATCTCTTAAGAGTCCTTCCAGCTCTAACATTTGAAACATACCAAATGCTGACAATTTTTCTAAACTAGTCATATGTATAATGGAATAGAGCAACTTTATCATCTCTAAGGCAGAATAAGACTTTAGTATATACTTCTTAGTTTGAAAATAGCAGCCAACTGCTTTCCAGTTCTGAAGGTCATGAGAGCCCCACTGGATCTGCACGGGGTCACTAGAGGGCTTCGGGGATTTTCTTAGAACTGGGTTGTTTTTTTTTTCTCTTTCTCTTTGCTTCCCTATCTTTGTATTTCTATCTTGTCTTTTCCTTGTTCACACTTCTTCCTCTTTTGCCTCTGCTGCCCACCCTCTGTTGGCTTGAAGTGTGTCTATTGTAAGTTAAAACTTATCACCTCCATTTAAAAAATAAATTTAAAGTGACTGAAACATTTCAGTTTTCTCTTTTTGAACATTCTATATTATACTACTTCTAAGTTGTATAGCATTTCTTTGATATTTGAAAAGGTGGGGGTTATTCTGGGTAGCTCTAGAATTAGGAGATAGAAACAATTTATGACAACTTTGAGATGAGAAAAAATGATCTTTCAGATTAGATCCTGTTCCTGCTAAAGGACTGCTTCGGGGCATAGTGAGATATCACTAGTTCCTGCTCTGCCTCCACCAGGTTTCAGCAGAGCAGATTACAGCATTTAGTGAGAGGTGGGCCAGGTGACCACTGACATTGTGCCTCTATTCCTGTATGGACTGAATGGAAATGAGTAAAAATGAACACTGACCTGTTTTGTCTCGCAGAATATTAATTTGAGCCTTTTTATTTTTTACTTAGGAAAAGGTGGCATCTCTTTCCTCCTGAAGATACTCCCTTCCTTTATCCAACTAGAATCCCTTATGAAGAATCTAGTGTGTTCAGTAAAATCAATGTTGTCAATCCTGATTTAAAACGATTTCCTCAGTTCCAGAAAGCTCGAAGACATGTGGTTACGCTGAGCCCAGGACAGGTAATGGGGGCTTTAAAACCTTGATGACCTGTCAGAAGACTCCTTAGCTATAACTTCTCTCAAGTCTATGCCATGTGATTTTCCTCCCTTCCCTGCAATACAGATTAGAATGTTTTCCTTCCCTGGTGCTCTGCTCTTGGAAGGTAGTTTCCCCAGCTGTAGTCGTCACACACACTTCTCGCTTCTCGTCATAGAAAGATGGGAGGGGACACAGCTCCTCCTACTGGTAAAGAGAATAGACTGTGGAGGAAGACAAGAACTCAGTCATTGTTATTCAGGTTAATAGAAAGTGTCAAGCATAAGTACTTAAGCAGTTCTGGAACATTTATTCACAATTCATATCTGTTCAACTATGCTAGAACCCAGACACGTATACACAGGTTGGAATGCATCCAGGTAGTAGGCCAACAGAGGCATAATGCAATGAGAAGGAGTGTTGCTTTTGTAACTGACTCTCTGAAACATTTCCAAAGATACTAGTGTTACTGCCTAGTGGGGGAAGTTACTTTTGCAACACTGACATTTGCTTTCTGATGTTTTATTAGCAATTTGAAAGGTTTTCTGAGTCTCTTACAGAGATTTTATTCCCTTGGTTATTCTTCTCCCCTGCCTGTTTTCCTTCTATTGCTCTCTTGTCACTGGCTCCTTTCCTGCTTACTTCACACTCGAATATGCCAACTCAAACAATTTGTCTTGATCAAGTTGCTTCAGCCTGTTGGTGGTTACTCTCCTTCACCTGTCCCCCAGCCCCTTACAACCACTCATCTGTTTTCTTTCTCTATAGATTTACCTGTTTTGGACATTCCATGTAAGTGCAGTCATACAATATATGAGCTTTTGTGACTGGCTTCTTTCACATAACTTAATGTTTTCAAGGTTCATTCATGCTGTACAATGTTATCGGTACTTTATTCCTTTTTATGGCTAGAACAGAGATACATTTTGTTTATCCAGTTGATGGACATTTGCATTGTTTCCACTTTTTGGCTGTGATGAATAATGCTGCTGTGAACATTTGTGTACAAGTTTTTGTATGAACATATGTTTTTAGTTAGATTGGGTATATATACCTAGAAGTGGAATTGTTGGCTTTTATAGTAACTCTGTTTTTAACTTTATGGGGAATTGTCAAACTGTTTTCTACAGCAGCTGTACCATTTTACCTTCCCTCCAGAAATGTACGAGAGTTCCAGTTTCTTCACATGCTCACCAACACTTGTTATTTCCTGTTATTATTATTATTATTATTATTAACATTATAGTGGGTGTGAAATGCTTGCTAAATTAATTTTTCTTTGATTTTAATAGCCACATTAGAATGAGTATTTCTGTCTGTTGTAGCAGTTTTCCTTATATCCTGCTCATTCTGTAATCCACCACAATCTGGCTCTCTCTCTCTTAGCACTTTACTGAAAGTATACTCTGTGATAGGACATCCATGACCTCTTAATGACGAAATTCAGTCATCATTTTTCGTGCCCAGTTACACTAAAAGGAGCTCTCTTTCCATCTCCTGGCTCCACCTTGACCATAGCAGGTGCCACCAATTTTCTAAATCTGAAGCCCAGAAGTTTCTGGTCCACCTTCATCTGCTCTACTCAGCTTTCCGTTGGAAATCTTACACTGAATCTGGACAAATGCAGTCCTTCTTGACTCTGCCCATTGCTTTTGTTTACTATATCTTCCTGTTTAGATATTAACATTTAATAAACAAAACATTATAAGACTCTCCTATCCTTCCTAGGATATCCCACAATGTCACTGTTTTAACCTTACCCTTACTCAATATTTCTCAGCAACTCCTACTGCCTACAGGATAAAATCCAGATTCTTTATTTTGAAGTAAGAGCCCTCCACAGACCCTAACCTAATTTTCCCACCTTTTCTCTCATTACTCCTTCTGCAGTAGTAAGACTGGCCTACTTTGTCCCTCAACAGTCACACTTTCCTTGCCTGTGCCCCCCTGGCATGTCCGTATTCTTTTCTCTGTTTAAATTCTCTCCAGACCCTGGTTCGAATCACACTTCTTCCTTCCAAGTTGCCTCTGACCTCCATAGTTCATGCCTGCATCTCCGACCTTTCAGTTCTGAAGTTCTCTAGCACCAACGTCCACTTGCCTCATATACCACTTATATAATACCACCTTCTATTTATTATTTTTTCACTGATTAGATTTTAGACTGTAAGATGACAGAAACTGTCCCCTTTCTCAGAATACATACAACTGTTTTACAATGGAAAGGAAAAATTAGAATTAGAATCTCAGAATCCTTTGCTAAGAATTTGATGTCGACAGAAAAGGTCCAGGATTAAGGAGAGTAGACACTGGAGAAGCTGTCACTATCCTTTGTAGAATATGTGAATTTGTCAATTAAAAAAAGAGTAAAAGGATTGTGAGATTTTGTTGTTGTTCCCTTTTCTACAGCAGTGTTACTATAAATTCATTTGTGTTGCATTTTTTTCCCTTAGTATCTTCAGTTAGGGCTTGATTCTGACATAAAAATAAAATGTCCTGTTCTCATGCTAACCATTTTTTGTTTGGTTTTCAGGTTCTCTTTGTTCCCAGACACTGGTGGCATTATGTAGAATCCATTGATCCTGTCACTGTCAGTATAAACTCATGGATTGAGCTGGTACTTTTTTTTTTTTTCAATAAATGTATTCCCTGCTTTTAAGCTATATAAAGATTGTCTATAAAATGTGGTGATTAATTTTAACCAACACTTCACTGTCACTTTGTTTTGATACACTATAATTTATGTATCCCATGCTCTTTTTTTTAGGTTGGAAATAGGATTTTTAGTGATGTGCCATTCTTTTTCTTTTAAGGGCACACATGAACCCTGACGTTGACATGCAGGGTAGTTTTCCTTCACAGTATTGTTAGGAGAATTGTGTTAGGCCTGGCTGGGTCTACCATGTGTCCCACGTTGCCAGTCTCACCTCATACTATCTGGGCTAGAAATATTTGCTTCTTGGTTCAGAGTTTTCATAACTAATTGCAGAATTCTCAGCCCTGACTTATACATTTTCTCAAAGAAGAATCTTTCAGTGCTAGGTTTTTATCATTTCATTTCTGCCAGAGGCCTTTTCTCTCCAATATGCTATGCTTAATCCTGGTTGCCTGTTCTACTTGACAATTACAGTGGCTGCCCATTACAGCTCAAGTCTCTGTCTCTTCAATCCAAGGCCTTAATCGCATCCGTGTTCTTTTCAGCCAGAGGTTTTGACTGTACCTATGCCCTCTGCTCTCATGTTCCCAAAGCCTTGGTTACATCCCCTTTCTTTGGCAGCTGCATCCTACCCTCAGGCTTTTCTTACCTTTGATAACAGGAAGGGCTTTGACATAGGTGGAACATAAAGGAATACTGTAACAAGAAACTGTACTGCGTGGGCCTAGAGAAGAGTTTTAACACTTGAGAGTTAAGTGAGAGGTATGGTGAGAGATCATTAGACTCACAGAAGTTCTGCTTGAAGCCAGCTGCATTGGAGTTGGAGCAAATGTCAAGGTAGAATCCATAGAGCCTTCTTACACTCCCAGTGTAAGAAGTGGCCCTGGCAGATGCTTCTCCTCCCAAGGTCACGCATTCTATTCTCTTGTTAACGGTGGAGCTGCCACCTAGCTGCTTGTATCCATACTCATTATTCTGGAACCATACAGAATATTTTTCTTTTTTAAGTATTTTAACATACCTGCCATGTGTCCCCTTAATCTTTTTCAGGCTCAAAACCTCTGGTTTCTTCAACAATGTTTTTTTATATGACTTTCAGACTCTTCACCATTTTGATCACAGACCTTGGAATTAGGCAGATTTCAGTTATAGGTATTTACCTTTATTAGTTTTCTAACCTAGATGGTTACTTTATCTGATGAAGCCTAAATTTCCTCACTTGTAGAACAGGAATTATAATTGCACCCACCTCAGTGAGGCTTAAATTGGGCAAAACATGTAAGCCTCTCTTACAAGTGCCTGGCACGAGGAAGTATTAAAAATAGAAATTGCTATGAGGTATAGAAAGACCTATTATGTCAAGCATAGCCTACTTAATTAATGTATAGCACATAAAACTGAATACCAGTCAGCCTCATTTGGTAGAGTATAAGATTTCTCCCTCCCTTCTTCGGCCTCGCCCCCCTCTTCCACCCCTGACCCATAGATGTTGCCATTTTCCCTTAAGAACTGAATCTCTGAAGGCGGGGCGTCCCTTCTCACATACTTGGTGTATACCCGGGCCGGGTTCATCCGGTGGGCCAGGCATACCTGGGATACCTGGCACACTTGGGATACGGTCCGTTGCTCCACCTGGGGTGGGAACCCAGGACCTTCTGCATGTAAAGCAAACGTGCTGACCACTACATTACATGCCTGGAGTGTAAGATTTCTACCTCACATAACTTAGATCCTGAATTTCTTCAGAGCTGCTTATCGCATTAGCTTTTTTAGAATCTTATCTCACTTTGGGTTCATATTCAGCTCTAAAATATGTTTTTTTTTTTTTTTTTTTACATGATCAACTGCCATGTAAGATTGTTCTCCATCCTGAACCCATAAAACTGGTTCTTTAAACCTAAACCCTGTACATTAGTCATCTCTATTAGTTTTCATCATGTTAATTCGGTTAAGTATACCAGATTCCCAAGATAATTTTGAATTTGAGTCTCATTTATACTTTTAGTGAAACTCCTTCAAGCTGTCCTGTCCCCTTTTGGTATGTCCCCATTAATGTCTGAGTGTATCCTTGCTTTCTGGTACAAGAGGGTACCCTGAGCTTGCCTTATACTTTCCCTGCCCCATACCTGGAAGTCAATAATTTCTCCAAGTGGCCAAAATTCCTCTTAGTAGGAATGATATTTAAAAACAGATTGAGGCTCTAAGGCTGCTCATTGCTAGTGGTGTGTCACTCTTTGCATACTCTTTAATCAACGAAGCTAGAACATGATATAGATAGATAGATGGATAGATGGATGGATGGGTAGTTATTGATATATTTATCTTTCTAATCCAAGGCTAACATCATAGTTTTTTTTCTTATTTCTATATTTTTATCTCTTAACACTGAATTTCTGAGTCCTTAATTAACAGTAACCTATTTACTTCTTTGCATTAAGATGTCAGATTTACAATTCTTAAATTCCAATCCTAATATTACTAACTGTAAAACTTGCAAGTAAAATTTAAGATTTGTGTTTTTATATGATCTTTAGAATCAAACTGTCTAGCTTCATGGAAAAAAATTGAAATTTGATATTTTTATTCAATAATATTAAAATTTACATGAACTTTATGATATTGAATTATTCTAGCCAGAAACAAGATATCTACTTGTTCAAGTCTAGTTTTCTTTATTTTAGGAGTGTTTCAGAGTTTTCCTCACATTACATTTGCATACTTCTTTTAAAGGTTTATCTTTGGATATTTCATCTTTTTAGTTGCTATGGTAAGCAGGGTCTTCTTTTATGCCATCTGACTTGATATGGTTTGTATATATGAAAGCTTTTGAATTTTTGCATTAATTTGAATTATTTTATTGTATGTCATGATTTTTTATTGACTTCCTTATGTTTTAGGTTATTTCTTAGATTACCTGAAAATTAAGATAGTTTTTCCCTTCCTTTCTAATTTGTTTGCCTGTAACTTTTCTTTTATCTGATTATCTATCATCCGATAGGCTGATACCTCCAATTCAGTAAAAATTTCAGTGAACATAATGGACATCCTTGTCTTTTTTCTGACTTTATAGAGAATTCCTCTAATGATTTCTCTTTAAGTAAAATGTTAGATTTGGAGGTGAGTTTTATTTGTATTTTATCATGTTAAACATCTCAATTCTTATTTTATTACCTTCTTTTTAAAGGAGAAAAAGGTGTTGAATTTTGTTGAGTATCTTTTAAGCAGTGATGGATATGATCACATAATATTTCTCTTTAGTAATATCTGGTATTACAGTACATTATATCAATGGATTTTCTAATATTGATTCATCCTTAATTTCTGGGGAAAAAAATCCCACTTGGTTGTGACGCGTTATTTTTTAATGTACTGTTGAATACTGTTTGTTCATATTTTACTTAGGTTTGACTTTACATGGCCACAAGAGCGTGAAAGCCTTAACCCTGGTCTTTTTAAAAGCTTGTTATATACCATCTATTTAGTTGTCTCTCCTAGAATTTTTCAAAGAATCGGTATTATTACTTCTTTCTATATATGTCACAGTTTGAAGACCATTTATTCTTTCTTGAAAAACTAGAGTATGAAATAGGAGTTGAGTAATTATATTTTCCTTTGTCAAATATTGCTTTTATCATTGTCTCTTCAAACACTGGACCATAATTCCTTCTTGTTGCTAAATTTAGCTCCCAAAAGCCATTAGGTCTTAAAGCCTATCTTCCATATTTATATAGCACAAGCTTCCTCCAGGCTCTAGTATTCCTGTCATGAGTCACAGAGATTTGGAAAAAAGTAGATACTAGTTCTGTTCAGGTGATACAGTATTCATTCCTTTTCAGTTTCTCTGTTAAATAAATGTAGATTTGGTCCTAATATATGCTAGAGAATAAAGTGTATTCTCAATTATATCCAGTGGTACCATTTTCATTCATTTTACCTCCTTATTCTTTTAGTATTGAAATGTGTTATCTCCTCCCCCTGAAATGTATTCATCAGTATTTTCTCTAAACTTTTTAGAATATGTTCTTGTTGATTTTTAAAGGCTTTCTTCACTCTCATTTTTTCTTTATTATGTCATTTATCATATGTATATATACAAAAGAATATATTGTAAGCTATGAGACTTTACTAAAAATCAACTCATTGTAAATGTTAATCACATCTATAAAACATCTTCCCAGTAATGTCTCTATTAGTGCTTGACCAAACAAATGTGCACTGTAGACGAATTGAGTTGACTCATAACATTAACCATTACATATAACTCTATGTTTAACCTTTTGAGGAACTGCCAGGCTGTTTTCCAAAGCAGCTGCACCATTTACTTTCTCACCAGCAAAGTATGAAGATTCTGATTTTTTCACATCCTCATCATTTGTTGTTATCCGTCTTTTGATTATAGCCATCCTAGCGTGAAGTGGTGTCTCATAGTGGGGATTTGCTTTTTTAAATTTAATATTATGTTTCTAAGATACATCTGTGTTGTCACATGTAGCTGTTCATTCATTTTATTGTGGTATAATATTCTCATGTTAATGTCCCATAATTTATTGGTTCATTATTCTGTTGATGGAAAATTGGGTTGTATCTAGTTTTTTACTCTTATAAAGAGAATATTCTTGTACAAATGTACAAGAGTTTTTCTAGAGAATATGTATACATCTCAGGAGTGGAAATGCTGGTTTGTAGGGTATACAATACTCATGTTTACTAGATAAAGCCAACATGTCTTCCAAATTGCTCTGTCAGTTTTCACTCCCATCATCAGTGTATAAGGTTTCTGTTTGTCCGTGCACATTTTTCCAGCACTTGGAATTATCAGACCCTCTTTGCCAGTTTCATGAGTTTCTCAATTTACATTCCCCTGATTATTAATGAAATTAAGCATATTTTTATGTTTATTAGTCATATGATTGCTTTTTAAAAAAATGTTTGTCTATATCTTTTACACATTTATTATTAATGCTATAGTTTATATTGTATCTTAAAAACCACATTTTTATGTTTAACCATCTCATTTTATGGCTAAGCATGTTTGTTATAATTACTCAATTAGCTTATCAAACTTGATAGGGATTATTCCTCTCTATGTAATACTTTTTTAAAAACTTTAAACATATCAGAAAATGGAAGAGATTGGAAAAGAAACATCACAGAGTGCTTCATAGTTAAGCCTTGTCTTATATACAGAATACATACTTAAATTTGGCTAGTAAAATATTTTACAGCACTTCTAGATGACAAATTATGGTGAATATATAAAAATTGTGGTATGCCAACAATATATTCCTTCTGTAACAAAGCTTATATTAATGAGAGGACAGAACACAATTAGGAAACTCTACGGTTTTAAGCCATGAGACACAGAGACAAATGAAAACAATGTTTGTTTTTTGTCCCAACTTAGGAAGAGGACCACCAAGCCCGGGTAGAAGAGGCAGTCACCCGCATGCTTGTGTGTGCCCTGAAAAATGCAGAGGATCCACACAATACCAGAGCTTGGTTAAACCCAACTGAGGTAGGCCTCTCTGGTTTCCACTCTGGCAGCTAGTTTGCTGTGATAAATCAACTTTGGCCAGAACATTTGTTTTTCAATTTATATAAGTGCATATAGCCATTCTAAAGGGTTTTCTTTTTCCTTAGGTTGAGGAAACATCCCATGAAGTCAATTGTCGCTACTTAAATGGAGCTGTTTCTGCCTTTTTTGATCATTACAGAACATCTAAGGTAGTAGAAAAACAAGCTCTCAGAACAAATGGAGAGTACATGAAAAAGGAAGAATTAAATGTGTATAACCTCATGGAGGTGGAACAACCAGGTAGCCAGAACTTATCCTTGGGAACAGTAAAACAGGAGGCAGCAAGTCCCTTTGGCCCCGATCTGGTTCCTGTAGTATCGAGCTCTGAAGAACCATCCTCAGAAAGGGGAGGCATATTTGAAAATGATGGTAAAGACTTTGTTGGCAAAGACATAGAACACTTTGGAAAATTGCATTGTACCAAGAGGCAACAAATGATGAGTAAAAGTGAGAATGCAGCTGTTGAACAAATTGCTTCAAATAGTACTGCAGACCCTTCTCAAACTTTCATTTCTACTGATGACTTGCTGGACTGCTTGGTAAATCCACAAGTAACCAAGATAGTGGCACAACTTTTAATACAGGGAAGAAGTTTGTAATTGTAATAGAAAACGGCTTTTTAATATTTAAAAAATATTTTTTAAATAGTATGATTTTAAAATAAAAGATAAAACAGCAAATAGTCAGTTTTCACATGCTCATAAATGTTCTTACCTAGTTAACTTTCAATCTCTTGCCACCTTCTTGCATTCATATCACTCTTCGGTCATATAGGCTCTTTGTTATTTGTTAGGATTTCTTCTTGTGCCTTTTCCTTTCCTCTCCTATCCCATCTCTTCAGCCTGTCTCAGATCTAAGCCCCAGGTGTTTTCAACAGGAAGTAACCTCTCCATCAGCCTCAAGCAAGGGGTCAGCCTGCTGCTTGTTTTTGTAAAGTTTCACTGGAATGCAGCCATGCCCTTTGTTTTCATATTGTCTGTGGTGGCTTTAGGGTTACAGTGGTAGAGTTGAGTAGTGACAGAGACTATATGGCCCACAAAGCTAAAAATATTCACTATTCCCTTACAGAAAAAATTTGCCAACCCCTGGCCTACTCATCCATTGGGTGGATTGTAGCCTTGATCTGGAGTGATCACACTTCTAACACTTGAAGAATCCTCACTGGTTAACCTCTGTCATCCAGAGCAGGATACCAATCAAGAGAAAAGTCCAATTTGAGGTCTCCTTAATGGAAGGAACTGGGACATCTAGGAACGTGAGTCTTGGGAATTAAAAAGACTGAATGCTATTAACTCCTGAAACTAAAAGCTTGGTTTGGTGAAATTCACCCCACTCTCATTACACTTGCAAGAAGATCTTGGGATGATTTTTACCATTACTATCTAAGGAAGAATTTAGAAATTACAATAGCATATTGATCTCTGAGTAACCATTCATGAAACAAAGATATACCAATTCACCTTTTAAGATGACCTGACTACTGGCCCTATCTTTCTCAGTCTTCAGACTGAGGGTATCAATAAATCCAAAGAAAGTATGTGCCTTCCAGGAGAGAGCGGGGAAGGAGGTGTTATGTAAATATGCCCAGGAAACAAAGGATCTGGAAAAAACCATTCTGTAGCACTTACCACTGTCTGACCAGTATATATTTACCTATTTGATTGGTGTCAGCATCCCCCAACCAGAATGTCACTGCATGAGAGTTTTGATGATTGCTGTATTCATAGAGCCTCGATCAATGCTCAGCACGTGGTAGGTCTTCGTTAAATATTTGAGTGGATTATTTTTAAAAGGAGACCTTGTTGGCAGTAATATTCCATCAAATACAATGGGGCAGAGGATGTTGTGAGGAAGGGTAAGATGTCTGTTACCCTAAGTAAGTATATTCCTGTTGCAAAAATGGCATATCTTTGTCTTCAGTTATTTTAACTTTTACATGTTACTCCTTTGATCGTTGTTTTTCAAGTTGTAGTTTGTGACCCATTAGTGAGTCACAAAATTGATTTAGTGAGTGAGATCAGCATTTTTTTTAAAAATAGAACAGAATGGTAATTTCAGTTAATTCAATAGTAAATCTAAGTATTATGTAACACTTTCCAGGAAAAGTATTTTTTCAAGGTAAATATATTTCATAAAACTTTTCAGTTACATCTGTGGGTGTACTGGGCCTGATATAAAATGTATTTCTTAGTGTAGGCTGGGGTCGGAAAACCTTGGAAGTGTTTCTGAGACAAAGCATTTAATTCAATTAGTGGTACTAGTCTTATGCAGAGACCTGGGAAGAGAGTTAAGACATTAGTAGGAGTGGATTCTGAGTATATACTGGTGATGGTAGATAATTTCCTGATTTTATATAGAAATTATGACACAGCAGGAGAACCTGGCTATCTGCAAAAAGGGGAGTGTGAGAGTGAGAAAAGATAGTGAAATGGGGAGGCTGTCAGCCACCAAGATAGCTAGGTCCCATTTCATCCTGCATTTCTCAGACAAGCATGCCTGAGTGGGTGAAATTGGTTGTTAAATAAACACATTGAGCCTATGGAGACCAGAGAGATTAAAGAATTCGAGCTCAGTGTTACATCTGAAGTCACAGTATCCAGGTATCAGCAGGGCTGACCTATACAGTAGTCACAGTGGTTAGGGCCAATGAGCTTTTAGGGGTCCACAAAAATGTTTTCATTTCATTTAAAATAAAAAATTGACATATAATCCAGCCTCAATTACATTCATGTTTATATCAATGCAGTTGCAAAATATAATTTTTGACACTATTTATGGAGTAGGGGGCCCATAGTGCATGGGGCCCATGAAAGACCTAAGCATCTGTGGATATAAGGGATATCAGAATCATTTGAAGTGCTTCCTGCAAATACAGCTTCTTCGACACCCCTCTAGATTCAGACTTTTTAGGGATGGAGCCAGAATTTGCCGTCTCGGCAAACACTTTGGGTGATTCAGAAGCCAAAAATGTTTAAGATTCTCTGGCCCTGGAGTAGACCACAAAGACCTGTCATAGGCTCATGGTGGACTTGTGTCAGCAGCGGCTAATTGTTGGGGTCAATTTGCCCTTCAGATTTACTGAACTAAACCTATGCTCTGCTTTTCCTGTAATATTCAGCTGACTGTTAACACTGAGGAGCCCTTGATGCTGTCATGTTGTGGTTTTTTATCAGCAGTGCCCTGTGTTCATCATCAAGCTCTCCTGTGTTTGCCCTTAAGGATAAAGATATCTACCACCAAATGACATTTTCCAAGTGTTTTATTAAAAAAGGAGGTAAATGGCTTATTTCTTTAGATTGGAGCTAACTGACATTTCCTGACTGGATCATTATACCTTGGTGCAAGGCAACCTTATATTCAGACTTGCTCTAAGTTAACTAAACCACTGGAGAATAGAAGCAAATCAGAGAACAGGTCTCTCCTTTTTTACTTCTTACACCCATTGCCAAGCCTGAGCTCAGATGCTAGTGGCTGGGAAACTGCTCCTAAGCAATAAAGATTTTTTGCCAATCCAATTAAAAAACAGCAACTGCAAGAAAAATTTCAAGATGTCTGTGTTAATGAAGCAGCAAGGAGGACCCCCTCAATCACCTCTCTTTGAAATGCATGTGTTGTTCCCTATGGCCAGGGAAGAGCGCCTCTTTATTCTCTTAGGGACTTTAGCATCTGAGGGTACCATCTGCATTGGGTTTGCATAGGCATCAGCTCTGACCTCAGCCTGCAGAGCTTCAAAGTGAAGACCTTACAATAGAACTCAGAGCCAGAAGAAAAAAGCCAAGGAAATGTAAGGGTAATTCATAGATTCTCTGACATGTTCCTGAATCAGTAACATTAATCTAGAGGCCATGTTCCATAGTAGAAAGAACAAAAGACTTGATGACACAGAGAGCTAGATTCAGTTCCCTAGGTGACTCCAGGCAAGGAAGTTCCTTACACTCTCGGTATTAGTTTCCTCACCTTTAAAATGGGGATATAATTCTTACCTCACAGGATTGTTTGGGGAAATTAATATAAATGCTGTATGTGAAAGCACTATTGTCCTATCTGGTACAATCTAAGTGCTCAATAGTGTTTGAAGTTTACCTAGGGAAGTTAAACAAGCAGCTTTCCTTTACCATCCAATAGATACTGAGTTAGCAAATTAGCAATATGTTTAATTCCTTTAGTTTATTTATGTACCTTTAAAATCATCAAAAACTACTCTGCCAAGGAAAATATGCTATTTAATAATCTTAGAATTCATTTAATCTTAACATGATAGAAGGATTTCACACTGAAGACGTAGCAGGCATTAATTATCCCACCGTTTTCACTGAGCAAACTAAGACCAATAAGTAGAAGTTAAAAGAAGGCGGATTTGGGTTCGGCATCACAAGGACTAATTGGATTCACAGCTGCTGTGCTACATAACTCCATGGGACATAATTCACCTAGACCACAAGCTAGACCACAGCCACTGGGCTGTGCAGGGCACAGGTGCACTGCAGTTGCAGAGCCCTGACTGGAGCTGTCCCACATGTCACAGGCTGGTACTTGAACAAAGTTCTGGAATCATGGAATCTGTTCAATTCCAGGCAAAGTGTCAATAAATCAAGGATGTTGAAGAAATGGTTCCTACCTGTGTAGGAGTCTGACTAGGCACTCTCATTCTTAATTAACTATTGAAACACTTCTGGAGCATCCATTGTACCTCAGGCACAGATCTCAGTCCAAGGATTAAAAAAAATAAAAAAAGAAACCATTCCTGCCCCAGGAAAGATAATGGTCTCATCCACTTAGTAACATTGTGCTTCCCACAGCCATATGGCATCCTGACGTGATATCAGCTGTCTCCTTCAGTGGAAGCTGAAATTGCATGGCTATGGCCTCTGCTTTTAAAATTAACAGTATTCTCTCCTTGAAAATATAAACCTGTTCTACAGAGTTGATGTTCACAGTTGTGGACACACAGTTGTAACTAAGTTATCTGATTTAAATTCTCAAATTTATTGCTTTCAAGATAGATTCATTCCAATTATGAAAGAGAAGCTGAAGAAAGTCTGATTTTAGTGGCAGGGATCCTTTGATCTTAGAAAAAGCTGTTAAGAAAAGCATCTAAAACTTGATTTACAACTAGATAGGTATAGATGAATAATGTCTTTTATGAAAGATACCAAAATGTTATCGTTTAAAAGTAATGAGGAATTCTGGGTAAGACCGGTGGTCATAAAATACCACAAATATACTTGGTGTTTGCTCGTTATCTGTGGCAGTGTCATAACGGTCAGTGTCCATAGGATTTTGAGGGTTCTTTAGAGGAGGCTCAACTAATGTGTGATATCCACGTGTGTAGACTCCAGTAAGTACTCGCACATAATACATGTGCTTTTTCCCATTTGCATCTGGTCTGGAGTATGTATCATTGGCAGAATAGTTGGCATTGACAGCAAAATAGGTTCCCTTTCCATATGCCACGGCTGTGAAGAGAAAAACAGTTTGGAGAATTTTAGTTTAGTCTGTAATTTGATGTATTGACACAGTATATCAATAATGTCAAAATAATGTTCAGTTCTTTTTTCTAAAGGTTCTGAAATTTTTTTTCTGTGTTTTTAATTTTAAAAAATCACTCCTCCACCCCAGAGGGCTAGTCAGTCCCTTTCAGATGAAAACATAGTGAGCCACCCTGAGACTTTGGCTGCAACATGGCCACCAACTATGAGGGAACACAATGCAGTCCACATAATCTCTTAGTCAGTTTGGGTCCTCATGGCTGACACCCCATTTGCAGCAGCCACATTACTTGCTTCCTTACCATTCTTTCCAGCATAACTGCGGTTAAAGCCATGTTGGTTGACATGTGGCAACGAGTCAGCATCTGTCCCATGGAAGAGCTGCCGCTCATTTGTTATCTGACTATTTTTGGCATCCATGATCCTTTTCTGTGTCTGGTAGCTCTCCCAGAGACTTGGATTCTGGATCCTCTCAATCTGCAAATCAATAAGAAAAAATATTCTGTTGGTGCCAAGAGTCCTTGGCAAGATACAGCAAGAAGAACACAACTACTCTTTGTTATAAGTAGAAATTACAATAAAGAGCAAGTACAATGCCAGGTGGCAGCTTTCTGCATTCAGAAATCTTTTTAGATACAGTGTTTCACAAATCAGGCCTTGGGAAGAATGATAATGTAATTTTTAACATCTTTTATATACCACATGAGAGCAAACAATGTTTTGGATCTTGGCCAACCAAGCCACTCCGACTCCTGCTTTTTACCTGCATAGTAATACCTGCTCCTGTTGCTGTCTACCTCACTTTGTCACTTTGCCTCTCTCCTCCTCAGTCCTTCTGGGATACTGTTTTACCTAGCCAAATTCTAATTGTGTCAGAGAAGCACTGGAGTGTCTAGGCAAGAAGGAAATTAATGAAAATTAATCCCTCATCCAGTTGGAAAAGTAGGACATAAATGCTGGCATAAATGCTGGTGGCAAGGAATTTGGTTGCAGACCAAAGTGGCCATGCTTTGACCATACTCTTTGGACAGTGGTGTCTAGGGCTATGGTGGAAACTCCTTAGGTCCTAGAAACTTCCCTAATCACCAGATCATGGTAGTTTCGTAAGTTTGTCTGGGAAAAAGTGAGGGATGGGTGAGGGGGGTAGGCCCCTCATGGAAAGGCATAAGATGAAGGAAGTTTCCACGTTGTCGGTCTTCCTCCATTCTAGAGAACTCTTGGTTCTAACACTAATAACTGCCTTCATCTGTTTTTTTTTTTCTCCTTCAGTTTTGGGTTTCTTATTTTTAATTAAGATACAGTCTCTCCTCTAGTTAAAACTCTCAGCATTATCATGTATTTTGTTGATCTCATTTGTGATTTAATTTTTTTTAACCTAAATTTAAGTTTCTATTCTTTAAACTGCCTATTTTCATTTTATTTCTATTTACCTTAAGTTTTACTCATTTTCAAAAGCCTTAAAAATTTCTTCTTATAGAATTTTGAAACCAATCTTAATTTCTTAGTCTTTTTATTCTGGATTCTGACCTTTATGAGTATACCTGCTGCTGAAGTGAACATTCACCCTTTTGAAATTTAATAACCACACAAAGAAGGTAATTATTTCAAGTAATTTTGAAAATCGTAATCTGATTCTATATTCATGGTGGTATAACTTATAAGGTAAAAGGAAACCACTGCAAATAAATCTTAAACTTTACTAAGTCGGTTTATTTTAGAAGCCAGCTTCTGGCTATGGTAGACTACTCATAACAGACTAATACTCTCTCCAACAACTACAGAAGACAATATGATAACTTCTTCAGAGTGCTTAAAAATAATAACTGCAAATGCAGGATTCTACACCCAGAAAAAATATCTTTCAAAGAGTGAAAGTGAAATAAAGATATTTTCATACAAAAACTGAGACTACCAGAAACATTACTACCAGATATACACTGGAAGAAATACTAAAATGGAAGAAAAATGATCCTAAGATGGAGGCATAGAAATAGAAGAATTGAAGGGCAGTGCGATGAAAGGGTAAATATGTTGGTAAATATAAATACTGACTGTATAAAAAACTAAAACATTTTATAGGGTTTCAAATATACATAGAATTAAAATACATGTGGAAAGTAGTACAAAAGGCAGGAGGGAATAAATAAGTTTAAAGTGTTCAAAATTTATTGCATTGTCGGTGAAATGATAAATATACTAATTTGTATAAAGTTTAATAAGTCAGGGATGTACACTGTAATCTCTAGGTAACCAATGAAATAATTGTAATAGAATGTATAATCGACAATCTAATAGGGCATAAAAATGAAATAATAAAAATACTTGATACAAAAGAAGATAGGGAAAGAAGGAACAAAGATAGATGTAATAAATAGAAAACAAAGATTAATATGGCATGAACATAATACAGTAAATACAGTAAATACATTAAACTGACTAAATACTCAAATTCGAAGACAAAGATTGTCCAAGTGGAAGAAGAAAAGCAAAGTATATGCTGCTGCCAAGAGACACATCTTAAATATACAGTTATAGGAAGGTTAAAAGGAAAAAAAAGTAGAGAAAGATACAGCATGCTAACAATAACCAAAAGAAACCTGGCATAGTTATTTTAATATTGCTAATAATAATTTTGGTGTGATAATTCTGAGACAATTTTATGTATACTACAAGATAAAACAAATATACAAGTATGTAATATTATTAGGAACCAAAATTTCTATTGATAGAAGACATAAATATAAAATATAAAAAATTAAGACAAAAACCAAAGTATTAAATTTTAATTGAAAACATCAGTATGAACTCATGGTTTTCTTAGCTCTAGCCATGCAAGAACCTAGAAGCAATAACACCTCAGTAGCAGTGAGCACCTCCAGCACAGATGTTGGTTTCTCATTACCATTCCCCACTAAAAGGGATCATGGTTTCTTAGAGACTTGTCTCATTCCAACCTGATATAGAGAAAGTACAAGGTGAGCCAAAGAGCTCTTGTGCCAGAAAGTGAAGAAATGTTCAAAGATTAATGGAGTCATCAAAAGGACATGAGAACCACTTGAAAGGGTCCCTACTAGCCAAATGTAGGATAATTTGTGCATCTAAAAGAATAATCACTGTAATTAAATAAACATACTGAATTTTTTTAAAGCAAGAGAGAAGAAAATTTTTTTTTTTACAAAAATGCCAGATAATAAATGTAGAAGGAATGACAGAAATAGAAAATTACCATTTTGCAACCTCTAATGTAATAATGGATTAAGCAAAAGGTCATCAATCGATGTTAAAGTCAATCAGTAAAAAGTCATGGGGCACAGGATACTTACTGTACAGTAGCAAAGTATTGTCCCACAGAATACCTACTGATTCCAATGGAGAGATGTAATGGTCACCACCCTAACTAGTGATCAAACTTAGCATCATTAATAATGGGACAACCTTACTATATGAGGCTTCTGATGTGATATATCACCTGAAATATTCTTGCAAAAATATTTATTTGAATTTACCCAAGCCCTTCAACCTGATTACCAGTTTACCAGACATAAAGAGGATAGAGGAATAAATTAGAAGACACCATGAAGAATCAAACAAATTTAGATGCTATAAGAAAACTGGCTTAGGTTCTTGAAAAAAAATGGCTTAGACTCTTTAAAAAATTGAATATTATAAAAAATAATTTTTTAATGCAGGAATACTGTTCTAGATCAGAAGAGATAGAGGCGATATAATGACCAAATGCAGTATCTGAACCCGGATTAGAGGTGGAGGGCTGAGAGATGTAAAAAAGTTATATTGAGCATTAGAGGAAATTTGAATATGAACTCTATATTGGATATTGTTGAATTAATGTTAATTTTCTTACATGAGATAATGGTTGTTATTTAGGAGAATGTCTTTATTCTCAGGTGATCTGTGTTAAAAGGAGTGTCATGATGCTTCAGCAAAAACTGAGAATAAGGAAGAAAAAGTAACTGTGGCAAGTTTATTGATGTTAAAAATCTTAGTCACTGCAAATTGGTATAGCCACTATGGAAAACAGTATGGAGGCTCCTCAAAAAGCTAAGAATTGATTACCATATGATACAGCAATGCCTCTGCTGGATATTTACCCCCAAAGACTTGCACACTCATATCTGGAAAGATATTTGCATACTGATGTTCATAGCAGCATTATCTACAGTGGCCAGGACATGGAAGCAACCAAAGTGTCCTATGATAGATGACTAGATAAAAAAGCTGTGGTACATATATTCAATGGAATATTACTCAGCCATAAGAAGAGAAGAAATGCTGCCATTTGCGACAACATGGATGGACCTCGAGATAATCATGCTAAGCGAAATAAGCCAGATTTAAAAGATTGACAATCACATGATATCACTTATATGTGAGATATAAACCTAAAAGCAACAAATGCACAGGACAAACAGAGACTCATGGTCATGGACAATAAAGGGTGGTGGGGGAGGGGGAAGGTAGATGGGGTAAAAGGGATTAGATATATGGTGACAAAGAAATCTAACCATGTGTGGTAAACATACAATGCAATATATATATATATATATATATATATATATATATATATATGTATATATATATACACACACATACATACATACATATATATGTGTGTGTGTGTGTATATATATACACATATATATACATATATATATATATATATATATATATATATATACACTTATTGTTAAAGTATACAGCTGAAACATATTGGATTTTGTTAACCAATATCACCATAAAAATATAATTAATTAAAATCTTAATTAAGCCAAGAAGTCAAAAGCATAGCAGTCATGGAGGATGACAGATAATTCATTTTTTATATTAACATTTTCACAGAGTTGCCTTCAGTACTATCTACCCCTGCTTTTATCAGTGTCAAACACTGGAATTTTATATAAAATTTTATTTGAAAAAAGTAGTGAAATCATTTCTCTGGCCAGTGTCTGACAATACATGGCAAGCTTCCAGGGCCCAATGCAGACACTGCTGGTCAACTGGATGGTCCTGCTCAATCTGGGCTTGGCATTTCATCA
This sequence comes from Macroglossus sobrinus, assembly GCA_004027375.1. NCBI lineage: Eukaryota > Metazoa > Chordata > Mammalia > Chiroptera > Pteropodidae > Macroglossus > Macroglossus sobrinus. Next base: position 1,948,679 of record PVKZ01000056.1, on the reverse strand, counting down.
CAATGTGCCAGTCACCATTATCAGATGTATTTGGAATAAAACTTCCTTGTCATCTCAGAACCAGATCAAAGAGCTACACACTGAATCAATCACATTGTCTCAGTATCTCACAGAATTGTTTTGCTCAATTGGTTTACAATGGGGGATTAAAAGAAAACACTATGGTATACAACTGGATATTCAATTTATTGTGAGGGTGATTTTGAATATATTCTCCAGTGCTTGATTCATAGGATAAACCTCTCAGGAGTCAATCTCAGTATTGTGAAAAGCTGTGTCTCCTGACCAAATGGTTTGCTTTTTGATTTATGAACAAAATGATAAATCTTGTAGGTGGCTGTTTACTTCCTTGCCCTGTCTACTGGGACAAATTTGTGGTCCTCCTCTAATAACTATATAGGACTTCATGTTTTGTATTTTTTTTAACTAACGATAAATACTTCCGTGTTATCTTATTTTCCATATCCTCCTTTTCTCTTTGTCCATTTTTCTTCATCCATTTATTTAATCTGAAGGTATGGTATATATCTTTGCAGGACATTTCAAATCTTTTTGAATTATTATGTGCTTAATCACATGAATAAACAGAATGGTGGCAATGCAAATAGAAAGTAAAATTTGCAGAGAAAGAAAATGCAGGCCTTATTGGCAGACTCGTTATTATGGATGAAAGGAAGGCATATTCAAAATCTCTAGCTTTACTCAGAAAATGGTGGAACCAAGGACATACATGAAGCGGGAAGGAGAAAGATAACTACTTGGAGATGACAAGTTAGGTTTTAGAGAAATTGATTTAGCAGATAGATAATCAAGTGGGGGTTGTTTAGGCCACTGGGAATATGTTCTAAAACTGGAGTCAAAGATCCAGGTTGGTGATATGTTGATTTGAGAGCCATCAATATTAAAATAACAGCTGAAGCCAAGAAGGATAAAAACATTCCCTGGTGAAGTGCAGACGGAAGACCAAAGTATAAACACTTTGTGTAAAGCTAGGATTAGGAGTTTGGGGAAGAAACATACCAGTGATAACAAAAGGAGAATTAATTGAAGAAGAAGAAAGCATCAAAATAACAATGCAATAGAAGTCAAGGGAGAACATAATTTCAAACAGCAATATTAATATTTAAAAGTGGAAGATGCCAAAATAAATGAGACAAGCATAGAAAGGACCGTTGGCTTTATTAAAGGAAGCAAGCACTGTTGATCTTTGAATGGTGGGGCAGAGGCACATAATCCTAACCTGAGGATCCTCCGTCTGTCTCTTTGTGGTGGTTTGCTAGTTATCAACTCCAACTGTAAAGCCATATCTTTGAATTTTTATTAGCTTTCTTCACAAAGAAAATATGTGTCTTTAGTATGCTAATACCATATTGCAACCTCCTTTTATATTATAAAAATTGACACAAGAATCTCAGTCTTAATAACTCAGTAATTATGGTGACATGAGTAGAATCCAGAATCTAAAATTTAATTACCATACAATATGCTAATTCTGGGTTTTAAAATATGCAAGGAAATGAATCAAAATTCACTAATCCAGGACCCCAGTACCTCTTTTTTTCCACCATTAAGAAACTCCATGTCAGCAGAAGGCTTACCTTTTCTATCTGGAATTGTGAGCAGGTCTGCTTAAACTTGCTTGCCACCATGTCGTATTCTGCATGACCAGGTTGTAGCTCAACAAGACAGACATCCTGCTGCTTCATATCACTCCAGTGTGCAGGGATCTCAACTGCAAAGTAGACATTTGAGGACACCCTTGTACCTGGGGAGGCTCATCTACACAGGCCACATTCCTAGTATGCTTTGAAAAACTGAGTATAATTTGCATTTCTGTTTTACTTTCTCCTAATTCAAGGTATTCGAGAAATTTCTTATCTTTCTAAGAGAATGTTTTCAAAGTGTGGAGCCACAGACAACCACAGAACCAAATGTCATGCTTGTTAAAAAAATAAATAAAACCCCACAAACTTATTGAATCATAGTCTCTGAGGAGTGGAACCTGTGTACCTACATCTTAACACGTTTTGATTATGCCCAGATTTAAGACTGCTAATGTAGTTGCTAATGTAGTATAATTCAGCCGCATAATCTGTTAGGTCTCTAATCTGTCATAATTTAATAATTTAACAATAAAATTTCCCTACAACATTTTAAATAGCTGCTACTGTCTTGTTTACAAATGCATGGCTTTTTGCTAGAACTCTGCACCACCACAAGGCCCTCCACATCTGTTCTCTCATTATTCTTCATGGCATTCTTAAGAGTTGAGTGGGTGGCAGGTTTTGCTATGTGACAGATTGTAGTGGCAGTTCTGTCTTCCCATCTGCTAAACAGAATATTATTCTTGTCATTTCTCCAGAGTGTGAGGAATTCATTCACACTGATCTCACAAGAGATGAAGATAATGTACTGGAAGGGAAGCCAATTTACTTGTTTTCAGCGGGGGTCTTCTGTGGTTTGAAGGCAGGAATGGCTGTTTTCACAAGACAAGCATTTCCTTCTCAGGGAATAGATCCATTCAGAGAATATGAAGGCTGCTTCCTGGTATATGTGTCAAGGAACTTAATTTTCAGGACAGAGGAAGTGACTTTTGGGAGAAGAACCTGCAGGCTCCTGATCCTCTCTGGGTGTCAGTTGCAGACACAGAAAGGGCCCACTCTCTGACCAGCCTGTCTTTCCCCTTTTGTTCTAAAAACCTCAGGTCACTTTTATATCCATGACCTTACATCTCCTGATTGGAGCAGGCATTACCTCCCCCAGAAGAGCCGGCTCTGGGAAGGTTGTAAACTGTAAAAATGCAAGATTTTGCTAGTGTTAACACTAAGATGGTCAAACTCAGTCTGTTCAGCATGTCCATGCTGTATATCCAGCCAAATGCAAGATCCTTAAGCTCAGAGACCAAGTTTTCTATTTCATTCCACAAGGGTTCCTTGAATTTTATTTACTTGAATATAGTTTTGATGTATATACAAAACAGTGCTAAACTCAAAGAGTAAAATAATGGATAAAAAGTATGAAAGTTTGACTCACTGTTAGATTTCTTGAGGCGCTGAACAGGTAAGCTGTGTCCCTTTGCATCTGTAGCAATGTATGTGTTCAAGTCCACTGTGTATTTCTGATGATTAATTTTGACAACAAGTGTCTTTATATTTTTCTTCTTTGCATCCTCCAATTGCAGATTGGTTACTTTGTCAAAATTATGAAAAGTGTTATTGTCGTTATATTGCCATGCTACAACTTCACTGATATAATCTGCTTTGAATTCCTGCTCTTTGGCCAATCGAACTGTCTTCATCATATTCTCAATTGCATTTCTAGCCTGTTCCACATCTCTGCTAATTCCTGAAACCTCAATCAAAGGTCTTTCAGTGTCCAAGTAAATGGTAATATTTAAGTTCTTCTGCAGCTTAGTCAATTCTTGAAATTCCTTTTCATCGAAGTCTTTGATATGTTCTTCTTCACTGGTGTATAGACCCTGTTCCTTTTTAATCATATCCTGTATCCAGGCAAGGGCATTTTCCACACATCTTTCATTTTTACCACACACCTGAAAAATTGCTGATTCTGTTTTCTTTTCCAAAACTAAAGGATTTTTTTGGCGGGGAGACTGCTTTGAGAAGCCAAAAAATGCTAAAAAAGAAAAGAAAGGGGATAAAACAGATGCTTTAGATAGAATAAAAAGAAAAAAAAATTACGTATTTCTTTCTTTAAATTTTGTGATGCGTCACTATGCTGTACATTATATCCCCAAGACTTATTTATCTTACAACTGGAAGTTTGTACCTTTCAACCCCCTTCACCTATTTCACCCACTTTCTACCCCGCACCCCCAGAGCCTCTTGCAACCACCAATTTATTCTCTGTATCAGTGAGTTTGAGTTATTTTTAAAGATTCCACATATAAGTGAGATCATACAGTATTTGTCTTTGTCTGACTTATTTAGCATAACGTCCTCAAGGTCCATCCATGTTGTCACAAATGGCAAGATTTTATTCTTTTTTTGCTGAATGCTATTCCATTTTATATATATATTATACATTTTTCCCCCTCCCACATCTTTATTCATTCATTTGCCAATGGACACTTAGGTTGTTTCCACGTCTTGGCGATTGTAAATAATGCTGCAATGAACATAGATGCGCAAATATCTTCTTGAGAGAGTGATTTTGTTTCCTTCAGACAAATACTCAGAAGTGGAATAAAACCTATTAGTTCTATTTTTAATTATTTGAGGAACCTCCGTACTGTTTTCCATAGTGGCTGTACCAATTTACATTTCCACTAACATTATACAAGAGTTTCCTTTTCTCCATATTCTTGCCAACGCTTGTTTATTTCCTGTCTTTTTTACAATAGTCACTCTAACACATATAAGGTGATATTTCATTGTGGTTTTGATTTGCATTTCCCTGATGATTAGTGATGCTGAGCACCTGTCATGTACCTGTTGGCCATCTGTCTGTCTTCCTTGGAAAAACATCTATTCAGATCCTCTGCCCATTATTTAATCAGATTGTTTGTCTTTCTATGAAGTCGTATGAGTTTTTATATATATATATATTGGAGATTAGCCCCTTGCCATACAGAAACTTTTTTGTTTGATGTAGTCCCACTTGCTTATTTTTGCTTTTGTTGTTTGTACTTTTGGTGTCAAATCCAAAAATTTCTTTGCCGATACCAATGTTGAGTTTACTCTCCATGTTTTCTTCTAAAAGTTTTATGGTTTCAGGTTTTATATTCAAGTCTTTAATCCATTTTGATTTTTGTGTATGGGTAAAATAGTGCTTTAGTTTCATTCTTTTACATGTCCGTCTGGTTTTCCGAGCACCATTTATTTTAGTATATGTGCTGCCAAAGTAAGCACCCAACACTATTTATTGAAGAGTTTATCCTTTCCCCATTGTATATTCCTGGCTCCTTTGTTGTAAATTAAGTGACTATACATGCATGGGTTTATTTCTGGGCTCTCTATTCTCTTCTATTGATCTGTGTATCTGTTTTTATGGCAACATCATACTGTTTTGATTATTATAATTTATAATATAGTTTGAAGTCAGAAATTGTGATGCCCCCAATTTTGTACTTCTTTCTCAAGATTGCTTTGGCTATTTGGGGTCTTCTGTGGCTCCATACAAATTTTAGGATTGCTTGTTCTATTTCAGTGAAAAATGCCATTGGAATTTTGATAGGGATTGTACTGAATCTGTAGATTGATATATTTAACAATATTGATTCTTCCAATCCAGGAGCATAGATGATCTTTCCATTTATTTGTGTCTTCTTCAGTTTCTTTCATCAATGTCTTGTACTTTACAGTGTATATATTTTTCACCTCCTTGGTAAATTTATACCTAGGCATTTTATTCTTTTTTTGCAATTATAAGTGGAAATGTTTTGTTAATTTCCCTTTCTGATAGTTCATTAAAGATTAGCTATTTCAAGTCAGACAAAGACAAATACTGTACAATCTTACCTATATGAAGAATCTAAAATAATAATAATAATAATAATAATAATAATAATAATAATAATACACTCTCCACAAAAGATAAACCCCCAAACTCATAGAAAAGAGATCAGATGCATAATTACCAGAGGCAGAGGGTAGGGGAAGGAGAATTAGAGGAAAGTGGTCAAAAGGTACAAATTTCCAATTACAAGATAAATAAGTACTAGGGGATGTATTATATATATATATATATATATATATATATATATATATATATATAGCAGTTTGAACTACATATATGTATAATATATATGTATAATATATATACATATTACACATAATATGTATATATATAATATGTATATTATATATATACATATTATATATATACATATTATATATATATAGTTGTTAAAAAAGTAAATTCCTTGAGTTCTAATCACAAAAAAATTCTTTTTTTCCTTTTTTGCTTTCCTTTTTTATTATTATTATATAATAAAATGGATGTTAACTAAATGTGTTGCAATAATCATTTCACAATATATGTAAATCAAACTATTATGCTGTATACCTTAAATTTCTACAGTGATGTATGTAAATTATATCTCAATAAAACTGGGGCGGGGGGAGCTAATAAACTACCAAAACAATTTTAGAAAAAAATTAACTATTTCTTATGTGACATCAGTATTAGGAACATGCATTTCATGAAAATGCACAACTTACATGCAAGTTTACACATCATAGACTGTTGGGGAGAAGGCTTAGATCTTTCTCTTTTTTTCATGTTGGCATAAAACACATCCAGTACTTGAGGCAGAAAGATAACAACTTTAACTTTTTTCACAGACTGGACTGATCCTTTCTTGATAAAATCTTCAATGGCATCAATTACGGCTTCAGCAACCTTATCTGGGTCTTGTTTGGCATTTCCTGGAAAAGCAAATGACAAAATTGACTGGGGGTGGGGGAACCCATCTAGAAAAGGCTGAAAAATAAATTAGAGATTCCAATTCTCACAGAATAAATGCCTATTTCGCAGCTCTTTCATCACCATGGACTTTTCTAACGATGCATCAGCAAACACTTTTGAAGTCCTAGATGCAATGGGAAATTTTTGTTCCAGGATGTCAGGAAGCTGACAGCCCGACAATGAAAAAAGTACTTAGAAAACTAACTTTTGGTATCTGATACTCGTATCTACTCTATTCAGCAGATCTCAGCTCACTATGTTTCTCTGTTACAGAACACAGTTAATCTTTCTTGGCTCACGAGTGACCTCAAAAGATTTATAAAAAGTAAAAGATGCTATATTATTGTTGATATATTATACTCTTTATAGAAAAAAAAATTTTTTTCTCAGTCACCACTTGACTTTATTGCAAGTATTCTTATTCTTTCAAGATGTCTTGGGGGATTGATTTAAAGTAAGCTAATTTTGTAAGATGCCTGGAGCTATTAGCTCTTTGTTATAATCTATACTTTTTACATGCAAGTTATCCATTAGCCTCCAGGAAGTCTTTCCTCCCACACCCTTACGGGTTCAAGATTGCTATCTGAGCAGGTCTTTTCCTAATTAAGCAGTGCTCTATATCTTGCTTCTCAAGCCTACTACCTAGATAAGATCATGAAAAGTTCCTTGAAAAATCTTACAAAAAACCATGGAAGCAGTCCCCTATGAAGGGCAGCTGTTACTTGGGTAAGGAGCAATGTAAAAGTCCCCTGACCAACCTGGTGTGATACACTAAGGGCCCACTTGGATTAGCCCCATGGATGGTGTCCATCTTTATTATAGAAATGAGAGTAGACTCCTTTGACTTGCCTATGCAGACAATTGTGGAATGTAGACAAATCCCATATAAAAGTAACCAAGAGGGGTTATTCAGGGTTTTTTTGCTGTTATTGTTCTTTTTTTTTTTTTCTATTAGCTGAGCAAGAAAAGAGGGAGATTTTTCTTTGCAAAGCTGTTATTTCATGATATTTGGAAGAATTTAAATGGGAGTGTTCACATATATTCATTCACTCTCAATAAACATTTACTAAGTCCCATCACAAGCTAGATGCTCATCTAGGCACTAGGACTCAGAGGATGTGATACATGGGGATAAACAAGCATTCAATAGGTGAAGTATGGTAAAGTGAGGGAAAGCCTAAGTCAGATAGAAATGGGTAACATGCATGTAACATGTTCCACCTGGTGTGTTCAGGGAAATAGATCTGTTTTTGAGAAAAATAAGTCTGGGGTGGGGGAGGTGGCAGAATAGAGCAAAGAGCCCAGATCTACAGAGGGCTAGGTAGGAGGCTATAATAAAAGTTTAGGCAAGAGCTGAACAGAGAGAGGGGGGCAGGAAGATGGTGGATTACTGCCCTTATCTCCTCTAATGACCACATCAAAATTACAACTAAATTTCTGGAGGGCCTAGAATGCCAAAGTACACATTCAAACTCAAATTTCTGAGCAATAGAATCATCAATCCAGTGCCTAGCTGTTCTCTGTGGGATGGGTCAGTTCCATTCCACTTCAGCCCTGAGGGTATTTGCCTCTCCTGACCAGCATTCTTAAGGGAACCAAGCAGGAACGCCTGATCAAGGCAGAAGACTCAGATTCCTAGGCGGGGAAGCTCAAAGAGCATCACCATACTAATGATAAACTGAAAGCACCATCCTTAGTCATGAAGAATCACACAATCATTACATAGTTTGAGGAAAACAAGAAAATCAAGAGGCCAAGTAGGCTGAAAAGAGTAAGATGGCGAGTCCTTTTGACCCATTAGACCCCACTGTGTTATGGTAACTGAAAGCCTTCTGTGCGGAGATGCCTAAGGCCAACCTATTCAGCCACTGTTGAAGAGGTGAGAGAAGAGGGCTGGAAATGCTCATCTGGGAGTAAACTACAGGGAGGTGGAAGCTCTGATGTTTTCCATGGAGAGAAGACGGAGGAAGAAGTGAAGGACTAAATAACGAAGATGTAGGATTAAATATGCAGGGGATGGAACAAGAAAAAGAAACAGTTTAAAGAGAAAGATGGTCTGTCCTTTTCTTTTTTCTTCCTTCCCATCCCTTCCCCTGCCTTCCTCTTCTTTCCCCTCCATATCAGAGAGCAAATGTCTCTCTAATATTCCAACAGTCTCTTCAGTTTCCTTTGTTTTTACTGCTTTTACTTAAACCACTCACGCAGGCTTTGCTCATTCTTTCAGTGGCTGCCTTTGAGTGAGGAATTTGCTCTTACTCAGACTCAGCATGAACTGCATTATAGTCAGCACCAAATCAAGGGAAAAGGGACACCTAGGGATTTAGCCTTGAAAGGCTACAAACCTGTCCCAATGGCTGGGAGGCAAACAGAGGAGTAAGTCCGTCTTTCACACTCCTGTAAAACACAGGAAACCGATTTCTTGACGTCATTTCCACCAATGACATGAATAATATTCTTGCACTTCAGTAATCCACCTTCAGTAATTATATAACCATTGTTTTTCTGTTGACCTAAAAAACACAAAACAAAAACATGCAAAATTAGATGCTGAACTCACTCTTTGTTTGGAAATCAAAATGTCTGGTTTGGCAAATAAAGCATTTTATGTGAATAAGAGACTCCTAAAATGCTACCTTTAATAAATCTTTCTTGTTTAATTTTTTTTAACCATGTCATCACCCTTCAATTTTTTTCACTTCTAATTCTCTATGACTGGAATTCTTTAGTAAAATCTATGATTTTAAGATTAACATATTGTCTCCCCAGTCCAAAGACTTTCTTCAACCTCTCCACAGCCTCCCATATTTAAAATTTAGGACCAAAAAAGAGCATTGTGCCTTACCTAGGCGAATACAGTCTGTTTCCACATTTTTTCCAGCATGTTCTAAAATTGCTTTGGAGACCCCTACATGAGAACATTGAGATGGTTAAAAACACAAATAAAAAATCACAACAGTACATTTGGATTAGTGCCTTTGCCTCATTATCTAAACACTTTCCCTATCATCAAAGGAATCCTATAACCTCAGTATTTCTGGTCACAGAAAAATTCATAAAATAACTGTTACCAATGGTGAGAAACCATGTCAAAATAATTTTAAAATTATTAATTAATATTAATAAGCCAAAGTTGTAGAAACCAATTTGGCTATGCAATTGTGGAATAGTCTAGCTATAGAAACCCTTCTTCATGGGATCTACTATGACTATAACACTAGTCAAAACCCTATAAATAAAATACCTGCTTTGAGATTAAATGTCTTTGATGTTGAATTTACAATCACGTCTGCCTCTTCTTTTGTAATATCTCCAGAGGCCACCTGGAAGGTGATAGGGCCAATTTTCATTTCATGTACTCCTGAATCAGTGCTACAGACAGTCCCATAGAAACCTAGAAAGAAAAAAAAAAATGGAGTTAATAACTAAGTCAACAACAGCAAGAATGACTTAGGTCTCATGTTCCTCAAATGGGCCCCTCCATACTTCTCTTTCTCTCTCTCCCTCTGTCCCTCTCTCTCTTCTTCTCTCTCTCATCTCTGGCCTTTAACCTTGGCCATAGTGATGGTTTGTTTTTGAAAAAGAATTATAAAATATAATAAGTATCAAACGTGGGCTTCTGATGCTGGTCAAGTTGAAGTTAGCCAACTAGAACTTATCTTGCTCACTGATGACAACTAAAAACATGGAACAAATACAAAAAACCACTAAGTGAGACTGAAGAGTAAATGACAACAGGCAGAGTTTGGGGTGAGGGGTCTCAAAATCTGAAGAGGCAACCTGTATAGAGGGTAGTTTCTCATTTTGTTTTGTTTTGAAATTTTTCCTTTTTTGTCTCCCAGCTTTGATCCAAGGGTGGCCCTAGCTGCAGAACTGCTCAATGAGCACTGGCACCAAAATTCTCAGAGGATTCTTGTCTCTATGTCTAGAAGATTGAGAACAGGCGTCCCTGTGAGGATTGAGAAGATTATGGCAGGGATCCTCCTTATTTTCCAAATTTATTTCTTTTTTAGCCTAGGCTCTACCCCAAGGTAACCCTAATTGCTTAACTCCACAGTGGCACCACACGGAGCTAAAACTCTGAGAGTGATTCTGTATTTCTATCCAGAAGCAGCAGGAACAAGAACCCTTGTGGTCTGATGAGTGTATATATGTGTTGGGGGGAAATATCTCTGTGATCTTTTCTCTCTATTCTCTCTCCACTTTTCCCAAGGGCAAACCTGATCACACAAAATTATGAGGCAACACAACAGGCAGCTACCACTCCAAGAGAACCCTTTCTTTCTGGCAAGAGGAGCTGGAAAGTAGGCTCCTGCAAGCCACGAAGTATAAAGGGGCAAGCTGGAGAAGGTGATCCCCATTCTGTGTGTCAACTGGAATAAATCCTGAGCCTGCTCCAGAGCCACGCAGGTTGGGGCAGACCCAAGCAGCGTGGCAAAGGCTTTGAGAACTGAAGTGACACTGGAACCACTGCCCACCCAGAAGGTCAAATAGAACTTTTAGAATCATCCTTAGAAAATAGTAGCCTCATCACTACTTAAAAAGCCATTGTACAGATTATCCAAGTTAGCGTGCCCGCTCTTTTGCTCCATATCCACAAACATGGCCAGTGTCTTGCAAGCTCAGGTATATAAAATATAATTAATATCTTCTTTAGCACAAATTGATTTTTTATAAAAATCATCACTATTATCTTTTACTTATCACTAAATATTTTTTAGCAACTAGAAATAATTTCTCAATTTAAAAGCTTTACTGAACCTTGTGTATTTTCAGCCTTGAGGATTTTGTCACTGACGAAATTTCCATTAGCCCTTCTGTCAAATTCATCTGAAAATGCCTGGAAGTACAAAGACAGTTTTGACTACTACAATCCTCAGTAGATGAATGAATTTAATTCATCATGGCTTTTGATCCTGCATGCACAAATATTTAGGAAAGAACAATTCTCAAGGCATTATTTATTATCATTATAGATTTTTAAAATTATGAAAACAATACATATATTATTTCTACAAATGCATCCTATGAAAATTATCAATGATGGGAACAAAGATTAAATACAAAAAATATATAAATGCGTTACAGTACTATTGATAATCAAGAAAAAATAAAACAGTTTAAAATCCAACAAAGAAATGGTCAAATGAATTTTAGTATATTCACATGTTGAAATATTTAGCAGCTATTAAGAACTACATTTTCGAGAAACAGTTAATGGAATAAGGAAAGACTTTATACTATTAAATGAAAGAATAACATTAATTGCATTACATAGCAACACTTTGCAAAGTACACATTCATAGAAGAAGACTAGAATGAAATATTACTAAAAGAATTTATGCATTTTGTATTGTTCAAAGTTCCTACAATGAACAAGTATTACTTTTACAATCAGTAAAGGTAAATAACTTGTTAAAAATTGTTTAAAGTGCAGTGTTAAGAGAAAGGCAAATGCAAGGACCCAAACCCTTCAATTTTTAACTTCTTATTTGTACCAGGAGGGGAATGGCTAGGGGAGTGGTGCTTTTTGGAGCAAGAGGCTGATGTATGTATTTTAGGGTTAATAAGTACGTGAGTTCCATTTTTTTGCCTGATAGATACCTTCTGTAAACAAGCAACAGAGAATCTTGTTGAAAAAAAAAAAGTGATATTTTAGCAAAAAGGCTGATACGATAAAGAGAGAGGGACTGGAGAGACTATAGAGCCAGAGTTTCAGGCTCACATACCTCCAGGGGTCAAGCAGGTAAGCTACAAACGTAAAGGTGGACTGATGTGACTCTACAGGACTACACAGCACCTGTCATTCAGCCATAGCGAACTGTTTAGGCAGAAATCCATGTCCAATGTGCCAGAGCATTTAATTTTTTAGGTCACAGTGGCTATCTGGAGTTTTAAGTGAAATATTTGATTTTGAAATGTTAGCAACTGATTCAAATTTTTAAAAATAACCCAAATAAAGTACATCTAGATGTCATGTTCAGACCATGGGCCTTTTTTTTTTTTTTTTTTACAACTTCTGCTACAGTGGCCACCTATAAACATCTCAATAAGTTTTGTTGTTGTTGTTTTTTTTGTACAAATATAACCAAAGTTTAACTGTCTTTAAAAGTCTTAAGAGAGAAAGTGTCACAGTCATGTATGGAGAATCAATACTATTTCCTATGGCAGTAAAGGTGTCTGCATATACTAATCCTTTTACAGAATACCTGCAGAGGAGTCTTTAGGAAAGAAAATAGGGTCTGGAGTTACACAGAAATAGTGAGATTTGAAGATTCAGGTTCATGTCATAGGACTTACTCCCCTATTCATTTATTCAAAACCTCTCAGCACTTTATGACTCTAATTTAGTTCATTTTCTGTGTTTAAATCTTAGCTCCCAATGTAATAATGATTTCTAGGAAGGAAAGTATGTGCTACATACCCATCCCATGATCTATATCACCTTGTATAATGCAAGTCATAGGGAGATTGTTAAAAAAGCACTTATTGACTAAAAATTACTATAGTTATGCAGACCAACTAAGTGGACCACATATCTTGCTTGGGTGGTTTGGCTGTCTGATTAGAACTTAGGTTAGATTTGTTGCTTTCAAAAAACTTAAAGGTAATATCTAGATCCAGAAAAATTAAGTATGACCTAAAAATTCAAATGGTCCAGTGATCCACAGACATCTCCTGGGTTGCTGGCTTTAATCTGTTTAATTCTTGCACTATTACGAAACTTTTAAAACCTTTAATGTCATTTACTCTACTGGACTCTAATGACTTGGAGGTCAGGGATAATGACCTCTTATTAAATGTCTCTTGTTCTCCCATAATGCTGAGTCCAGTGGCTCACCAATAGCTGATGTTCAGCAAATTTGAGATGGTCAACATACTCTCTGTGACTGAAGATGATTCTGGTACTTCTGGTCCCAACTCTCCTATTCTCATGGGGATGTGCTGAGATCATTCTAACCACATCCTTCAGTTGTATCCAATCCTGATAATCTCCCATTTATGTGACCGTACTATGCTTTTATATTACATGTTAAAATTTCTATGTTCACATGGAAGGGAATTCTATAGATTGAAAGAGGGTTTAGGGATATGTCAACTCTATTTGCAATATCTGGGCCTTATTTAGATTCTGATTCAAACAAATAAGCTGTAAAAACAAAACGAAACATTTATGAGAATTGGAAATTTGAACACTGACTTGATAATGAAATAAATAAATGATTGCCAATTTCTTTTATGTGTGAAATAGTATTGTGGTTATGTTACTTTTTAGAAAGAACTCTAATGTCTAAAATAAATACTGAATTGTTTATGAATAAAATGTATATTTGGGATTTGCTTCAAAATAATATAAGAGGAATGCAAATAAATGGAGATAGAGATGAAACATATAGGCCATAGGATGATAGCAGTGAAGATGAATAGTGGTTACAAGGGCATTTATTATACTATTTTGTCTACTTTTGTATATGTTTAAATTTTTTTCTATAACCATATATTTGCTTGAAATTTGCCATGCTACAAGTAGTCTACACTACTCTTTTGCTTTCCTGTATGGGAAATACATGACACAAACAATTAGAACAAGATGACACTGGAGACCATTAAGACTCAATTGCCAAAATAACCAGAAATAAATGAGGCTGTACCTGAATATTCCCATGATCATTTGGGTGCAGCAGAAAGCAAACCTCTTGTAAGGTTGTCAGTTGATTCTTGCTACTAAATTTGAAAACTTCTGAAATAATTAATTCAGCAAAAACATTTTTAGGAAAACCCAAGTTTCCTGTTCCTATAGCTGGAAATGCAATTGATTTTAAGGACAAGCTCTCAGTGATTGTCAAACATTCTCTGATTATGTCTTCCATGATCTGAAAAGCACAAAACACATTCTTATACATTTTACCTAGAAATGAAATTTAGGACAAAAAATAAGAATCAGCAGCTTTGACTATGATGTCTGTCTGCTCCTTTTTGCTTTCAACAAAAGGCAAGTTAAAAGCAGTCAGAAGGAGAAAGAAAAATCTAGGAGTAGATAAAGAAAAAGAAAACAGAATGTGAGAAACCCTCCAAAAAGATTCAAACTCACTCAGTAATGAAGAAAGAAGCAAAGCAATTAAATTCTTCATGCTCTTCCATTCTTTATGCCCTCACTCTGCCTTCCTCACTAAAGAAATGTTATCATCAATAATTCTTCCCTGATCCCCAATAATGATTGAGTACTATAATCAATTTATATTATTAACTAGTCTTCAGGAGAAGTCTCCTACAGCTGAGAGAAAGGGCCATAAGATGGAACTTGTCAAGAATGTGATGTTATTATGAAAGAGAAACAGACAGAGTCCAATCTACTTTATACTGAAAGGAATTTAAAGGGGTACCCAATTTTCTGGAGAATTTAAAACTAGGCCCCACCTTGTGTGAAGATGTGCTGTCATTTTTCCAGTCCTGAGGCACCACATGAAGCACACGCTGGCAATGCAGATTGCAACCACTGGTTTGGAGAATTGTGCCCACGTTAATAGACATCATTTGCCCAACTGTGTTCAGTTCCTCCTGGAGCTTTGGCCCAGCTTTTTCCAAGAGGGCCCTAGAAAGGGGCCCTCTGTTAAGCATCAGATCCGAGGGAACAGAGTTGACGATAACATCGGTCTTAAAGACAAAACCAACAATTTGTTTCAAATTCTAACAA
Organism: Macroglossus sobrinus; assembly: GCA_004027375.1. Classification (NCBI taxonomy): domain Eukaryota; kingdom Metazoa; phylum Chordata; class Mammalia; order Chiroptera; family Pteropodidae; genus Macroglossus; species Macroglossus sobrinus. The sequence continues at coordinate 1,933,561 of PVKZ01000056.1, read as the reverse complement.
AAACATTAATCAAGGATTACTATATTTGAGCCACTGGGTTTTCAAGACTGAAATACCACCCAAGAAAAAGTTTTACTAGATACTTATTTAAATAACACTTCAGGACAAAAGAAAAGTGTCAAAAACCAATGTATAAATGGTATAGGATCACAAAAAGACTCCAGAGGAAGTGCCTTCAGCAACTAGTGAAGAAACCATGAGTCATGTGGGGTCTAAAACATGGGAATAGTTGCAGCGAGCAGAGAGAGACAAGGAAGTCATTGATGAAGGGGAACAATATAAACATATGCATGGTAGGTTGTGAGCCATAAGCAGATTAGTTTGATCTGACAGAGAACCTCTGCAGCAAAATGGCATATAAACAAAGCTGGAAATGTTGGGGATAGACTCTGCAGAGGGTCTCCAGTGCCAGGCCACTGGACTTCCCGACAGATATGAGGAGTTACGGAAGCTTTTCAGCAGGATAGTTAATGTGAGCAGATTAATTGGCTATATTACAACTCAAGTTGAAGAGAGGAGATGGAATGTGACCAAATGACTTTCAAGTTGCCCTGCATGGGCCACCAAGGAGCAAACGCACAGCAGATACTGTGGCATCAGAAGCCAAATATCTATGAGAGCAAAAGGAATGAAAGCGATGTCTTACTATTCAGTGCTCAAGTTGTACAAGAAATGAAACTTTCCAATTACCAACGCTCAGTCAAAATTTCCTGTTTATTTGTTTGGTTTTTAAAATGAGAACCAAAATTATGTTAATGTTTTGAAATAGTGCAATGGTTAGGACTCTGAACAAATTCCAATCCTTGTTCTACCATTTGTTGTCTGTGGGATGTGGGCATATTACTTAATCCCTCTAAGTCTCATTTCTACAGCTGTGAAATGAGAATAATAATAATCCTGGGATCTACCTCACAGCATTGAAATAGAAAATGCATGCCAAGCACTTAGCATAGTGCCTGGTACATCTAAATAATCAATGTTAGCTATTATTCTTGTAATTATTATTTAAGTTTATTATATAGATGACCCACATAATGAAAGAAAATATTTGCAAATCATATATCTGGTAAAGGACCTGTATCCAGAATATATAAAATTTACTAATAAAAAGGTAACCTGATTTAAAAGTGGGCAAAGGATCTGAATAGACATTTCTCCAAAGAAAGTATGCAAATGGCCTTCCCTAAGATTCCCCTCCCCAGGCCTGCCCACAATCCCCAAATTAAAGAAGTAACAGCTGGCACAGCAGGGGCTCCCAGGGCTGCTATTCCCATTAGTCAGAGCTTGTGTAAAAGGTTGTTAAATACATATTTTAAAAACATGTTACACACACACACCTCTCCCCCAGGAGACCTACAAGAATTGTTCCCACATATTACCCAGACCTTTCCCAGGTCCATTCTCTACTTTCCTTCCCACATTTTCTTACTGGTGTTGGGGGCTGATGGTCCCTCAGTCTTGGGCCCTCTTTCTCATCCTAGTTCAGCTCCACTGATAAGATTCTGTTCTCTGTCTCTATTCTATGCTCTAATTTTTGTGTATCTGCTATCAGAATTTGACAGGTAATTAACCTTCGATTCATCAAAATATGACATGTGAAGTCACCAAAAAAGTACAGAGGGCCTTGTAAAGGTATTATTGTGAATTTTCACATTTACTGAAAACCTAGTGACTTGAATACACTTTCAATTCCCACACATAACTTGCCAATCTCTATCTGTACATACTGTGGTGAAGTAGCCCAATTTTCTACAGAAACCTGTTTCCCAGGATGGAGGGCCTGAAATTCTGTCCTCTGATTCTCCCCTTGACTGTAATCCTTCTTTGACAATAGACTAACTGGAGTCCCAGCACTTTGGTGAGTGTTCTGTAAATAGGGACACTCACCGTAGCATTCTGCACATCTGCTTTCAACAACAGGATCCTCAGGCCTCCTGGGCATAGGAGCACTCTGTTTTCAAGATCTTCTTTCCAGCCGGGCTGAACTTCTGCTGGTAAACTGGGCAAGGAAGCAGTACGAGGCAGGGTGTTTTTAAATACAGATTTCACAGTTTCAGCAAAGGCCTCAACAGTCTTCTCAGCTGCATCCACAAGATAAACCTTTTTCAAGGTGCGTCCATCACTCTTACATTGGAAGTTTTCTTTGATGGCCAAAACGATGGCCTCCGCACACTGGAGTAAGGGAAAGCCAAATTTCCCGGAGCTAATGGCGGGGATGGCTATGGATTGGTGTTGGTGGTTTTCAGCCAAAATGAGACTTTGTTCCACGGCATTCTTTAACAGGATCATACAGTTCTGAGCATCATCTGCTTTCCACCTGGGCCCTACTACATGGATCACATGGTGGTATGGGAGCCTTCCTGCTTTTGAGATGGTGGCACGGCCAGGAAGGATCTTGCCCCTTTCCTTCACTATGTTGTCACATTCTGCCTGGAGCTCAGGGCCAGCTGCTTTCGAAAGAGCTGCGGAGAGACCACCACTCAGCCGGAGGTCCTCATTTGCTGAATTCACCACCACTTCAACAGGAAACTGTGTTAAGTCACCCAGCTGTACAATCAGTGAGACTCCAGGGGCCAAGTCCACCCGAGCGGAGCACTTCTGCCGGCCAGTGCCACCCCCCTCCTCCTTTCTTTCATTCTTCTGTAGGTGTATAAAACAACCAAAATCCCGTTTGACCTGACTTTTAAAGTACCCTGCTTTATCCTGGAAGATCTGGCTGGCTCCTGGCTTATCAGTATTGATGCTTTTAATACAAACTGAATCCCAGGCTTGCTTGACAATATTCATTCCCTCCAGGACTTCGATCTTTGAGCCAATTAGTAAAATGCCTTTTTGTTTATCCTCGGGATTGAAATTTACATTAACATTTATCTTCTTCATCCTTTGCAAGAATAGCTTCTCTGTCTTTAAATAATCAATAACTAAGGGAGGCTTTACTTCCATCAATCTCTCAATTCTCATGTTTTTTTCCACAAAGTTGTAAAGCAATCCATAGATGTCATTTACTTCTCTCGTACAGCCTGCGATGATGACCTCAGCTGTGGTTTCTGAGATAAACTCATTAATTATTACAGTCTTTGAGGAAGAATTATATTTCCTATGCAAATTGTGAGTGATCTCTTTCCATTTCCTGCTGTTAAGAAATTTCTTGTCCTCAATGTCTATGCACTTAAAATTTAAGGCACTGACCATTTGCTTTTCAGCTTTTAATAGAACTTCAGAAGAACAGCCAGTTAAGAGAACAGTTGTACCCTTTAGGTCATAAATTGCAAGAATTTTCTGTGCTATAAAAAGAGACTTAGAGAATTCTACACAGTCAACCTGTTGCAAAAACTGGAAAACCTCAGGAGGAAGCTCAATGTTTTTCTGGTCCATGGTATAAACCTTTTCCTGGATTTTACACTTTAATTTATACACATCTGCACTGAGTCCTTTGAAGCACATGTTTTGAGTGGCTTCATCGTAAGAAACCTCCACCTCTGGGCACTCCAAGTGGAAACGCTCCTGCATACCACTGTGGCATAAAAGAGAATACCTTACTGGGGAAACAGTCACTTTCTCCTTCACACTTTGCTCTTCTCTTTTAAATTTTTCAGTGATGTTTTTTATTAATTCTTTGGTTTTTGGCTCAATGATTTGTACATTCTCTGATTTCCCCACTAAGGTTACAATCCTCATAAGTGTATCAAACTCAATCAAAACGCTGTCATCTTCTAAATCGTTTTTTATGGTATCCCACACTATTGGATCTACTTTCAGTCGTGTAACTTTATATCTAGACCTGATGCCAGAGAATGCTGTCAAAGCATCTTTCTTCCAGTTCTTGATTCTTAGTCTTCCTTGATTGACTAAGGTGGCCACAGGTCTGATGGTAACTTCGCCATTGAGTTCGGACCATGTTAATTCACAGTGACAGTGTCTCATTTCTTCATTTATCTCTTCAATCAGGTGATTCTTTTTGTGCAAGAACTTCCATAAAGAAAGATCCAGAGATTCTCTAAATGGTGCTGGAAGCTTAATCAGAGGCTTTTCTTTTCCATATAAGGCTGTGCCCAGAGAGGTATAGTATGGGAACACAGAGAGTGGCATATTGCTGAGGTAATGTTTCTTGGCCATGATGGTGCCTAACACTTAAAAGAAAAGAAATAAAATAATGTAATCCCAGTGTAATATATTTCAAAAGAAAAAAAGAGAAACCTTTCCTATTTTAGAGGGAAAAAAATCCCAGTATTTATAGAACTTTGATGTTAGAACATATTATTAAAAAGCAGCTCTAACCTTCACACACTGTGGGCAGGAGTGCAAACTGGTGTAACCACTATAGAAAACATCATAACAGTTCCTTAAAAAACTAAGACTAGTTTGGGTATCTACCTTCGAATTTGAAAACATTTTTCTGTAAAGATATATGCACCCTGATGTTCATTGTAGCATTATTCACGGTGGCCAAGACATGGAAACAACTGAAGTGCCCTTCGATAGATGATTGGGTAAAGAAAATGTGGTACATGTATACAATGGAATATTACTCAGTCATAAGAAAAGATGAAATATTGCCACTTGCAGCAACACGAATGGATCTTGAGAATATTATGCTAAAGTAAAATAAGTCAGACAGAAAAAGTTGAGAACCATATGATTTCAGTCATACATGGGATGTAAAACTGAATATGATTTCACTCATGTGGGATATAAAACTGAAAGCAACAAATGGACAAGACAAACAAAAACTCACAGACACAAACAACAGTATAGCAGTTACCAGAGGAAAAAGGAGGAGGAGGAAGGTAGAAAGGGTGAAGGGGGTCAAAGATATGGTGATGGAAAGAGATTTGACTTAGGTTGGTGAACACATAATGCAATATACAGATGATATATTATAGATTTGAAACATGTAATTTTATTAACCAATGTCATCCCAATAAATTTAATTTTATAAAAAGAGGGGGAAAAAGCAGCTCTACTCTCAAAGTGTTCAAATATAAATTGATACATATTAATGCTGCATAGGTATCCCTTGTTTAATGGAATAATTACTTTCTAGCCAAGATCACTCTATGTTAAAATTCTGTTTTATTTTGTTTTTCTGATAATACTAATATATCACCACCAGGTTAAGAAATAAATAGGACTTTGGTCACAAGCGTGGGGATAATGTTTGCCCCAGTGTAAAGAATATTTTAGTGCTCAAAGCAAAGCACATCTAAGAATCATGCTATTTGCTGCTTCTTGTACACCTGACAACTTTAGGCTTCATAGATGACTTAGATTCCATTAATAGTTCTAGGAAGAGGAGTACAATAATAATTATCATAGCTAACCATGTGTCAGACACTATTCTAAGTGCTTTACATATATCAAATTAATTTAATCCTCACAATAACCCTTCGAGATAGAGACACTATTATTATCATCCCTATTTACAAATGATAAGACTTAGACTAGGAAAAGTTAGATAACTTGAACAGTGTCGTGTAGGCTGTAAGTATTTTAGCTAAGATTCAAGCCAGTGTCTGAATGCTCTTGACTCTTTAGCAGAGATTCTAAACCTAAGGTCATCTTGTAGTCATCAGAGAGCCCTGCCCAGAGACTCTGATTCAAGTAAATCCTGCACCTTTCCCATCCCTGCTACAAAGTACCTCTTGCCACTTTTACTGGGACAGTCCCTAGGGTGGGTTATATGCATGTCTGTGTGTATGTGTTGGGAGAGGTGGACACTCTTCTCCTTAAAGCCCCTTCTCATTTTGTGTTAGTTACTAGACAAGTACAAGGGGTCTAAGAAGTAAAAAAAAGTAGAATGAATTCCAATAACAACTTGGATTAAAATAGCATCCTCTAGAAAGATGTTAAAAATAACTTCACTTGTGCATGATTGGCTCCTAGGCCTCGAGCCAGACATAATAAAACACAGCCTTTGTAGGTCCAGACACATAGTTTCAACTTCCCAAAATGGCCCCCTAGGTTCTGAGCCTGGGCAGCACCAGTGACCACTACCATGTACTGCACACCTGCCATGTGCCAAACACTTTGCAGGTATAATCTTATTTAATCCTCACAACATTTTCTGAGGTAAGTAGTAACATGAACTCTGTTTTACAGAAGAGAGAACAGAGGCTTTTGTGAGTTAAAGGAACTTGCTAGATTACAAAGCTAGTAAGCATCAAAGTAGGATTTGAATTTGGGTCTATCTGACTAAGAACCATCATAGAAGTCACCCTGATGTGCCTTAAATTCTCCATCCTACTTTCTCTCTGTAAAGAAAAGAGTAACTATATCTCACCATGCAGGTTAGTATGGGGATTCAGTGAGATACTGTGGCAAAAAACACAGCGAAAACCAAACCAAAACAAACAAACAAAAAAACACAACTCACCTGCAATGGGTATTTAATAAGAGTTCCCTTTCTTAAGATTTTGTTAAACTGATCCAAGTAATTTCAGAGTGAAGTGCCTAACAGTCCTCTCAAAAAATCTACATAAAATACAATATTGCTAAATAAATTTTCTTCATAATCCAGCTTTATCTACAGTTTGTCTCAGTATTGGTAACCCACTGTAAGCAGTGAAATATACCATAAGAAAAATTAATGTTATAGGTCAACAGGAGATTGGGGAAAAGTAGAGAAGTTAATAGTATAGATTATGGGCCAGACTACCCAAGTTCAAATCTTGGTTCTATCATTTATTAGCTGTTTAACCTTGGTCAAGTTATTTGACCTTTCTGTGCCTTAGTTTCTTCATTTATAAAATAGGAATTACAATAATAGCAAAGTCCATAAAGCAGTCTCTGTGAATATACTTTGTAGCACCCTGCAGAGCTATGTACGTCACAATTATAAGAAGGAACAACCAGACAGAGAGAAAGGGAAAATCAGTGTATCTCAGACTGTGGAGAACATGGGAATGAGTGAGGCGAGAGGAAGTGGTCCGGTCAACACAATCAGATGGTGCAAAGAGATCAGGTGAAATAGAACCTTTGAAAGTGTCCTTCTGTTCTTGGGGAATCCCCCAGTTAATCTCAAGTACCATGTTCCTTCTTTCCCTAAGAAGTCTGGCCCTCCAATTCTTACTTCTCAGCCTTGACCTCTGAATATCAATGAACTCTCCAGGCTGACTTTGCACGAGCCTCAAACAGCTGGAAATCTATGTCTGTAAAACTCTCAGAAATATTTCCCTAAGGTTCAGCTGAACATGGTTTGCACAGGGACACTGCAAAGAACAACCCAGCAGGCATCTAGTGATAATGTAAAATCACCCTTATTAATTTCTGAATGACATTGACAGGTGAAAGGAAAAGTGTTGATGCTTTATAGGAACTGTACATGCTTCTGAGTGTTCTTTTATCTAACCTTATTGAAATTAATTCAACAATTTCTACAAAGTGTACAGCTAAAACGCAGATCATCTCTTTTTTTAAAACAGTATTTCCAGGATTCTGAGAATGATATATTTTTCAGTTCATCATAGGTAGAGACTCATGAGATAATATCCTAATATCTTTCAAAAATTTGACATTATTTTTCTAAAATCTGAATCACTGGAGTCATTAAGCATCATATTCCAGAAGAACTTGATTACTAATTGGATTACCAATGAAATATATAAATAAAAAAGAAAATACACTGGAATTCAATTGATAATTGTTAAGATTTGCTAAAGTGGTTTAGATTATGACAGGTTTACAAAATCAGGCTAATAGATATTACCTTTTCTGTCAAAAAATTCAATCAAAGCTGAACTCTCTTCAGGAAAACATTCAACACTGGTAACTCTTCCCCCTCCATTTTGAGGGCTTTCAAAAAACCATTTCAGATTATAGTCATCAACACCAGGGGGCAGGTTTTCGACCCTGATTGTTTTTGTCTCCTCCAGAAGTCTTGGAGAAAGCTGAAGCTGTTTCACTGAATGGTGTGTGGCACAAACATCAACAAATTTCATGGGATCTACAAACCAAAATCAATCAATCAGAAAATTATGTTTATATTTTTACATTATACAGAAGAAACTGTCTGAATATTGAGATAAATGGTGGAGCTAGATGCAAGATTTTAATCCCTAAATGAGAATTGACATGCTTAAAACTTTCAGTCTCTGAACAGTGATGCATATATGAATATCTTACCTGGATTATGGCCACTGAGCTATGTCCCTCTTCCACTCACAAACCTCTCCAACCCTTCTTGACATTGCTACCTGAGTACTTTCTCTACAACAGAAATCTCCTCATTTCACTGCTTCCTCAAGTCCTTCAGTGGCTCTTCATTACGTCCAGGCATGAGTTCACACTCTTTGCTAGGCTTACAATGCCTTTGGCTATTTGACTCCAAACTAATTTCCAAATATCATCTCTGGTTATTCTTTGCCATTCATTTTATTTTCCATAATACCAAAAAAACAAAAAAACAAAAAAACAAAAAACAAAAAACAAAACTAGTCATTATTTTGAAAACCCATTCTCTTTTGCTTTCGTATATATATCATTTCCTGTGCCTGAAATGCCCTTCTCCAAGTTTTATCCTGATTCTATTCCTCCTTCAAGATTCAGCCCAATTATCTCTTTCAAATAAATAAATATTGATTGTGGACCCACAATGTACCAGGAGCTGAGGATAGAATGAATATAACAAGTTCTTGAACATTCACTGCCCAGGAGGGAGGACATCTTAAAAGCAAACAAGTGGCCTATTGGCACTCAAACAAGAATTCCCAGAGTAGGTAGTCACTGACCTGAGTTTTGAAGGATGAAGAAGAGTTTAACTAGCTGGATAAGGGGAGAAAATATTTCAGGCAGAGAGAACAGCAATGGCATGAAACAACATAGTGTATTTGGGACCTGAGAGACTGGTACTACTGAAGTATATACTTCATAGAAGGGAGTAGGCAGGGCAAAACCAAGCCACTTTGTTTGGGTTCCCTTCCTTCCCATTCTCCACGGCCTGCTGTTCACAGCTGAAGAAGGCAGCTTCTCCTCTTGCATCTTCATTATTCATTTACTTATGGGTTTCCTCCCTTCCCCATATGAATTTCTCAAAAGCAAGAACCAAGAATTACTTATCTCTGTGCCTAGTGCACCTAGACAAGTGCATCAGCGAGTATCCAAGTTTTTGATCAATGAACAAAAGCAAGTCCATTTAGTTTTACCTTTAAAAAAAAACAATCATAAATTTGAAATAAGAATAGTTTCCTTTATTAAGTTCTTACCATGTCTCAGGTACCATGTCAAGAGCTTTGCAAACATTATTTCATTTAATCTTCACAGAAACTGTATCAGATAGGCATTACTATTCCCATTTTATAGGTGAGAAAAGTAAGGCACACAGAAGGTAGTAAATTGACCAACCTCAGATAATTAGTTTAATGGAGAATCTAGAACTTTTACTTCCTGACCTGCATTCTTAATTAACCATTCCACCTCCATGGCAATGGAATAGAGAGGGCCTTGAACTGAAAAGTTTCCTTGTCTTTCTGTAGATGGCACTTGTATCTCAGAGATCATTCACTGACTCCTCACACAAACCTCAAAAGCTCTCATTTTCTGCATCACATGCTCCTTGCATAAGTGGATGACCATGAAAGTATTAAGGAAATACATGGTAAAGGAGATAAGAGAACAAGCTGTATAGAGGTGTGCTGCCTAGGTTCAAATCCAGTACTTCCATTTATCTGCACCTCTGTCTCAAGTGTAAAATGAGAAATAATAATGCTAATCTCAAAAGATTGTTGAAAGGAACAAATTAATTAATACATGGAAAGAGCTTAGCATAGTTCCTAATTTACAGTAACACTATATGAGTGCTTGCTATTATTATTATTAACTTCAAGTTCAATTTGGTAACACATATCAATATTTACTTCTTCCACCGAGGTGAAAACACTGACTCCTCTGCTTGGACTCACTTTAATAACCTTAGACTTTAGATTTCTATTTGGGTGTGTTGTCTCTGTCTCTATCTCTCAGTCTCTGAATTGAGTAAAAAAATCATCCCTGTCTTTGTCTCTGTCTCTGTCTCTCTCTGTCTCTCTGTCTGCTGTCTGTCTGTCTCTCTCTCTCTCTCTCTCTCTCTCTCTCACACACACACACACACACACACACACACACACACACACACAAACTCATACAATAAAGTTTGATCTATTAAATATACCAGACTTTGGATTCAAAACAAATTTGCTTCTCTTTCAATTAAAAAGACCTATGTTAACTTGTAGTCTCTCTTATTAGCTCCTAGAAAGACTGATTTTCAGAGACATTCCATTAGTTGGGTGTCCCAAGTCCCAAAAATGTGGTGCAAAGAAGGCTGACAAATGAAGAATCACTTAACCTTACCTATATATTTTAGAAAGGTAACTACAGCAACATCAAAATCTCGTATTATTTCCACTTGAAAATCATCACTGGACAGGCCACTTATGTTCTCCACCAACAAGATTAACATGATATCAGTCACATTCGTGTTGAGATTTCCAAATGCAACCAAAGAGGGAATATTTTCACATTCTTTTGAGATATCTTCCTTTTTTTCTGATCTACTGAGAGAGGTTTTCTTATCCAGTTCATTTGATACATCTGATTTTAGGGATACAAAAGAGATCAAGATGTTATATTTACTACCATGGTCTTAGCAAAGTAAATTATCATAAGACACTGCCCTCTTTCTTTCCCAACCTCTAGGGTAACTCAAATAAAAACAGATCTTAGAAGGCTTTTTTGTTTTAATGAAATAAAAATAAAATGTACCTTATTATTATTATATTATTTTCAATTTTATTACACTTTTTCTGCTGGCATATACTTTTATCACAGCATCATATTATAATAATTGAACTCAGTTTCTCAAAAGCAAGGGACATGTTTATACATCTTTGTATTGCTGGCACATGGTATATACTTGAGGCTCAATAACTGTTTGCTGAATTGGAGATTTACTGCTTGGACCACTGCAGGAAAGCAAGAACAACTGATGTTTGGGTATCATCTAACACATTATACTCTGAAAAGCAGTAAGTTCCTATCACTGAAGAGAGGAAAAAAAGACACTTGCACTGAATGACTAAGGGATACAAATAGAAGGTAAAATAACCTAGAGAGCTGTAGGTATACATCAAACTCACTGAATAGCGATCATTCCAGCCAGCTTGCTCCTCTCTAGTGTTGATCATACTGAGATATTCATATGCATCAGATCAGTCTCATTCTACACTTGTCCAGTGCAGTAAAAAATGATGGGTACAATATGAATTTTAGCCATTCTTTGAGCAACTATTCAATTGGGGCCCTTATTATGTTCAAGGTGCTGGATGTGTGGAGAGGGGTGCATACAAAAAACATTAGATAAGGAATTTACAAATTTTATAATGGAGGTACTCAAGAAAAATGAGAAAGGGAACTGACATTTGTAAATGTTTATTATGGCACAGTAAAATGCTATGTGCTCACTGAAGCCATTTTGTTATCTATCTGCAAAACATTTCCCAGACTTCCTACAATTCAATTCCTACAGTAGAGTTCATGTGCTAATTAAATATGGGTGGAAGTGGTGAGTTCCACTTCCAAGCATGGCCAATACACGTCTCCTTCATATGGATCTCCACTCTCCCTTGCAGTGACCTTGGAGGCCACATATCAGGATAATAGTATCAAAAGATGAAAGGAGGCTGGGTTCCCAAATGACTGTGTGAAGCAGTCTGGACTCTTCCCACGACCCTAGCTGTCAACTACACTGAACTTTGATCTGGGGGGTTGTTTGTTACAGTAGTTAGAGTACCTTGACAAATATTCTTGCCATGTGCTGAACGTGGCTCCACACACATACATTTATGTCAAATAAAAAAAAAGCTTAACCATTCAATAATGACATAAACTAGCATTTAGTGAGACAAGCATAACAAACCAGAATGACTACAGGGCTGGGGGTGAGGCTATATGAGTTCAACCCCTGACTCTACCACTCTTTAGCCATGTGACCTCGGACACATCTCTTAATTATAAAATGAGAGTATTGAACTAAGAGCCTTTCCAGCAATGTAGTTTTGTAATGCCATGACAATTAGAAGCTTCATCACAAGGGAGGCTTGGTTAACCGCTAAACAAAGCATCAGCAGTCAAGCCAGGATTTTAGAAAAGAGAGATAAAGGAATTGGGTTGGCTTGGAAAAGCTTTAGAGAAGAGGAGGAAGCTGAGTAGATCTTGAAGGGTATATAGAATTTAGGTAGCAGAAAGTATTGTGAGCAGCAAAAATATACACAGTATCATGACTGCGTCAACCTATTCAAGAGATGGAGATCTGAATGATTAAGCTTAAGAAGCACTTAGGTGCAGAGATGTTAAGAAGTGGGCCAGAAAAGTCAGTTTCATCAAGAACACCATCTGGACTTTATCTTGCAGTTGGTGGTAAGGGTGAGTCAGGGAAGGTTTTTGTGAAAAGGATGACCAGATATCCCGCAACAGTACAAAGGACTGGTTAGATTTAAGGAGAAGAACATCAGATACAGAAAAGACTGAGCAGGGTGTTCCTGCCATGCTGGAGTTTTGAGGTAATAACAGGAACCTGAAGTGAGGAAGGAATGAATAAGGAAAACTTAAAAAAATTGACAAATCTCTGTGACTAATGTATGTGAAAGCTTAAAAAGGAAAGATGACTGAAATTTCTAGTAGACAATGGGTAGACAGATTATGAACTTCAAGAGAAATAAGGAAGTCAGAAGAGGGCACTGGATTGGGGAGGCAGATGATACAGGTGCCTTCAGACATGTTGACTCTAACATATTTTCCAACAGGAAGGTAAGACATAAGGTTTATAATTTAGAGGAGAGTCCAGGCTGGAAATAAAAACTTGGAAAACCTAGAATTTCCTGTGCACAAGTAACCAGTATTTCCTTGCTCTTACTCATCTCTCTTCTCCTGGTTCTTCCACTGGCTGGTTTCTACCTTTCATGCCCAGCTCAACTTATCCAGACCTAGAACTGGACATTGGCTTAAGACTCACATCCCCTGATGCTGGTGTGTGCCTTGACTGACCTTTCCCTGCTCTGTCAACTGCCTGTCAAACTTTAACTTGAAGGTCTGGATTTTAGGCATGGTATAGCATCCTTTGCTCTCCTCATCCCTGAGATATGAGACCTATTAGGGAACCCCCTTCTATCCTCATTTGCTCAGTTCTGAAAATTGTCTACAGCATTTCAGTTACTTTCAAGAGTCCTACCCTTAGAGCCATTGTCAGGACTCATTGTGGAGCAACTATTCAACAAAGGACCTGCTCTTCCACCTCTTAAAAGGGTCAACTTAGGTATCTTGTTGAAGACAGGTTACCCATCTTCCTTGTTGGTTACTATCATTAGAGTCTGGGTCAGGTAGAAGGTAAAAATAGGTTAGTAAATGGGTCTAAAATTTCCAGGACAATGAAAAATCTGTTGGTGATGTGGGGCTGAGTGGCTGTGCCTAAGAATACATACAATTGGAGTTTTAAGCAAATCTGAAGCAGTGCTAACAAATCAGTTAAGACAGAGTTAGGGTGAAATCTATTAAACCATAAGAAACACAGACTTGATTAAATTCTAGTTGCAGGAAATGGTACAGATACAAATATAAAACCAATTCCTGGTCTAAAATTGAACTTGAGGGTACAGCACTTAAGGCACCTTCTAAGAAACAGATAAGAATTTAAGGAGTCACAATAAACATCAAGAACTGAGTGAGCCAGTTCAATATCTTAAGATTGGTAAACGTGAATTATTCTAAAGCGACTCCCTGAAAATCTCACCTCATAAGAATCATGAGCTTCTTAAGAAAACCATGCATACTAGATTCTACAGTTTAACAGTACATCCATGTTAGGCAAAAACTATCTATATTTATATCATTACCAGTCATTTTACCGAGTAAAGGCAGTTCTTTTCCTATGCCAAAATTTTTTATTTTTGAAAATAAAAAATTGCAAAATTTAAACATGTTCTCAAGACAATTTCAACTTTAAAGGACAACATTTATACATTTTTTGGAATTCCTTTTCTCTCAGATCTGGATATATGTATCACTTTCTCTTCCTCAGCCATTCAACACAGTTCCTCATTTTCTTCCCTTTATAAGAGAATGCTTAGCCAGGAAAACTAGTCTCTTTTTTAGTGAATGTCAGGTGGTACTACAGGCCAACACCCAGACACTAGTTAAGCAGCAGAGTTTGCAAAAGCAACTAGATTTCAGGCTGTTTCCCTCAGCACATGGGATGGGAAGAGCTGCTGCTGGTCTGGAGGGCAGCATCCACATCCTGCACACAGCACTCAGAAGGTTTCATCCAAAGGACTTACACCTTCCTGTTGTGGTTCTAGAAGACAGCACTTTCCACATCCAGTGCTCAGAAACTGACTTAGCCACACAGCATCCACTGACATGTCATACCCTTGCTTCTCGATGGCAGGTTGGGCAGAGGTGGGCTCTGAAGGTCAGTTCGTCACTGCCTTCTAGGCATGTCATTGCCCTCCCTCAATTACAGAGTGTCTCCCAGTCCCCACAGAGGGTGCTGTTCTCATTCTTTTGATCTGAGCCCTTACAGTAAAGAGGTCTTCCCAGTGTTTGCCCTCTGCAAAGCTCTCCGAGAGTATATACATGATGCAGTCCAAGGCATCTCCAAGCTAAGCATTTCCTGCCTTGTGAAGTCAAGAAAATAAGAATGATGTCTACAAGTGCCATATTTAATAAAAACAAAACTGCCTGGTGAAGGCCAGTCATCTCAACTGAGACCTACCTGGTTCTTGGGCATTTTCTTTGGTCTTAGATTCCTGAAATCCAAAGAATAAAGTAGCATTAATAAATTACTAATAAATTTTTTACATTAAGAAAATGTGCATGGGACCAGCCTGGAGATAGATGTAGGGTCAATAGAAACTATAATGAAAAGCTCTGGCAATGATGCTGTTGAATGAACCTTATGTGTAGTGGCACAAAAACCATTGATAAAAGTGATTCACAAATAATAGAAACTCCAATGAACACCAAGTGTCTGAGGTATGGGGTAAGATCTACTTTTTTTCTCATTTAACATTTATCAAGTGTTTCCTATGAATAATCCTTTGCCATTTGCTTTACAGAGGCTGCCTCATCTAATTCTCACAGCAATCCAACAATCGAATGAGATAGATGCTATTACTATACCATTTTACACTGAGGAAATACTTAGTACATGCGATATGGATCATTGTCCCCTCAAAACAATGTAGAAGTAAAACAAGTACAGCAAGTTCCATGTTAAGAGCACCCAGGATAAACAGATCTCAAATTTTACATCTCAAAACACCCTTATTATAATTCCCAAATCTTGACTTTTGCAAGTGTCTAAATCAAACAAAACTGCCGCCTACTATTCCATACCTACTCTACCACCACTCTCACTTCCTCTACATCTGTAAATGGCTTTTCTCACTCCAGATCAATTTGTACTTCTCACTCCACTAGATTTTCCTCATTGTGTTTCCCATCCCACACACCTTGAGAAAACACCTTACTTCCCTTTTACTCACTCTGTTACTTACTTTTGTTGGACTTTTCCCCTCAGAGGCATCATAGACATCATCTGGGGCTGTGGGCAACTGGACAGTTAACTTGAATGTTCCTTTTCCTGGTAATGCTAACTCATGGTTCTCTCTCTCCAGAACTTTCTGCCGAACTGAAATAAATATATATATATATATATATATATATATATATATATATATATATATATATATAAGAAAGCCAACTGTTAAGAAATCTTTATTTACAAAAGTTATTCCATGATTTCCATAGGCTTTTTCATCATCAGTCCATGGCTTGGTCAGTTTCTCAAGAGAATTCTTGTGTGGCAAAAAGAGGAAAAGTTTGACAAGCATAATTGGATTTGAATTCCATCTTTAAACTTATTTTTTTTTTTACCTTAAGCATGTTCAAAAACCTTAGTCTTTTTGTATATTAATAAGTAATTAATGAAGACTGTCTTATGTAGGTGTTAAGTGGAGTAAATTGAAGAATTTGATATGGTACCTGATGCTCAGTGGGCACTCAGGAAGGAAGCAATATTTATTCTACAGTAAAGGGAAGTAATGAAAGCATCCCTCATGGTGAGCCAGCGAAGACTAAGTGCTGGGGCATAGCATAATACAAGCCATCTTTTAAGAAGGTAACATAGGTGACCAGGAGCAGAAGGCCAGGAACCTAGTTCAAAAGAATTGTTAAAAAGAATTGTTTCAATCAATTCTTTGATCTATGAAGATTCACATTCTTTAGTAAAAGGAGGAGACAAAAAGAGATGGGAGAGTTTTTGTTTTTAATTAACACACTAGGCAGTTGAGCTGCAGTAAAAAAAAAAAAAAAAAAATAGTGGACACAAGTGTTCAAAAACCTGGATTCAAATTCCAACTCTGCCATGAACTGGATGAGTGATATTCAGGAAATATCTTAATTTCTCTTATCTCTTTCCTCACTCAAACCAGTGTCTGTAAATGAATTTTGTAACTCCAACAAAAGCTATGCAAATTAAGTTATAATTATAAGAAAGACAAGCCAGAAAGAGAAAGGAGAGACAAGAACAACAGAGAATGTGTGAGTTTAGACAAGAAGGTATGCTCAGGAAGGGTGAAGGGAACCTTTGAAAGTCCCCTACTGTTCACAGGCATAGCTCTGCCATAGTGTATTCTGATAATGTTGTCCTGATGAGGCCGAGGATATAGGTAGCAATCTTTCAAAAAAAGGAGCTTGAATAACTTTTCCACCTCAATCATCTATGAAGGGGTGGGGGAAGTGAGGCCTCTTCTAGATGCCAACTTGATGAAACAGACCTTGGAAACAATATGAGAAAAAATGCCAAATTTCACCCTTTATGGGAGGGAAGATATTTTTATATGTACTCCTAAGGGGCTGCCTTAAGCTAGAGTGAGGATAGGATAAGATCCCTGAAGCCAGAGAGGAAGCTAAGTTTTGTAAATCAAGTTGTCCAGACTCATGAACTTCTGTGATGAATTCCTTTTATTATTCCCCAGACTTCAATAGAATCCTATCCAAGGATCTAAGTGTGCCAGTCTGTTCTGTGTACAATATATATAGGTATCACTGCTTCAAGAAAGCAGATGGTAGCAATATCAGTAAGTGGTCCTCAACAAGGAAATGTGAATCTGGCAAGAATAAAAGGGTCCACTCTGATGTCCAGCCACCCTGACCCATGTGGACCGTCTCCCATCTGCACCAACCTCAGACCAACCACAGTTACTTTTATTTAAAGAGAAGATGGGATCCCTTACCGAAAAGAGGTGGACAATAATCAGGAGCCAAATTATGACCAGAAAGGGTGTAAAGGTACACATTAGAAATGGGGTTTAAAATCTTCTTAGTCAGTTTATACTAAACTTTTCAGAAATTTGATAAACTACGTAAAAGTAAAATACAGCTTTTAAATAGTTCCTGTATGCTATACAGTAATTTCTACAGAGAAATCCTGATGGGCTTGTTCTTATCATGTAAGTTATATGACTAAATCGTGTTATATTATGGCCTGTATCTGCTGAAGCCACTTCCTGGTGTGGAGAGAGAGTGGTTTTCTGCAGGAGAACTCCTGCTCTAGGACTGCTAAGGCAGGTCATTCATCGTTAGCAAATTCCTGACAGCTTGCTGAGAGTGTGGTTGTTCTGGTAGGAAACTGAAACTGAATAGGGACTTTCCACTCCCCCAGGAACTTTGATCATAAAAGGTCTTGAGCTGCACTAAGTTTGAGATGTCCATGCTGAGGTAACATGAAGGGGCCATTGGAGCAGCCTGGGGGTGGGGGAAGGGGGTCATGGGCTGGGAGACGTGAAGGAAGAAGCCTGGCAGGAGACTGTTCTGCTTTGAGGGCTAGAACAGAATCATGTTATCATCACAAAATTATATATTGTGCCGGTTGTATTTTTATGCTGTTTGTATTTTCTATAATTGTTTCCCTTTTTGTTCATTCAGGGTCATCCGCAAACAACAGGGATTCCCAAACTTCAGCACACCGGGGCCATCTGGTTCTGTGCAGATTCCCACGCAGCCACACTCCGGGTTGCTGAGTCTATGTGACCAACCTGGGGCTGTGTCTGTTTAACCTGCTATGAGTCAGGATGCAGGGGGTTTGTGGCCCCAATTTGAGAACTACTCCTAAGGATAATGGGATGCTGAAGAAGAAAGAAGAGTCCCTAAGTTCCAGGCCCATGCTGATGTTAACAGTTGGAATTAAAGTAGTAACATCTCTTGAGGAAATGACTTAACAGTGCACAGCTTCCCTTCTGAGCATTCCTTGGTGAGATTAATCCTTAGAAAACTTGGTACTTTGTTTTTATAAAGACTCTGAGACAAGCAAGTCTCCTGTCCCCATTCACTTCACTTTCTTCACTTTTATCTGTGCACCCCTCTCCTCTCTGGGTTTCATTTTTCCTTTCTAGATCCATGCCTAGAGGTCCCCAATTGCTCTCAGGGCCTTGGAAGCCTCCTTGCTTCTCCTCTGGCCCAAATGCTTCTCCAAATCCAGTGACAGGCAGGATCCTGAGTTGTCTACATCCTTTCCTATTAGATTCCAGTGGAGAAAGTGCACGCTCTGGGAGCAGCAGATCTCCCAGCATAGAGCCGGGTGGGTGTCTTAAGCAAGCAGATATTTGGCAGGTATTTGTCCTCCCCCTTTCTTAAATGCAACAACAAGCTGGACAAGGGGAGAACTCCATTGCTCAACTGACTGGCTGTGGGAAGGGAAATTCCCTCTTGAAACTTGGGAAACTCCCAAACACATTCAATCCAATCTGGGGACAACCTTGAAACTGAGGGAAGAGGTACCAGCAGACTTCAAAACTGTGTGTGGATCAACAGCACACTGGCTTCCCTCTCCAATAACTCTATTTCATGCAGACAGTGTGATTTTAGGTAGTGTCTCTGCCCCTCTCCCAGGTGACCCCAGAACCATTGGGAATCTCCATGACCCTCGGGGAAATCCCCATGATTCTTTATATTGTTTAACCCTTTTCTTTCACCCCTAAAAATTAACAGAAATAAATGAGGTTTTCCCTCTCCCTCCGTCTCAAATGGAGCATTGGCCATTCCCATAGAACCAGTTACCAAATCCCAAATAGTACATAAATAGGTATATCTTCTATCCCCACACTGACTTTCATTGTGAAAGGACTCACTTGTCCTCACTTAGAACACTGCATGAATCTCTTTAAAAGTCTCATTTTCATAGTCTCTCTTGACAGAAATCAATGTACTTATTTTCAACCAAATTTATCTTCCCAAAGTACACTTGGACATGTTTCTCCCCTAACTACCTGTGGGATAAAGTTCAAACTTTTTATTATGTCACACAAGACCCTCTTTCATCTCAACCCAACTTTCTCCCTCACCTCTTCACAAAAAAAGGTTTAATAACAGAAAGCCTACACATTTTAAAATGAGGCCCCCGTTGTAACCTTATAAAATTTCCCAGAGCCCACATGTTTTAGACCACCAGCTAGTCAAGCTACCCTGCCGGGTCCCTGGAGATGCCTCGTGCTTTCCTGCCCCCAGCACTTACTCACGCAGCATACCCGCATCTGAAGAGCCCTCCCCGGTATCTCCCCTATTAGGTACGGAATTCACCCTCAGGAATCAGTTAGGATGTGACTGTTCCTAGAAACTTTCTCTTCCCTTAAAATCGTGTTCTCATAAACGTCCAAAACTCTAAAACTGCTGCTTTTACAGGTAGAAGACAAAAATGGAACGGCAACTGTTGGGAGCCATTCTTGCCGAATGCCCTACAGCTGGAGGCCCTACAGACCGAGTTAAAGTTGCCTGCAAACTGGAAGTTTGCAGAGCAAGTGGGCTCCGTGCAGATGAAGTTTGGCTTAATGGAAAACAGGTGAGAGAAGTTATGTAAATGTCAGGCAATTGTTTACAAGTGTGTGGGTTTTGTTTTCCATGCGTTGTCAAGGGTATAAATAGGCTGTGTTAAATAAACTCGGGGCCACAGTATTCACTGTGAGCCCTCCCTCCCTCCCTCCCTCTCTCTCTCTCTCTCCTTCTCTCTCTCCCTCTCTCCCTCTCTCCCTCTCTCCCTCTCTCCCTCTCTCCCTCTCTTCTCAGTCCTCACTCCCCCTCTCCCGAACTGTTCCATCTCAGCCGGCGGGCTCCGGCAGGCAACTCTGCCATTAACACACTACACAGCTTTGTAAAAAGGTGAATGAACTTGCTATCCGTCAGCGCCTTTCCGTTCTGCCGTGGGGCTTCTGCCGCTACCTGCGGGCAGCACCTGAGAGGGCTCGGAAGCGCAGGGGCGAGGGACCGCGACGCTCCGCCTGCTCCCCGCGCGCCCCGCACTCTGTGTGCATTCTGCAACACCCCCCTTCGCCGCCCCATTGCTGCTGCTGGAGCCGGGCGGATTCCCCTGCTGCGCGCCGCACTTCCAAGTTTGCCCTGGGGAAAGAGCCGGGCTGTCCCCTCTGACCCGCGCCCCGGGGGCCCCTCACCGTTCTCCCGGAAGAGCACCAGGAAACGTGCCGGGTTCCCGGACTCCTGGCGAACCTCGCACTCCCCGCCTCCCGATCTCTTTGCGCTCTGGAAGTACATCTGCAACTTGGCACTCAAGTTCTTCGGGGGGTCGGAGCCCCAGGACCCCTCGACCAGCAGCGGGAAGAAGCCCGGCGCAGCCATCCTCAGCTCTGCTGGTCTCGCCTGGACCGCCACTCCCTCCGCAATTCGGGCTGTTAACTTTGACTCTTTCGCTTTCGCTTCCAGGAAAACTCCACCCTGCCACTACCTTTGCCTGTAAACAGCAGCCCAGGATTTGTTTAGTCAACCCCTAATCGTCCCCATCATCTGGAGCCCATAGCGAAGGCTGGCCATCCCCACTCCAGACATTTGGCCTCTCTGTCCGTTTGTGTGCACCGGTTCCTAGCTAAGCTCAGGACTTAACGTGTCACTCACAAAGCCACAGGTGAAATCAGCAGCTTTGGGTCACAAGACCCCGTGAAAGCACAAGGTTTTATTTTTGCCACAGGGCGACATTTTACAAGAAAATACAAAGGCTCATCAAACCGTGTTTAGACTGTTTGGGGCCCATTTGGGAACTTCTTTCAACAATCAGTTAATTGTTAGAATTTTACCTTGCCTTCCTTCTTTTGCAGTTTGTTCCCTGATATGTTAATATTATGTCTGGAAATAGGGGATGGTGTGGGGTGGGGAACAGTACATTCAGTTTTTTACGGAATATTTACTAGGTGCCATGCACTCAGGATGGATTCAATAGACAGACACAGTTCCTGCCCTCCCTGAGCTCAGGAAGCTGTGGGACACAGATGAGTTAAGACACACTGGAATAAGTGCTCTTGGAAGGAGTATACAGGTGCTTCTGAAACAAATTAGGAGGAGCTCAAGCCTCCTTTACAAGGAGGTGACATGTAACCTGAAGCAAAAGGATGATGGGGAATAATCTTAGAGAACTGAGAAGAGGATTGTTTAGTGTGATTTATTTGTGCAGAATCACTCTGGCTGTTGTGTGGTAGCTAGAATAGAGGTAGGGAGATTGCCAAGTGGATGCTGTAGTGTGCCAAGTGAGAGATAAGGGTGGCTGAGACTAGGGTGCTGGCAGAAAACGACATGAGAAAGAGTGGAATTCCAAACCGATATTGAAGGCACAACTGCAGGACTTGCTGAAGGATGTGGGAAGTGAGAGAAGATGCTCAAAGATGACTCCATGGTCATCCACAGATGGTCTGAGAATCAGGCTACATAATAGTGACATCCACCAGATGGGAGCATCAAAGGGAAGCCAGAAATGTAGGAGAGAGGCTAGGAATATGTGTATTCTTGACCCATAATGAGTATTTCCAGTGAGAAGGAGAGATTATCATTCAAACACTACTAATACATCAGGTGAGAGAAGTATCTCTTGGACTGCTGGGGGACCTGGCACTGTCTCCTAATGAGGGGGCATGAGACTGAGATGGCAATGGACGGAAGACTGAAAGAAAGGGAGGAAAGTGGAGGCAGCAAGCACAGTCAGCTCTTTGCAGAAGTGCGACTATGAAGGGGAAGAAAGATTTAGGCAGCAGCTTACTGGATTATAGGATTAGACAGTTGTTATGCTTCTTTTCTGGCTTTTTAAAATATTTTTAAGATAGAAGAGTCTTAGGCATGTTTAAATAGTGATAGGAAGAAGTGAAGGGAAGGTTGAAGACACAGGTTGTGGGAGAAGGTGGAGGAGATCCTAGAGGCATTAACATTAGGAGGGGGACACTTTTCCCACTGAACCAGGAACAAGGCAGAGATGGAGTTCAGAAGTGGTAACTCTGAATGACTTGATGAAAGAGTATGGAGTTCTCCACAGATGGACTCTGTTTTCTCTGTGAAGGAGGTGGTCAGATCTCTTAGACTCTGCCAAGATTAGAGCTGCTTACCCCTGCAGAGCTGGACCTGATATATCTCTTAATGACAATGAAACTAAATTAAGGATGAAACAAACCAGAGATGGGCAAAAGAGAGTTTAGTGGGCTTGATGCTGAGCAGTATTCAGATACTTTCTCCTGTCTCTAGTTTCCTACCTGCAGGTGGTGCTCATCATTCAGTCCAAACCACCTTGATCCCTGGTAAAGGAAGTGGGGAGGACACAGAAGGGCCAATCATAGCTCTCAGCCACACAGTAGTGACTATTTCTCCAAAAGGTATCCCACCTCAAAATACAACTAAAATCAGCATCCGTCTTTCCCCAGAGTTTGGGAATCCAGAGCTGGGCAAACAGTTTATCTTTTTCCTCACATCATCATTTTACAAGAAATAAAATTGGTAAAACGGAAACCCTTTATTTATAAAGGTCTTAGCTGGCCATTTCTGTTTTTCTTTCAAGGATTTATTTAATTCTCAGCAATGTGTCTTGCCACTCAAAGTCTGCTCATCATCCCTGAGTGGACTGGAAGAAAGCTATCAGAGGATCAGGATGACAGATCTTGAAAGCCAAGGAAAAGAAGTTCTACAGGAAGCAAATTGTTGACCATCACCAGACCCCTAAGTACTTTGTCTTCTAAGTTGTTTTGATCCTATTCATTGTTGAACATGTACCCTCGCCTCTTCCACAGTTTGCTATTCTCTCTCAATTCTCTACCTCCAATGGGTGTCTACCTCCTGTAACTTATTTTCTTCTAAGGAAGCAAGTGTCCTCTCTGGGCCTGGGGATGGTGGCTCTTCAGCATAGAAGTGGCCATGTTCACATGGCTTTTTCTAGGCTCTCTTGCCACCTCATAGGCGTAGCTGATCTTAATATAACAACTCACATCTGTGTTTTGGGGCTGCACTTCCCTTCCTCTGCTTCATCTAAATTTCCCCTTTCAGCTTCTCAAGAAACTTCTATGCAAACTTCTAGCATCAGGCTCCTTTCAGTTTTTTACAAGATTTTCTACAAACTTCTCTACAAAACCTCAACATTTCTCCCATTGTAGTGCATATTTAGGGAAAGGCTGGATTTTCCCATTGGTCTAGCGAGTTGTGAGCACCTTATGCCCACCTCTCTATCTCAATTTGTCCCTGAAACTCCTGGTCTACCCCTCAAAAATAGGATGTGACTTTAGAAGAAGTGGGGCAAGCCACTCACCTTCTCTGTTACCACTCCAAGTTCAGTCTTCAGAGGAAGTCACCTGATGAACACACCCTTGTCCCCTGTGCTCAGGTCCCTCTTGGGAGCTTCATCTTCAAACCTCCACAGAGAAAAGTCTTTAATACCTCTCACTCTGTTGGTACTGTAGTTCCTAATAGTATATTTTCCTAAATAGGAGTCATTTAGGTTTACTAATACTACCATCAGGTGGGATTAGAAGGAGGATTTTATAGAAGAGTCCGAAATAGACTGGATCTTTTCAGGTTTGCGTGAAATGAAGAGATCCTTCCTGGTCATCCAATAGGTAAACCATTAAATCAGACACACATGCCTACGTCTCAAGACAAGCACTAACTCTCAGCGTATAATCTAGATAATATTAAAAAAGAAAAACATACAATATTTCATTTTCATACTATACCCTGCATAATCTCCACCAGTGAGGGATGTGCTACTAAATACTGAACAACCAGCTCTTTGGAATTAAAAGTTTTCATATACGTTTTTGTTCATTATAAATTTTATGGACATAAAGAACATAATTTACAAATAAGAAACTCCACAATACTCTTTATTGTAAATTTCAAATAGTCAATTGATTCTCACAAAATGTTTCAAAGATTTTGCCCAACTCACATTTGTAGCCAACCTATGGTTGCAAATTAATAATCGAGTGTCATTCTGACATAAATATTCACTGATAGTTTTGTTTACATTATTAAGTGAGAAGAAAATGAGACAATAAAGACGTACATCAGAACTTCTCATATTTGTCAGTGATATGAGCTCTTCTGCTGAATGAGAAAATGGTTTTCACATACTGGAAGAATATTTCTGCAATTGTTTGTGCTCTTTACAATGTAATGGCTACAGACATGACACACTGTTAAATTTAATCTGCCTTATTAACATATTGTCCATCACTTTCTTAAGTCTAGACAATCAACAGAATCAAGAGCTGATTTGTAGAGTTTTGCCAGTTTCATGGTGTAAATATTCCCACCATGGGGAATTTTAAGTTCCCAATGTGATATCACTGAATGCAGATCAGTAGCACACCCTTACATAATACTCTTTCCAAACAAATACAATAGACATAAATAACTCAAGAGTATAATAGTAAAATGTAGTAATTAGGAAATGATGAATTTTCAGTACTTATTTTTTTAAAATATAATCTATTTTATTATAAATTTATATAATGTAATTCTAAATAATGGTGATTAATAACTGGCTTACAAAATTGCTGAAAATTTAACGACCATCTCAGTGTGAGCCAGCTCCAGCACAAAGCTATACTCTTCCATCAACAGAGGTAATATTATCAGATAGAGCAGTCAGTACACTCCCCTACACACCTTAGTGCAATTGTTGTACTAATATTCTCCCAGTCAAATAAATAGGTTTTAAAGTTCATTGCTTTCCTTCATTCCTACAGCCAATTAGTCACCAAGACAAACATTCATTGATCTATTCATTACTTTGGAGAAATCTACCCTGAAAGAAGTAAATGTCCTTAAAAATCATAAAACAATGATGAATGTAGTAAAAAAATGTAATAATTAATACTCATGAAAAACATAAGAAAATTAATATTAACTCCATTTTACTGAGGAAATTGAGAGGCACAAAATGATTAAATATCTTGATCAAGTTCACATAGCTAGTGAATGGTCAAGATGGGTTACAAACCCAGGCATTCTTGCTCTAGATCTCAACTCTAACACAATGCTATATTGCATAGTGAGGCTCTGCTCAGATCCCTTCTTCAGGGTAATAAACTGATTCCCCAGCTTCTGGGTTTGTTGACAGGTCACAGCAGTGTCCCTCACTGGCTTTGCCTTTGCCTCATATTTTCTACCTATAGTTTTCTCATGGCAGAGAATATTTCTGTTTCCTACTTTTGAGTCCAGGTCTACTCCCAGGCTGAGGTAATTATATCATATTTAGGTAGTCCAAATAACAAACCCGCAGTAGTGAAGGTGTGGGCAAATAGAGTCTCTCATATGTGATGGGAGATTTAATTTCTCTTTGTACAGTAGTCCTCCTTATCCTTTGGGAATACATTCCAAGACCTCCCAGTGGATGCCTGAAACTGCAGATAGTACAGAACCCTAAATATACTGTGTTTTTCCTATATATACATACCCAAGATAAAGTTTAATTTATAAACTAGGTGCAATAAGAGGTTAACAATACTAACTAATAATAAAATAGAATAATTATAATATACTGTAATAAAGGTTATGTGACTGTGGTCTCTCTGTCTCAAAATATCTTATTGCACTGTACTCGCCCTTCCTCTTATGATGAGATGAGATGACAAAATACCTATGTGATGAGATACAGTGAGGTGAATGATGTAGGCATTTTGATGTAGCTTTAGCCTACCATCAACCTCCTGATGATTCATCAGGAGGAAAATTATCTGCTTCTGGTGATCCTGGATTATTGAGCCATGATGATGTCGATGGTTGACCATAGGTAACTAAAATTTACTTTGGAAAGAAAAATCATGGATAAAGGGGAACTACTGTAATTTTACCACTTTTCTGCTTATCTTTTTTTTTTTTCTGCTTTTGCTTAATTTAAGGCTGTGTTCAGGTTCATAATTTTTATATCATCCAAATGAATTGTTCCTTTTTGTTATTGGCTAGTACTACTTCTCCTTTATTAATTATTGTTGTCTTAAAGTTCACTTTGTCTTGTATTAATATCACTATAACCACTTTAGTTTGATTAGTGCTTGCTAAAGTTGATAGACACTATGAGGAAGTTGATTACTTACTCAAAGGCAATCTCTCCTTTCTTGTTAGGACAATTTCAGTTTTGTTTAGATCTGAGCAGCAAAAGTGTTTAGGTGCCCTTTCAGACTCTTTCTTGACTCGTGGCTGGACTAAGCCAGTTTTAGTCATCTCATTCTCTTCAGGTGGGATTGGTTTAATGATGGCCATGTGATGCAGTTCTAGGCAAAGAAATATAAAAGGAAGTCTGCCATCTGCTACTAGAAAATACTTTCTTCCTCCATAAATAGAGACACTTAAGGAGAAATCCTTTTTCCCTCCCTTTTTGAGGAATGTTATCAAGTGGGATGTGATGATGGTAGATACTGCAGTCATTTTGTAACCATGAAGGCCAATATCTAAGAAACACTGAGAATGGCTGATTGAAAAGATAGATAGTGCCTGGGTCCTTGACATTATAATTGAACTGTGTAACCAGTCCTAGAACCACCTATCTCCAGATTTTTTATTAAGTGAGTCAGTTTGTTTTTGTTGTTCAGGCCTCTTCATTAGGCATTCATTTGCCTACAGTTGAAAGCATTCTGTATAATATACATGAATAACTTTTCATCACTTTTTTGTCAAACATTCTAAATCCTTAGTTTAGTTATGTCTTGTTAATAGAATATGGCTGGATTATTTTTAATATAATTTCTTTTAATTACTAAATATAAATATATAGACATTATAAATGACCAATATGGTCAGACTTAGTCACACCATTTAATTTTGTGAGTTTTTAAATTAACTATGTTTTTACTTGCTTATTTTTTCTCCTTTCTTAGGTTAATAATTTTTCTTTATTCTCTCTTATACTTTCTGTTTGATTTCAATTTAAAAATTCTATATCTACACTTTTGCAGCTCTTAGACTTAACAAAGTCTGAAGTTAATCAACACATCTTCTCAAACAACATAAGATCTAAGAAAAATTTATTTCTATCTTGTTATCCTTTTGCTATTGCTGTTTTTTAAAAGTTTAGTTTTTTTTTTTAAAACTGGTCAATATTTATTTAGACTTATCAACATATTTAACAATTTCTTTGTTTTTCAAACCCTCTCCTTTCTCCATTCAATTTTCTTCTAAAGTATCTAAAATAGATACTTATCCTTTGCAATTTTCTTTGCAAGAATTTATGGATGATGAACGTTCTCATTCTGAGTTGGAACACATCTTTAATCTTAAGTATAATTTTTACTTTGAAATAATTTTTACAGAAAAGGTGCAAGAGTAGTACAAAGAACATTTTTTTTTCTGAACAAGTTGATAAGATTGTTATTTCATTGCCCATTATTTATAAATGTATTAATTTATAATAATTGTCTGATATTTAATTTTATTCAGAAAAGCAAACTGAAATTTGAAAATGATATGTCTTCATTGCCTTCCCTGGAAGCAAATTCTGAGACAGAGAGTTGAGTACAGAGGTTTATTCAGGAGCAAGCTAGGAAGATATTCCTGTAAAGAATTGAAGAAGGCAGGTCTGGGTGCAGGAAGGGATTGATATGCAATAGAGTTGCAACTGAAGCCTCAAAGGATTCTATGAAGAACTCTGGGACTAAGATAGCTTTTGCAGTTGTCTCAAATTGGGAGTATTGGGAGTTAGAGTAATATGATGGTTAAGATCTGGGTCAGACAGACTTGGGTTCAAGACTAATTCTGGATTTTACTAGCTACATGACCTAGGGCAAATGAACCAAAATCTATAAGGCGTAGTTTTCTCATCTTTAAAAAATAGCTGTAAAATTACTTACCAGGAATGGTTGTTTTCAGGATTACATCAGATAAAAAGATAAATATAGAGAGAGCATTATATAGTGCCTGACACAAGTTTCAATTATGTTGTTATAATTTATTTTATTTTATTATAATTTTTTAGAAATAAACATCTAATGTTATCATATTTTTACTTAGTACTGATTGAACTTCATCTCACCCTTTGTCAGGGATGGAGGGTGGAGAAGGGTTATGAGGATCAGTAAGGTGAAGACTTCTCTTTGGGGCTTCTTAGAAAATATACTGGCATTCTTAGTTATAGACTCTTGGCCTCAGATTGTATCAGTTCTATAGAAATGGTTAATAGTGAGTATAGCCCTTTCCATAGTTAGTCTTTAAAATCTATCCATTGTTTTCTCTATTAACCACAAAGCATTCATTCACTTAATTTATGAGTAAGTATGACTATTTCTGGCTTTCATTAAGGAAGAAGTATAATTGAGAACTACAATTTACACATGTAGACTATCAGACAAGAATATGATTTAATTACATGGACAGTAATAACATTGTGTTAGGGGGCCCCAAGGGTACTCTCCAATAAACATCATGTGCATTACATTTCATGCCAGAGTCTAGTCCCTGGAGAAGCCAGCCTATAACATAATTGGGTCTGACATTTTAAAGTATCAGTGATTGGGAACAAGTGCCATCTGCTCAATGCATGTGTCTTTCACGGCCCAACCAGAGCACCTTCTGAAAAAATAAGCAGTGTCCTTCAGCCTTGCAGTCTCAAATTCAGGGTATTTGCGTGTTACATCTATCACCAGTGAGAAAGCATAATCTTGTGAGATATTCTACATACTATTCTGTTTCCATAAGTTAGTCATATGCCCAAGTTAATATACATAAAATCTCCATCTTAAATTTCAACTTCTTCTCTAAATCCCATAATCTGTCAGTGAAATAAAAATACAAACATAAAGAAATATCAGTATAAATTATTATCCTTTTATATCAGCCAATGAACCTAACTTTTAAAAATTCTTGACAGTGGTAGCTGAGTACATTATTCCAACTATTGTTTGCTGCTTAACAACCCTTCACAAAATTTAGTGGCATAAAGCAACAATCAGTTATTACTACTATATCTCAAGATTCTGGGGGTTCACTGTGCTTATCTAAGTAATCTCCCTGAAGTTCTCTCAAGTGTTTGTAGTCATGCTGTAGATGAGGCTGGAGTCATCTCGAAGGCTATTTTACTCATATGTGTCTGGTGCCTAGACTGGGACAAATCAAACAGCAGCGGACTTAAGCAGCTGGGGCTCCTCTGGCATCTCTGTCACTATGTGGGCTCAACATATGGTCCTCCAGCATGGTAGTTTTGGGGTAGCTGCACTTCTAACACAGCAGCTCAGTTCCTAAGGCATAGAGAGAACGGGAAAAACAGAGAAAGGTAGAGATAGAGAAACAGAGAGACAGAGAGGCAGAGAGACAGAGACAGAGAATGCAGAGCTGTCATGTTTTATGACTTAGCCCTCAGAAGTTATCAGTGTCACTTCTCCAGGATTTTATTTACTAGAAGCAAGTCACTAAGGCCAGCCCAAATTTAAGGAGAGAATTAGACTTCACTGCTTCATGAGAGGAATTTTAAAGATTTTGTAGATGTGTTTTAAAACCGCTGAAAAGCAGTTGCACTTCCTTTGTTTCTTTCTTGACAAGTGTTGTATCCTGGCCAAACAATCTGTTTCGGTATGTATTGCAGAAAACAATAGCTAGCCAGAAGAGCCAAAATTTACTGAGGGCTAATATGCTACTCATTACTCCAAGTCCCCAAGTTCTCTATCCCATTTGGATTATTCTTCACTGATATCCAAATTAAATAACTCAAGTTCCCATCCAGTGCACTGTAGGAAGGTCCAGAGCCCTCTCCCATATATCTCTTTCAGAGGACTATGTTTTCCCAGCCAAAGTCCATGTCGAAATCTGCTTCTTGGTTCCTATTTCTACCCTGCTCCTCTTTTCTTTCCTTCGAGTCATCACTAACACATTCACTGAAGGTTTACTACTAATTGCATCACAGTGTAGGAACCAACTCCCAAGTCAATGTCGCACATAAGTATTTTTAGAAATTTATCTGCCATTTCTTGTCCGAACCATTTCCTCATTCCCTGGTAACAGGGAGAGGTTAACTCTCTAGGTTAGAGGTTAAAAGTTGGTGGCCACCAAACTGACGCCTGCCCTGAGACCTGCTTTTGAATGTGAATTAGAAGTTAACATTTTAACTGTGAATTTTCATATCAAATCTCAGCTTTCCGGCTTCTCTTAGAAAACGATTGTACGGTTTGCCAGCACTTGCTTGCTTTACTTCCTCCTGTCAGCGACCAAGTAGAGCGGGAACCAGCCGACTCCTGGCTTCCATTCACTAAAATTTCTATTTGGCCCACTTTACTTATTTACTTTATCTCCAGCCCCTCCACATACTTGTGTTTGCAACCCATTTCTCTAAGATACACATCCTCCTCTACACTTTCCCCATGTTCCCAGGCCACTACTGCCTCTCTTAGGCCACCCAAACAAACCCCAAATTCCTCTCACTTCAAACTTCAAACTTCAAACTCAATACGAATTTCAATTTTCTCTCACTAAATTATTATTATAGCTCTTCCAGGTAGCTTGCTTACACACCTAGTCACCTAGACCAAGAGTCAGCAGCAACCTTTTATTTATTTTTTTTAATAAAGAGCCAGATAGTAAATATTTTAGACAATTTATATGATCTCTGTTGCAACCACTCGATTCTGCCTTAGACTAACGGCAACTGTTGGAGAAATATAATTTAAAAAAAAATCTGCCAATGCAGAAAACCTCTCCACAAAGTAGAAGAGAAAGAAAACAGTTCTGTTATTGATTAGGCGTTAAACCTGGTGTGATGCTCATCACCAGGCAACCCACTAAAAAAATTGCAAAGACAGAAGGAAATCTCATCTTTTATGTAGCCAGGAAGATAGAAATCCATTTCACACATATTCTCAAGATAAATAACTAATGAGACCTCAATTAAGAGGACTTGACAACATGGTTTGTCACACATAGTTCATCCTAAAATCACCTGGTAATTGGGGTGTCCACCTGTGTTAGTTAATTGCCTTTATCCAAAAGAAAAATACAACTTCGCACGTCTCTATGACAGCTTCGTAGTTATATCTGAAGCCAGATACCAGCAGACGTTAGGCTGCTGTCCTCTCAAGGAAACTGAGAGGTGGGCCCCCTTGTCCTTGATGATTACGTTTCAAAAAGATGGTTCCAGACCCTTGAGGAAACATTCATGGGTTGTAAAATAGGCAAGAGACTTTTTTAGCTTTCAAAAATATTTATGTACATCTCAAAGGCAGAGGAATAATCAACCATCATAAGTTTTCAAAAGTGAAAGTAGAGAGTAGAAGGGAGATTTTTTTAACCCCTAAACACATTAATTTTTTAATTTTTAATTTATACTCACCCTAATGCAGCCATAGAATATATGCAAACAAGTGAGTATGACTGGGTTTCAATAAAACTCTACTAAAGGCAAGGAAACTTGAATTTCACTTAATTTTCACATGTCATAAAATATTGTTCATTTTTTGACTCCCCTAATCATTTAAAACATAAAAACCATTGTTGGAGTGCAGGCAGGGGCTGGATTTGGTCTGTAGGCCATAGTTTACCAATCCCTGACCTAGACTATGACAGGGTGCTTTGCTTTCCTAAAAGCAATGAATTGTGGATTTTGCCACTGCCTTGGAAACTATTAGTCAGTTGTGGTCATTCTGGGTTTTAATTAGTATTTATACCAAGCTATACATATTTAGTGCCTGTATTAATTTCCTAGGGCAGCTGCAACAATGTATCTCAATCTGGATAGTTTAAAACAGCAGAAATTTATTCTCTAACAGTTCTAGAAGCCAGAAGTCTGAAATCAAGGTGCTGGCTGGGTTGGTTCGTACTAGGGACTTTGAGGGAGAAATCGCCCCCTGCTTCTCTCCTAGCTTCTAATGCTTGCCCTCAGTCCTTGGCTTGCAGCTGTATTAATCATTCCAATCTCTGCCTCCATTGTCACACAGTGTTTTCCTTGTGTCCTCCTGTGTATAATTTCCATCTTCTTATAAGGACACCAGTTATGAGATTAGGGTTTACTCCAATCCAGCACAAGTTCATCTTAGCCTGATTACATCTACAAAGACCCTGTTTCTCAAAGTTGCTTTCACAGGTATGGGGTTAGGACTTCAACATATCTTTTGTCGGAGCACAGTCCTATCCACTTCAGTCCCACTTCTCAAATTACTTTCTGGCTAGGTCTTAACAGTTCCTTTGTGCTCACTAACTAGGAAACATTCTTTTTTGCTAACGCTCTCATTGGAACTGAAGGGTAGCAGAATATGCCACTCCAAAGATGACCGTAAGAGTTCAAGACATGCCACCCCCAAATATGCTACTTTGGTGTATTGATGATTTTGAGCCGTAAGGATTTATAAAACAGCAAATGCAGGGAGAAGCTTCTTCTGAACTCCCCTATATATCTACAAGCAGATCCTCCAAAGGGAACTCAGTTGTCATCCATCTCCTCCTGGAAGTTTCATCAATCAGGGAAGACTGGCACTTGTCACAAGAGAATAGACTAGAAGTCGACACAACACCCAGACAAACTTTGTCACAAACTATCATACCTTCCACCTTATTCTTCTAAGGGCCCATCCATCTTTCCTAATAATTATTTACTCTCCCCTAAGAGACCTATGTCCCTCCTCCCAAAGGAGGGATCTTTAAGACTGAATTCTAAGCCACTTCTAGGAGTTATTCGTTCTCCCTGGGTCTCTCCCATATATACATGAGGCATACATGTTAATAAATTTGTCTTTATTTCTCTTGCTAAGCTGTCTTTTATTACAGAGGTCTCAGCCAAAAACCCAGAATAGTAGGGGGAAATTATTTTCCCCCTGCAGAAATTCCCCTGGAGTGGAGTGACCCACTCTGATTTACTTCCAAACATTTACTTCCAAACATTTTTCATTCTGCTAAAATATAGCTTCAACAAGGTTCACATAACTAAATGGAAACACCATCATCTTTCCATCTGTTCAGTTAAGAAGGCAGCAAATAACCATAGTTCTATAAGCCAGTCTAATGCCTGCAAAGAAAATCCTGCTCTAATTACAGCAATAGTAAATTTTTTTAAAACCTAATTTTAACAGCTTTACAGAATAATTCACTATAAGTTTGTTGATCTTAACCCAATTGGAAACATTTTCTGTCTCTGTGCTCTTGCCTCCTGTACCCAAAATATTCCTGGTCCTTTTACAGTTATTATGGGTGTGTACACACAATTTGGTATCCTTCCTTTTATGTAACATGATTTAACAAAACATTTTCTATTTCCTATATCATCTTTGTATTTATCATTTTTAGTTTATCACTATAATATATCATTTTGGTATACCACAGTTAGCTTCTATATTTCTGTATCTTTGAGACCTTAGCTCTCTTCCAGTGTTTTACTATCATAAAATAAACATTATATATATATCTTTGTTTTTTAATTAAATGTTATTTCCTCAGGATTAATTCTATTACTTGGTCAGGGGTTAGGCATATTTATGATTCTTTCAATAAGGTACCATTTTGTCTTTCAAAAGACTAGCTCCATTCACATTGCTATCATTAATTCATGAGCTCATCTGCTTCCCTGAAGCCTTGCAGGCTTTGGGTTTTATCATTTTTTTAAAAGTTGTTAATTGCTGAGGAAAGGGCCATAGTCTGGGGAAGGAGGGAAAACTTGATTTGGGAGGAGTAGAAGTTGGAAGGGCTCTGGGGAGAAGAGAGAATGAGGTAGCGTAAGGAAGAGAGGAAGGTTTCTGTATTTTGCAGGCTTTATTTGATAAAAATCTGGCTGAGGAAACTGTAGATATTGCCCTGAGGGATGTGTTATATTTGAGGCATGTGGTCTCCTTGTTCACCTACATTGTGGCTTCTTCCCTTATGAGCCAGGAGGAAAGAGCATACAGAGCATCCTTTTGGGGTGGCATGCATGTGTTCATAACATGGAGGGAGGGGAATAAACTAAAGTCACTGTCACCCGCTATGTTCCCAGTCAGTGAGAGGCACCTGAGTCTCCTTTAATGTGGACAGAGACCACTCTTGGGGGTAACACTGCCAGAGTTTGCGTAGGGTCAAATTACGTGAACAGCCTCTCCCCTTCTGTAGTGGGACAGTAGAAGTTCTCCCAAGGGCAAAAATGAACGTTGAACCCAAGTTGAGATGTTTTTTGAGGGATAGGGAGAGAAAATTAGTTTACTTATGGTTTTTAAATTTATAATCTCTTTTCTATTTCCTCTTACTTTTTTGGTATATTTTTAGTTATGCCTTATCTATAGTACACCTGCAGACCCTGACTTACTCTTCAAAATAATGGCTCTAATTTAGATTTTTACATCCTCAGTACTTAACATTGTCAGACATCACATTTTCCCAAGCTGTTAGATATGAAATAATACTTCATTATTGTTTTAATGATGTTGAGCATTTAAAAAAATCTATTTATTGGCCATTCCAGTTTCCTCTTCTGTGAATTGCCTTTTCATGGTCTTCCCCATATTTTTATGTGGATTCTTGCTTTTTCTGTTGATTCATAGAAATTCTTTATATTTTCTTATTATATACATTCTTCCAAAGTCTTTTTTAACCTTATTTATTACTTTTAAAAATTATTATATAGAAGCTTTAAAAGTTAAAGAGATAGTGTTTGTTTTTTAATAGGTAATACATTTCTGAAATTCAAAATTTAAAAAGTATGAAGTAAAAAGTCTCCCTTGTACTCTGTCTAGGCATCTAGAGTTCTTGCTTTCAGGAAAAACAATGTAAAAATGCTATGATATTGCAGTAAATAACCTTGTACATAGATCATGCCTCACTTTTATCTGTATGACAAATTAGTAGCAGTGGGATTGCTGGGTCAAGAAAACATGCACTTGACTGACTTTCACTTGCCTTTTCACTTTCTGTATCATTGGGTTTTGTTTGTTTGTTTCTTTTTATAATAAGTATGTATAATTTTCATTAAAACAAAAGTCTCTTTTTCTAGAATGGGGCTGGTTTCATCAAACACATATCAAAGACAGAATTAAAAATGCTTTTCCGCTTTTGAAAAAAAAGAAAGCATGCACTTGTAATTCTGATACTTATTGCTTCTTATATATTCTTCCAGAGATATTCTATGCATATCTAAACACATGTGTAAATAAGGGAGAATTTCTCTTAATTCGACAGACTTGCATTTTCTCCTAAACTGTAGTATACAATGATCAGAAAGCTTTTGCCATATTGATAATTAGAAATGAAATTCTGGAAGCATTTGCTCCATTGTCTTTAAGCGTCCAGTATTGATGTTGAGAAATCCAAAACCATTCTGATTCTTGATCCTTTGTGTTTTATTTTCTTTCCTTTTAAAGTTTGTCCTCAGTATTTCTGAAATTTTCCCATGGTATACCTTGGGATTAGTCTATTTTTTCATATTGTACTGAGTGCTTAGTACAGACTTTCAATGTGGAAGCTCATGTCCTTTAGTTTGGGGATGTTTTCTTGAATAATTTCATTGATGATTTCTTATTTGCTTTCTGATCTGTGTTTCTGGAATTACTATTAATCCAGCATTGAGCCCTTTGGACTGGTCTTCTGATCTTATCTCTGTCTTTTATTTTCCATTTTCATGTGTTTTTACTCTACATTTTGAGATTTCCTCAATTTTATTTACTATCTTTTTTTCATTTCAACTATTACACTTTTTAATTCCAGTACCCTTGTTTGTTTCTTATATGTCTCTTTTTTTTTTTATAGAATTTTCTCTCCAATCGGAGTTTTTTTTTCTTTAAGATTTATATTCTGAGTTAGAGGTTTTCCTTGAGTGTCTGATAAAACTTGGTTGTCCTCAGGCATCTAAAAAGCCATTGGAAAACCAGAGGTAGCAAATGGAGTTAATCAACTTGAGCATCACTGTCTATGCTTTGCTGGTCTGTATTGGGGAGCCTCTGTTGTCAGTATCGTTAGGTATAATTTCCTCTCGACCTGGACAGGCCCAGAGTAAAAATTTTCAGTCTCTTGTTTGGAGAGCAAAAGTCTAGTTACTCTGTTTTTGGAGCCAAATGGGAAAAGGAACTTTGGGAGGAAGGTCATCTCAAGATTTAGTATTTGGAATACATTTGGCCACTGAATCCTATTTTGCTATAGTATCCAAGAGCTCACCTGTACCTATTTTAACTTTTATGAAGATAGCCTCCAGATTTCCACTGCAGTAGATGAGAGGCAGTTATCTATCTTAGGCAAGGAGGCTGGGGAAAGTACCTGGGGATTTAACTGTTCTTAAGTGGTTTTCATTCTATCTTATTTAGCAACTGCCCTTCTTTACTGCTTCACTCTTAGCTCTAGAGGCACCCATGTCATCAGTTCCTGAAACTTTTAAGGGGAAAGAAGGTTGGTTCTCAGCTTTTTCTCCACTTTCTAGCTTAAGGTTGAGCTCTTGTGGTCATTATTACAGATCTGTTTTCTAGCTTCTAAAATGTTTTTGCTATCATCTCCTGTTCTTTCTATTCTTAAGGACTTATGAATCCTTTTAAATTCCCTTGCTATGGTTTACCTAGGGCTTGGAGAAAAAGCAAAATTAGATGTATATGTTTAATGGTAACCCTGAACCCCAATTTTTAAAATGTTAATGTAGTCAAATGTATTTATCTTTGCTCCCACAATTTGTGCTACTTATGTCTTGTACTCTCATTTTTATTTTAAAGCTATAATATAACTTTTTCAATATAATTTTGGTATTATCTTATTTAACCCTGGAAAGTAGCAAGGCAGGAATTAACATCCTAATTTTAAATATAAAGAACCAAGACTCTGAGAGTTTAAGTGATTTGTCTAAGTTTACCCAACCAGCATGTTAGTTCTGGGATCCAGACTAAAATCAGATCTACCAACACTAGGTCAGTACTAAGTGATGCCACCTCTTAATAGTCTAAAATTAGTTTTGTTTCTTTCTTGTTTTTATTTCCAAAATTTTGGTGTATTTACATCTTGAATTTTTATCATCTGTCAATCTGATTTGCACACCAATTTTTTCTTATTAATATGTTATCCTTATATTAATTACTGATGAAAAAATAGTGGTGATCCAAAGTCATTGGACTGTCTGGCAGCAAAGAACAATCTAAGAAAATGAATTGGTCTCGTTTCTGATTATTTCTTGGCTGTGTGGCTTCCCAATCCTCTGGCCTTACCTGTATAATATTAGTCTTTTGGGTCTTTGTACAATGTGCTAAGAGAATGTGGTGGAAAGATGAACCCAAGGAAAGAAGGTTTTTTCTTTGAAGCCAAAAACCCAAATGGCCCAAGTCTTCCACTCCAAAGCTCCTTTCCTTTGGATTCTAATATGGCCCCATGAGGCCTTAAAAGCTGGAAGGGCCTCTCCCAAGGGAAAGCCAGCTCCATGCTTTTCTCATCTTCAAACCCTTCTTATTGTCCCATTTCCCTAGTAAGAAAGTGAAGAAGGAATGGAGAAAAGAGATTGAAAGAGTCAATCCAAAAGAAACACATGTCTTAGCACCTTGTTTCAATCATGTGTCACTGGGTAAGCCATTTTTTCTTGACTCATCCTAGCCTACCTTTCCTCTGGGACTGGAAACAGGGAAAAAAATGAGTCTTGTAGCTAATTTTTTAAATTGAAATTCACTTTAAGTTTATTTAAAAACTTGGCTCTTGGTGGACAATCTAAGGC
The DNA here is from genome assembly GCA_004027375.1 of Macroglossus sobrinus. Taxonomy (NCBI): domain Eukaryota; kingdom Metazoa; phylum Chordata; class Mammalia; order Chiroptera; family Pteropodidae; genus Macroglossus; species Macroglossus sobrinus. Next base: position 1,895,670 of record PVKZ01000056.1, on the reverse strand, counting down.
AAAAAAATAAAAGTTGTTCTAATTCATGTAAATATTGTTAAATTTCTTCCTGCTTGAAGTATCCTTTTCTTATTTTTAAAGTTTAGGTATTTTACAAGTGATAAAGACTAACTGGAACTTAAAGCAAACATAATCAGACAAGAGGGTCTATGGGAAGAGTTGGGGCATATGGAAGTTCTCTCACTCTACATAATCACGAGAATCCTACAAGAACTCCATGTTTATAATAAAGCTTTATAATTCTAACTTACCGTTCCATTAACTTCCTTTTCCCTTATATAAATAATTCTTCAATTTGGCCAGAGTGTGCATGTGGCTGGCCATGTCTACATGCACTGGGCTGCAACCCTTTTTTTCTGCAAATAAAACTCTTTTGGTGGTAAAACATCTAGCTGATATTATTTTTCATTCAACACAAGTATATATCTCTCTTTGGCTTTTCATTCTTGAAGAGGGCCTTTTCAAGGCTGCATTCTTTTTCCAATTCCAGGAAATTTTCTTCTCTTTTATCCTTAATTTATAGTTTTCAACTGCCTGTCTAATATGTTTACTCATAAATCTCTTTGTTTAGGACTTTGAATTTATATACTCTATTTTCTAAGTTAATTGTATCTTCTTGACTTATAAATTTGATCCCAGATTTGTTCATTTTATGTTGTGGATTTGTTTTGGTGAGTTTTTTCCTACGAAAGTCATTTCAGTGGAGTTAATATGAAAGAAACATCATCCTGCACTATAAAATACAAAGGCCTACAGAAAAGCATATTCATTATTTTTCTTTTTTGGTGGAAAATTCGTTCTTGTATTATAAAAATTATTTCTAATTTATTCTAACTAGCTAAGTAAAATGTGAAGAAGGTGTTGTGAGGTGAAGGAGATGCCAGGTTTGAGTGTGAAGAAACAGAAACACACTGGACACGTAAAGGGCAAGATTTGGATTGATGAGGTAGAGTTAGATTTTGTGGAAGTCAAAATTATTTCAATGTGTCTTAGTTATAGAATTATAATTTTAGGTAACAAAGGGCTTTGGAGAAATAAATTACTGTGTTGAAAATGTCCTTCTTAACAAGAAAAGGAAAAGAAAGTTAGAGAATATTTATATCCTGGTGATATAAAAGAATATAAACAAAGAAGGAGCTAAAACAAAGATCTTTTAAAATTAAGTTATTCTTTCTGTGAGTTTAATTACAAGATTTTCTTCATATATTTACTAATTAGTGAGGTGAAGACCAAGTTTCTTCTGAGACAATAGAAAATATATATTGGTTTCTGCCTGTGGTTTCAGGCACACAGCAAAAACCCGTCTAATTTTCTAAGTGACAACAACACTAAGAGCATTTTTTGTTTTAAAATTTGGTCTTTGACCTCAGGTCCTGACACAGAGATCCTAAATAACTTGAAATTTCTTGGGTGTGTCAATGTCTTTGCTCTAATGTAGTGACTCTTGGTAGGCTCCTGGATGGAGGCTGGTCACCAGAAAGACCAAGCCATAATCAGAAGCTTGGAACTGTTGACCTTAAGCAAAAAGTCAGCTATATATTTCTCCAACAAAAAGAGTTTATTTGGGGCTATGGGGAGAATTGCAATCCAGAACATGAAGCCATGGCAAGTCATGTGTAAGTTCACCAGCACAGATAAGGAGGAAGTTCTTTTATAGATGGGAAAAGAAAATTAAGAGGTTTTCACCATTGATGTAGGCATAAAAGCTTCTCTTATAGCTCCTCCCTATTCCAATCTGGTTGAAGTTATCTTTTTTTTTTTTTTTTTTTTTACAGAACTTTCAGCCCCATTCCCTATTCTCTAAAAAGGGAAGAGGGGATGAAATCGAGTTAATTATTGATCATGCCTATGTGATGAAGCCTCCATAAAAATCCCAAAGGTATAAGGTTCAGGGGATTTCCTAGTTGGCGAACACATGAAAGTGCTGGGAGAGTAGCTTGCTCTGAGCAAGCATGGAAGCTTCACATCCCTTCTCACATACCTTGCCCTATGTAAATTTTCATCTGTATCTTTTATCATATTCTTTCATAATAAACCAGTAAATGTAAGTACGTGTTACCTTGAGTTCTGTGAGCCATTCTAGCAAGTTATTAAACCCAGGGAAGGAGTTGTGGAAACCTGTCGGTCCGAAGTACAAGTAACAACCTGGGCTTTATGATTAGTACCTGGTGTGTGTGTGTGTGTGTGTGTGTGTGTGTGTGTGTGTGTGTGTGTGTGGTAGGGGTGGGGGAAGTCTTGTGAAACTGAGCTCTTAATCTGTGGGTTCTGACACTATCTCCAGACAGTGAGTGTAAGAATTGAGATAAATTGTGGGACACCCAGCTGTTTTGCAGAAAATAGCTTAGTGTGGGGAAAAACCCACACATCTGGTGTCTGAATTATAGATGAAAGAAAAAAACAGAAAATTTTCCCCTTATTAATCTAAGCAGAATGTGCATCCTCATTCTTCCACAAGTCAGGGAAAGGACTGGAGGGGTAAAAAGGAATGAGGAGAAAAAAGTTAAGAGAAATAAACAAGAATATATATGAGCTAGTAAAGCCCTCTGTGAAAGCAGAGTCCAGAATGGTAGCATGTGGCCTCTGATCACTCGGGTATCATCAGCCTGAACTGTGGAAATCCATAGAGAAAAAAAACATTTTCTTAAGTAAACAGTAAAGTTTGAGAAGACTTCTGATTTAATTCACTTGAAACAGTGGGTTCTTCGGAGAGAAGTGTAGACCATTCCGGTCATATGGATAAAGAACGCCATGCCAGCAGGGAAGGAGATGAACTTAAAAGAAGAAAAGACATGATTTAGACTTAGACTGATAGAACGTAACATTTATAACCATGTGATTATAAATTGGTTTATATTTTGTTCCTCAAGGAACCATTACAACTTTAATAATATGGGTGTATTATACTCACGACTTCTGTGTTTAAGTTGTATAGCAAATAAACTGAGGAGTCCCTGAGAAACAGCATCAGAGGATACAGAAGACAGGAGTTTATGTTGTAAGTAAGAGCCTGCCTACCCTAAGGGAAAGGAGTTGTTCCATTTTCTAGCCTAGCTCATTAGAATACTACCCTGGGACTGGGAACCAAGGCTCAGGTGGTAACAGAGTATTATTTAACATTTTGTTGTTCTCTAGGACTATATTTCCCTCAAGAAATTCTGGGAGTGGTGTCTCATTAAAGATAGATTATGGTATTTGTGTCTCATCTTCCAACCATATATTTATGTAGAAATGTAAGTACCCTATTTTGGCATGACATATATGTAAAAATATACATTGAAATACAATTAAAATGGTGTACAAGGTATTTAATGAAATGGGGAAAATGACACAGATATATTGCAAAAAAATTTGGATTCTTAAACTATAAGTAAAGATGACAATTAAAACTTTATTATTATATATGCATAAAAAGAAAACCATAATGAATAACTCAGCCATTAAGATTGTTTACAGAAAAAATTATTAACATAAGAGAAATACTTGTAATGTTAAATGAAAAATGTAGAGTGTTGTATAATTAATAATCGAATAAAGTGTGATTTTAATTAAATTAAGTGAAGAAACTAGAAGGCAGTATATGACAACACTGACAGTGGTTTACTGGGCGTCTTGCAGTTATGGGTGATGGAGTTTGGTAAGAAAGAATTCTTTTTTCATATACTTTTTACTCTTGTGCAAGTGCTTTATTTATGATAATGCAAACACTTCTTAAATATCTGCAACTCTTAAAATGTAATGTTTCAGGCTAAAGAAGCTGCTAAATATTTTAGGAATTTATTTAAATGTAATATAAGGAATAAATCTGAAAGGCCACCATGTGTAAAAAAAAATTAGATATTTTCTGCATCAGTGTAGGCAGGACAGTAATTAGCAGTTAATAGACATAAAAGAACAGATTTCAACTCAGTGTAAACAAGAGTTTTCTCATACTTAGAGCCATCCCACAATGGAGCAAGTTCCCTCATGACACTGAGTGCTGAAAGTGGTCAAGAAGAGGGGAGAGGGCTTTTTACCCTAGGGGTGAGGGATGTTTGGGGGAGAAAGATGAGGAGACAGTGGGACTAAACGATCTCTAGCAGCCTTTTCACTGCTAACATTTTATCAATTTATCATTCATTCACTCATTCATATGACCTCCAAAATTGTTCCCAGTGATCCTTGCCTACTGGTGTCGCTGCCTTATTTAATTCCCTTTCATATTGGATAGGCTGATTCATGTAACCAGTAGGACATTGTGGAAAGGATGGAGTATGACTTCATAAAAGACATTGTGGCTGCTGTCTTCTCTTTCCTGAATTGTTCATTGTGGGGTAAGCCAGATGCCATGTCATGAGGATGCTAAAGCAGCCTGTTGGGAGGCCTATACAGAGAGAAACCGAGGACTCCTGGTTCATCTTATTTCTTTTCCAATAAAAAAAGAAGTGTGCTCTTTGTTCTCCTATGGATTTGATATCTATAGTTGCAGCTATAATTGTGTCATTTACATTTCTCAGCTTCTATCCATCCGTATGCTCAGAAGGAAGTTATAAGAAAGCTACAAATTGCAACAAAGCATTTTAAAAGGATTTTTTTAGCATTTCACCTAACAGAGATTTTTATCTGTGTAAACAAGCCAAAGGCAAAGCAAAAATTCTATAAATTGTTCTTACAAATAGATGACTAAATCACTTCTTAGAGATTTTTTTTAAAAACCCAGTTTTTTTAACATCTGAAAGTTATGAGATATTCTGGGTAAGCTTGATTGTCAAAGAATACCACAAATAGCTTTGGATGTTGTATATCATCTGTGACAGAGTCAAACAGATCTGTGTGATCGTAAGGGTTCTTTGATGGAGGGATAATTAATTCTTCACGTCCAAGTGTGTAGAGTCCTGTAAGTACTCGTACGACATAAATATGCTTCCTCCCATTGCTGTCTGGTCTGGAGTATTTATCATTAGCAGAAAAACTGGCATCAACAGCAAAATAGGTTCCTTTTCCATATGCCACAGCTGTGAAGAGAATGATAAAAGCCTAAGAACACAAAATTATCAAAGTAAATAGAACTAGCGTGCATATATATATATATATATATATATATATATATATATATATATATAATTTAATGCAGTTCTTAGAAACCAAAGACACTTTTTGTCATTTAAAAAATTCACTTAATCTGCCCCTAGAAAGTTGTCAGTCTCCTTTCATTTGAAACACAATGAGCTCTATTCTGATAGGGACAAGATGGCTGCTGTCTATGGTTCTATGCTGCTTGGGTATGAATAGTTGACAGTGGGAATACCATTCATTTCATTCTGATTTGTCAGATTACGTGCTTCATTACCGTTCTTCCCAGCATAACTGCGGTTAAAGCCATGCTGATTAACGTGTGGCACTGAGTTTGCATCTGTCCCATGGAAGAGGATTCTTTCATTATCTGTGAGGCCATTCTTGATGTCCATTTGTTTTTTCTTTATCTGGTAGCTCTTCCAGAGAAATTCATTCTGTATCCTCTCAATCTGCAAATGACAAAAAGCAACACATTTTGGAAATGACCTTAGTGCTCAATCAATATAGTGTTTGTCGTGGACTTTAAAATAAGCAATATAGAGAAGGAAAATAAAATGTAAATAAACAGCAAATTCAGAGAGTAAGTAGTAACAGGAGTAGAATTCTGAGATGGTCCAAATTAAATTACAATGGGCTGGAGACTGAGAGAAAGAAACAGAACAGTTAACCAGTTAACAGCTGAAGTGGACAAGGAGGGGGAACAGGGCGCAGCTAACAAGACTGCTCACATTCCTGAGTATATGTTGAATCTCTGAATCAACTTCCAAGTGGCTATTTCTGAAATTATCTAAAAGAGAGAGTAGCCAGGCACCATCAAACTTCAGGAGTCTCTGCTTCTTGTTTGCAGATGCACTTTCCAGACTGTTGCCCACAACCAATCCAAAGAGCAAACACTTCTTCCCTAAGATTCTGCACTTATCCCAGAACTAGCCCCGCTTCCCCTTCTCCCAACTCCTTTATGTATAGTCAATGTAAATTCTTTCAAAACACTTCCATCTTCCTCCCCTCTAATCGATGTATGAAAAATGTTTGCCAACTTCAGGATGGCAGACCTTTTGCCTTTTCACCTGGCACTGCTGCTGGTGTTTGGGACTTCGTGCCCCAGGACCCGATCTTTTTTTCTTGCTAGCAATGGCCCAATAAACACTTTCTTTTAAATTTCAGCCGTGGCGTAAAAATTTTGCTTAACAGTAGCTTTCTGCCTTTAGAAAAAGGATAGCTACAAGTATCTAGGCTTTGTAATAGTGCTTAATATTATTTATTTTTATAACAAAACTTATTATTTATGTAAAATTGTTTACCTATATCATACATTCTCTGGAATTCCTAGAGATATACTGATATTCAAATTTCTACTAAAAAATTTGTAATTAATAATTATTTTCTTAACTCCATCTGATCTCCATATCCATCCCAATAATAGTTCCTTCTTCATTGCTCCAATTTCCACCTCAAATCACCCCATAATTGTCTAATCTAATAATTATTGCTTTCCAGGAACACCAATAGCATTTCAAACCATGAACCAACCCCTCCTTGGAATTTTATCCTTCTTTAACTTTTTTCAGAAAATTATTCTCTGTTGTTTCTCATTTCTTCTAGAAAATGAATTTAACATACATTCAACAATCATTTATTAAATATCTAATATAAATCAAGCACTGTATTGAGTTTCTATCCTCAAGAAACTTTCAGTCTAGTCGGGGAGAGAGGCAAGAAAATAAATCACTACTCCTCAGAATGATAAGGGTTGGGTTAGGAGAATAGATATGTAGTATGAAAGCATAAGAAAGGGGTCCAGATAATTTATGTCTAAGGAGAGAGCAGAAATCTGACTGAACAATGTTCTAGGAACAATGTTCTAGAATCAATGGCAGAAGAGAGGCTAAAGATGAATGGAGTAGATATCTGCAGCAGATATTGAGAAGTCAAGTAATAAAAGCAGGAGGGAAAGTTATTTTGCTGAGAGTGATGGAGGCCTCAAGGAGAGTGATGAAGGTTTGGAGTGGGGATCGTAAGAGGGAGTTGACTGGAGGAAGCAAGGAAGGGTTCCAGGCACCTGGAGAGTCCAGCTGAGGTTTGGGACCATGGATCAGTAATGATTTTATCTAGAAACAGTAGGAGAGAGGGTAGGTTATGGAATTAATCCAAAGCTTGGGTTCTTCAAATAGGTATGATAGAAAAATACAAGACAAGAATGTAGCAGATATTGGGTAAACATAATGGAAGCAAGGTTCTAGTACTCTCAACAGCTTTTAACATCACAAAGTATCTCCTTCTTTAAATTCTGTCCTTTCTGCAGGGTCTCTCTTTTCTGATTCTCTTTCTTTCTCAGGAATTTTCATTCATTCAATTCAATTCCTTCAATAGTATTGTGTCCTACAATATGCTAGGTACTGGGAATGCAGAGATGAGTAGAATGTGACTCTTTTCTTAAGAAGTCCACTGTCAAATGGGGGAGTCAAGCATGTTGATCAAAGCACAATTTCACAAGTGATATAATGCACAGTTTTATGGAAGCATCAGCTAAATTCTTAGGATGGCACAGCCTGCTCTGATATCCACAGTATGATAAGGATCTTCTAATAAACTTCTGTACTTTACTGGCTAATACTTTTATGCAGCATACTGGATATTGTGGGATCTCTGAACACCAATTCCACTTCATCCTCATTGTGCAGCAATTCCTGGTTTGGGTGAAGCTGGCCCCATTTATCGTTCTAAGATGGACCCTAATTGGGTTAAACAAGTCAGGGTCATCTCATGATGGCAGCACACAATGATGGGATCAAAAAACCCAAGTTCAAGCCAATCAGCATATGGAACATCCCCAACACAGACTGAGCAGAGTGATCCACTCAAAACAAAGCTTGGACTCTTATCTAGTGGTTGTGGGACAAGACACAGTGTCTCTTCTGCACTGTGAATGGGGGATACTGAGACCCCTTCATTGCTACCAGCAACCATCCTATAATTATAAAGGGAGTCTAGCCTTCAGAAGAAGCTGACACTATGGACAGCAAATTCAGAGAAACTGAATCCATGACATCATAAGTCACTGGATCAAACTGCTCCAAACACCATCCTACTTTTGGACTTTTTCATTAATTTATAATACATTTCTTTTTTAAAATCAGTTTTAGTGGGTTTGTGAATTGTTAGTGAAAATGTCTAAACATATACATGTGGCTTTTGGGAATCTTCTTCATTACTGCTAATGAATGAATCAAGAGATTTGAAGTCTATAGATCTTGAGTGAGTCTAATTAAAAGATAGTAAGGTACACAGAAAGAATGAGATATAAAAAGATGGCTTCCACGTAAATTCTTCAATATTTAAAAGAAGTAAAATTTAAACGCAAAATTACCTTCTCTAATCTGTAAGAATGACAAGTCCGAAAGAACTTGTCCTTCACCATGTTATATTCTGACTGTCCAGGTAGTAGCTGGATCACACAAGTCAGCTGTTGATTCATATCAGTCCAGTTTTCAGGAATGTTATCTGAAAGTTAGCATTTGGTTAAAACATGACATCCATTTCTAGGAACCTCTGAACATTAAGGCATTTTCCATGTGCTTTTTCTCATTCATCTAATCTTGGTCTTCAGGGTGGCTGAGGGGAATAAAGCTACATATTTTATAGTTGCTTATTTTGTTATCCTCAATTTGGTAAACACACACAGATGAAATAAATGGTTCTGAAACTAATAAAAGTTAATTAATAGTCTACCTAAATCTAAAACATTTAGATAAACTTAGATTCACTGTATCTTAAAATTATAATTTTCACAGAAAGTTCTTTGGAATTAGTTCCATGAGAAATGCATAAGTAAACATGGAATCTCATTGACCGATGTTTTCACCTTCATCAGTCTTATTTAGTGTGGTTCTTTATTATTTTTCTTTTGAAACATGATTACCCTGCTAAAGGTATTTATAGCACATTATTCTGTATTCCATCTTCTACACTAAATAAACATATAAAGAAAATAATGGTAGTGCTAAGTGAATGCTTTTGTGTAAAGTGGTGATGTTCAAAGTTTTCCTTTGCTTTCCAATGGCTTTCAGAAACTTCTAACGCATTGAGGCTACATGTCAACTTGTTGAGACGGCATGACTGGTAGAAATATGAACAGATTCTATTAGAGAAGAAAATGGCACAAAAAGGCACAATACCATAGATAAAAACAAAAGGATTTTTCCTTACAAAAAAAAGCCACAATTTATTTTCAATGAAAGATATACCTGGCCTGAAAGAGGGAACCAGGGCACTCACTCCCTTCTTGTTTAGCAAGGTCATTCAAGGAAAAGAGTTTTGGTGACAAAGGGAAGCATCTAACCCCAATATGGAAGGTCTTTTCAAATTCCATTTTCAAAGAGGTTTTCTGGAGAAGTTTCCCATAATAGATGTGTAGTTTCTGCAAATTAAGTTATTTTCTTTCCCCCACATCCATCCCTTCCATCCCTTAGATCTTTTGGCCTACTCATTTCTAGTCCTAGGCCTCAGAGTCCTAGTGGACATGCTACCTTCTTTTCTTTAAATGCGGCAGGCAAGACTGGGAAGTAAGCGAAGTGTTTCCTTGGACCCTGTCTTCCTTTCACATTAGCCTCAACCTGTAACCAGGAAATGATAAGAGCTGCATTCTTTATTACCTCTTGAAATTGTTACAAGTTTAAAATATAATAAGGGATATGAAAGTACTTTGGAAAATGCTATTTATAAATATTTAGTTACTATTCTTAAAAAAATAAGTAAGCTTGATCTTTTCTACATCCCAGAGGTATTTGTACTTAAAAAAGAGAGTAAAGTGTCAAGCCAAGGGTATTTTTCTGAAAGAAAGACTTTTTAAAATTACACCCTTTAAGCCACACCAACTTGTGTAACCTACTCTACCTATGGACAAAAGGTGACCCTGGCTAGACAATTTAAAGACAAGAAAATTGAGTCCCAGGAAAACTGGGTACTCAAGTATCTGATGGAAGGCCACCATTAAAGTAAGAAACAGAGTCCTGTCCTATTGTCATGCAGCCCAGTGCTTCATAAAAACTAACATGATATCCACCTTTCTTTGAATATTGGCCAGACACTTTCCTGAGCCCTTTTCCTATAAATTTTTTTAAAAGGAAAGTGTCACTCTCTTTTCCCATTCCTGATGCTCAGATTAAAGGCCCTCCTGCCACCTCTCCTTGTGCACCTCACCCCAATCCCCTCCTCTCATGTGGCCCTGAGATTAAACACCGAGAATTTTGGCTCTGCCTTCAGTCTTCATCCTTCTTACTCTCCATGGATAATTAAATCCACATTCAATGGCTTCAACTCCCACCTACTTACATGACTCTCAATTCTATATCTCTAATATCTGATATGTTTTTGAGTTTGTGCTCAAAAACATGCTCTTTGACACAATAAACAGCTTTGACATACATTGGAAAAGTAATTGTGTATCACTTGCCCAAATGAAACTCAGAGTTATCCTTTTTTTAAGTTCTCTTTTAAAGAAGTCCGTATGATAAATTCTTACCAAAATTGAAGTTTACTTTTGCCAACAACTTTCTTTTATATGACATTTTATCTGTATTGTTTCTTTTATCTAATAACAAAGAACATGTAAGGCAGTTTTGTTGTTTTTGCCTCAAGTGTCATATGGTCACTTTTTGTTTATTTCTCTCTTTAACTTTTCTGTTTTATTATTAAAATTTCATAAGTCAATTTATATCCTTGATGAATCAGTTTAACTTTACTTTTTACTTTACTAACAATGACTTACAGCTCTTATAGTTATATAAAAATTTTCCTCTTTACTTTTTGTTTACAGGTATGGTAGGTAGCACAGTTTGGTGTGGCTTATGGATGTGATTTAAATGTCTTTCTTTCAGAAAAATACCCTTGGCTTTACACTTTACTCCCTTTTTAAGTATAAAGGGGGAAAATGTTGATTTATGTCTTCCTAGATACCACAGTAGATATGTGTTATTTTCAACTGTCTAGAATCCTTTTCCCCTTCTTCTGGTAAGAGCATCTTGAATTTCCTTTGGGAGATAACCCTTCCCCGTTGCTTCAGATAGTGATCCCCTCCAGTTCAAATATAGAGCATGTGACTCTGGCTTGGCCAACTAGTGTAATTCTGCAAAGATAACCATAACTGGTCCAATCAGAAGGAATCTCAGGCCTTAAAATGGCACTTCTGTTTCCAGGCATCATGCTCCTGCTAAGTGATATCACCAATGGATGCGCCTTTTCATGTTGGACTAATTTACCATACAAGGATATGAACCTGAAGTTGAGAGCAGCCATATTTCAGTATATGAAGCCTGATAATAAAGACAACACAGCTGAGAAGAGAATGAGAGGTGAAGAAAGTCAGAGTCTAGATGATATCATATAAGCACCTGCATCAAACTGGGCCTGAAGTCAAATGCATCTAGACTTTATAGTCATGTGAGTCAAGTAATTCCATTTTTTGCTTAAGCTAGTATAAATTGATTTTTATATTATTTGCTACTCTAAGAGCCTTAACAGTTCCAACTATCATTTTTATTTTTATTTATTTTGTATGTGTGTGTGTGTGGAGCTCTTACGTATACTGTGTGTTGCAGCACATCGAGGAGAATAGTTGTCAGAAAATACGTGTAGGGAGAAATGCAATTCGTGTTGGCAGACAACAATTCTCAGTTGAGGAAGGCTGATGGTGACAGGTATGCCTCTTAACTAGTAAAACTCACAGTGCTTTCTGCATAAGTGCTCAAAATAGGTAAAAAGGGCAACTTCAAGAGGAGGCTGCATTTCTAGTCACAAAATAGGGGAAAGCCAGATCACAGGAGCAGGTCTGCTCATGATGTAGTACAACCAGATGACTCCAACCATTCTTTTCATACATCTGTTTCTGTTCTTAGGCTAACATCTCTAGAGGTGGATGATCAATAAACCAGTATTGATCAGCTAGTTCATAGCTACAAGGGGCATTGAGGTTCAATATCAATCAGTAAGGGGGGGGAAATGAGATTATTGGCTAGGATTTTCAAAGCCTATTCCCCTCTTTCTTCTTTCTCACCTCTTCTATCCTCTTCCTGTTCATCTGCTATTCTTGTTTCCTGAGCATAATTTTGTCTCTCAGAAAAATAATTGGTTGACAGGAGATTGTGTTCCACAGTTCTTGTACTTATCCCATGCATTATAGGAGGTTGTTTGGAAAGTTCTGAAACTGATAGAAACAGTGATCATTCATATTTAAACATTTCTAAGAGATATTAGAGATAATCACATGATTTTTTAAAGAATGTCTTACAGGCAGTCTTGGAGAATATACGCTGGGGAATAGGTGACATGGAGATTTCTCTTTTCTTCATGATGTCACAGAATGTATTTAGCAGTTCAGATGCAAGGACGACGACTTTAACTTTTTGTAACGATGGGGTAGAATGTTTCTGTGTGAAGTCTACAATAGCATTGATTATGTCATCAGCAACTCTGATTGGGTTTTTTCCAGCATTTCCTGAAAAAAATATTTTTTAAGTGACAAATAAGAATTTCATCTGGCATTGGTCATGTGACCAGATTTGGCAAGTGCAGTTCTTAGTACTGAGAAAGAGTTAAGTAGCACCTGACAGTCAGTCACTGACCTGGCACTCACAGCTGGGTCTTGGTGTTTTCCAGTTGACCACAGATAATTTCACAGAACATTATCAAATGTAATCACTCTGTGACTGTGATGAATTAAGCCAAAAACAAGACCACTGTATAATCATGTCTGACCACAGACAAAAACATGAAAATGGCCGAATCACAAACCACAAAAATGGCCAAACACCCCTCATCTTGACTAATATGAGTGATTGCTGCTTCATTACCAATCACAGCTTCAGCCACACTCTTCTCTCCTTCCAAATAAGATGCCAAGTGTAGAATTATATCTGCGTCCTGAAAGCATTCAACCCAGAGCAAAGCTGGACTTACTTGAGACTGCCATGAAATCACCTAACACAAGCTCGGATAAGCCCTTTCTAACAATCTCTTCCTGAGATGCTGCATAGTTTCCCATAGTGTGAGCTCCAATGGTCTTTCACTAAAGGGCATTGAAAGTGTAGAGAAAAGAACATGTGATTTGGATGAAGACTTGGGTTTGTGTCCTGGCTCTCCACTGATAAGCTGTGTGATCTTGGGTAACTCATTCGATACCTCTTATGTTAGTTTTGCTACGGTTGCCATACAAAGTGACCTGGACTGGTGGCGTGAGCAACAGAAATGCATTTTCTTAAAATTCTGGAGACTAAAAAGTCTGATCAAGGTATTGGAAAGATTAGTTTCTTCTGAGGCTTCTCTTCTAAGCTTGTAGATGGCCATCTTCTCTCTGTCTTCACATGGTTTTCCCTCTGTACCTATCAGTGTCCTAATTTCCTTTTCTAACAAGGACATCAGTTATATTGGATTAGGGACTATTCTAATGACCTCATTTTAACTTAATTACCTCTTTAAAGGCCCTATCTCCAAATACAGGCACATTCTGAGGTACTGGAAGTTAAGACTTCAACATATAAATTTTGTTGGAAGGGACACAACTCAGCCTACAACACCGCTAAACTTCAGTTTACTCAGCTATAAAGTCTGAGTGATAATAGGTGATAACTGAGAAAAGAATGTGGCAACTAAGAATATAGTAATTAAGAGCATAGTGTAATACAAAAAAAGTGATAGTTGAAATGCACAGGCTGGGCTGTTGGCTTTGAACATAGTTATGTTGCTCACTGGCTATATCACCTTGTGCTTTAATACCTTAGGTTCTTATCTGCAAAATGGGTAAACAAATAGTCAGGGTGGGTCCACGTTTTGCCGGGCTTGAATTTATACATCTCAGAAAAAGATTACAAAATTAAAAATATAAAATTATGTATTAAAGTGAATATTTAGAATTAGAAATCACCACAAAGTATAAATTTTAAAATGTTAAAAATCATATTCCCAAGTCAACGTTCCTAAGCCATGTTAAAAAAAAATGCTTACAGCCACTCCAACACCCAGTGCCAGGGGAGGTCTGAGTAGTCAAAGTAGGAAGCAGCAGTGGCCTTAACCCATGTTGGTTAAAATATCTCACTTTCAAAGTTTTACTAAATCATAGAACTATGTGAGGGCATTATTAGGGACCCTTTTAGGGCTTTTCAAAAAGCCTGTGCAATTGAGTGTGAATGAATCAGGGAGTGGTTTATTAACATCACCTTAAATTAAGAGCAAATTATTGTATGATATAATAGAGATGACGAGGAAAGTGTTCCTAGAAACTGTGAGCAAAATGAACCTAAGCTCATTGCTTAAGGATAGTGATTGTATCTTACTTATGATTTTATATCCAGTACCTTGCACAGGGCCTGGATAAATGCATTTCAATCTAATAAATACCTTAATGAGGGGTCAGTTGGGAGACACTACGGTAAACCAGATGGGGGAGGTCTTAAGGGTTTGGAAACTGAAAGGAAGGCTGAAACTGAAAAAGGCCCTGGAAGAAGATTTACGAGGACTTGCTAACTCTGGGGGTCTGGGGACACAACGAAGCAAATGGTAGCAGGGTGGCTGGGAGCACCACGGCACAGCCGAAGGAGGGAACTAGAAAACAAGGCAACTCAAAAGAGGTGGCTATTTCCAAGGGATGGTGATGAACTTGGATTGTGATATAATTAGGTTTCTGGTAACAGAGAAATCTCCCAGAGGAGATTCTGGAGAAGGCTAGAAATACTGATTCAAGAGTCAGTATGGAAATGGTAATTCGCATAATGAGAGCAAATGAATCCTCAAAGAGGAAAAACGAATGAAGAGTGAGAAAACCATGAAGTTAAGGACCAAACATGGAAAGATACTTAGGGAACCTAATATAAAGAAAAGGATGAGTGAAAGATGCACAGGCTCCATGAATGGCCCTCAGGGTCTGAAACGTTGCCCACTCGCTCTGATTCACAACACTACTGCTGCATGGACTCAGCCTTGAGTTCGTTAAGAGTGAGACTGTCTAAATGAAGTTGGAGTATCCCTAATCTTTAAATGACGAGAGGCTGCAAACCTGTTCCAATTGCGGGAAGGGATACAGACGTGTATTTCCTCTGTTCACACTCTTCTAGAACACAGGAAACCGTTTCTTTGACATCATTTTCCCCAAGAACATGAATTATTATCTTGCACATTAAGTATCCACCTTGTGTAATTATATAATCTCTGTGAGGCTGTGTAGCTGCAAAAAAAAAAAAAAAAAAAAAAAAAAAAAAAAAAAAAAAAAAAAAAAAAAAAAAAAAAAAAAAAAAAAAAAAAAAAAAAAAAAAAAGGAAGAAAAGGAATCAGAGCACATTACTTACGGGAAGCAATGCTAATTCTGAGAAATGAAAATAGCTGACATCAGAAAAAGCTGTGAAAGTTCTGACAAAGTCCAGCCTCCCTGTATCTAATGGGTTTCACTCCCTGGGACTGTGACAGGCTCATTTTCTTTACAATCTAGATTCTGTAACTCAACAACTACATTGTTGAACATTTTGGGTGTTTTTTAAAAGCATTCTACCTGTGTTAATCCTCTCAATCCTCAAAACAAGCCTATAGCATACATACTGGTTTCTCCATTTCATAGATTAACAGAAGCACAGAGATGTAAATTCAGCCGCTCAAGACTGCCCAGGATTTGAACCCAAGCAGTCAGTGTCCAGAGTTCTTAACTCTCATTTTACTGTCCAGAAGAGCAATTTATATGGTCATTCAGCTGGATTAATTTTTTAAGGAGGTGAAAGCAACATATTCTGTGGTGTGGAGATGTGAAAGGATATAAACTGACCTCCCCCACCCTTCCCCACTCCTATCCTGAGAGCTCTTACGCACGTGGAAGTTACCAAGGCTTGCTTTTAGGCACTGACTTTTTTGTACCTTGGATAAGGCAGGCCTCCAGCAAACCAGGAGAGGAAGAGAGTGGGTCCCCACTCACCCCACCCATCCATCTCAGGCAGCTTCCTTAGGCTTTTCCAGCTTGTCCAACCCAGCTAGCTTCATTCTCTGTTTCTGCTTTCTGGTTCATAAATCCCTGCTAAAGTCCTCTTGTTGGTGACCAGTATTACTTTCTCTGATCCCTCTCTAGGAATTCATTGGCTCCAAAGGAAATATCTTAATCAAAGGAAAGCTATTAAGGTGGGAGTTTAGCCATGATAGCAGGTCAGTTGTGGAAATGTATTGTCAAATGTGGGGCAGTATGACTTCTTCGAATCATACCCATAGCTGACTGCCTACTGTATCCTGCAAGGTCGAGTCCTGGTTTTGAAGGATAAATAATTTGATTACTCTTACAGGTTCCCCACTGTGATATAATTAAAAATAAATATTTCACCCTTGGTTCCTGGCTCAGAGTTCCGGGAACCTTTTGGGTCCCCTGAGAGATGAGTATCTTTTATATACTAATGAATAACTCCTGGGGGTGGAGGGAGGCTATGGGGCTATGGCTTCAGAATGGGGGCTGGTCTCCGGAAAGACCAAGCCATCATTCGAGGGTTGGAACTCTGAGCCCCACCCGCTGACCTCTGGGGAGAGCTCACTCACAAATCTGATGATTTAATCAATCATGCTTACATAATGAAACTTCCATAAAACTGCCTAAGCAACAGGGTTCGGGAATGTCCTGGTTGGTAAATACATCTAGGTGCTGGTAGGGTGGCATGCCTGGAAAGTGCATGGAAGCTCTATGCCTCTTCCCTCATACCCTGCCCTACACATCTGTTGGTATAAACTTCTAGGCCCACCCCTGCCTGGGGTGCCACATCAGCAAACTGAAGTTTCAAACCAAACTTTCATTTTTCTATAAATGCTCCACTTGACCAGAAACGGTATTTTAGTCAGCCAATTCCCAAACACCAAGTGAACTCTGGGCTCCATACTTCTCTCCTGTTCTTTGTTCTTTCTAAATAAGGTCAGATATGCAACCCCAGCCAATCACTCTCTGTTTCCACATTGCTACTTCTAACCATTTATAAAACTAGTTCTTGCCCACAGTCCCTCAGAAAGAGTGTTCCACTGCTTGTGAGGCACTGTGCTTCCCTGTCCATGGGTTACTTTTTCTTATATAAAGGACATTAAACTCATTACTAAATTATTTTAGTTTTGTCATTTAACATATTTCTTTCATTTGGCTATTCCTGAGTTGCATCCTTTATAATATACTGGTAAAGGTAAGGAAAGTGTTTTAACTAAGTTCTGTGAATTGTTCTAATAAATTTTTGAACCTGAGGAGAGGTTTGTGGGACCCTCTGAATTTATAGCCAGTCAGTCAGAAGTACAGGTGGCCCCTGGTTATTAAAACTGTTATTTGAAGTAGGGGCATTCTTGTGCAAGAAGCCCTTTAATTTATGAGATCTAGTGCTAACGCCAGGTAGATAGTGTCAGAATTGGAGAATTGGTTGACGTTAGAAAACAACTCAGATGTACCCAGGCTCCCGCATTCATACATAAAAGGATTAGAAGTCAGTTACATGACATGCTGTATGTAAAACAAGATTGAGAAAAGTAAAAAATAATTTGTAGAGCACTTAACAAGTTTACAATTTTTTTTCTTTTTTTTCCTTTACTGTTCTTTCTGACGTCACAACCACCTTCGTGGCAGCCATTTCCATATTCCTTATTAGCAGAACCATCTTACACGTGAGAGAAACAAAGCTCTGAGAGTTTAGATGAAGTGCCCAGGATCCCTCAGTATGTGGTGGAGGCTGGATTATTAGGATCCAGGCCTGGGTTCTTTTTAATACTCAGGAAGGAAGAAACAGATGGGATGGTGGGATAAAAGACCTCTCTCCCACACCTACTGAGTCATACCATCTAGGTCTGCTCTCCCAGCAAACCAACCTTCTTCCAAAGTGCTCACCATTTACTCCACCCATGGATTCTCTCACAGTGTTCTAAGCCCTCTAATTTTCAATAGGCTTAGGCTTATTGATCATACCTAGTACAGCACATTCATCTTCCACAGCTTGTCCAGCACCTTCTAAAATTGCCTTTGACACCCCTAAACAAGACATGTTAATGGTAAAAAGCATCAATTAAAATTTAATTCAGTGGTTATAGCTTTTGTACATTAGACTTTGGTTCAGTTCACCTTTTTTATGCATAATTCACTGATGCCAACTCCCTCTTAAAAACTGCCTTTTCTATAGTGACCTTCATCCAACTGCTGGTGAATAAACAATCTGATCCACAGTATGATGGCAATGCCCAAGAGCTAAAAGTCTCCACTGTCTGCAGCTTTACTATCTCTGTTTGTACAGGGATATCTTTGCTGTTATTTAATTTTTTTTTTGCATTCTATGCTTATTAGTTTACATTATATTGAATGAAAATTATAAAAATGAAATTTATGATACTAATGAGATGCATGGATCTCAAAACTAATAAAACTAAACATTTTAAATTCTTTGATTTTGTTATCTAATTTTGTTTGGTTTGTTTTTTCACACTTAGACAAATAGTTGGCTGGCTTCAGTCAAATGAATCTTCCATTCAAGGCTGTAGCTTTGCTACTTTGCTCACGTTTAATGACAGCTGGCTTGAATGGTTGAAAAAATGAACTTTGCATTTTGACAAACCAGGTCAGAATTGACTCCATCACTTACTAGTTCCTCCTATGGGACTGTTCCTCATCTGTTACACAGAGGCTGGCATAGTACTTCCCTCAAAGGAGTTGTATGAACATTGTAAGAGATAATGGATGACAAATGCTTAGCACACAGAATCTGGCACACAGGAAATACTGGATAAATGTTCGTTATTTTATCATCATTAAGACAGATCTGTCTCCACCTATCTATATCTACATCTATCTGTCATCGATCTATCTATCATTTATCATCACCTATCTACCTATATCTCCTTGATTATGCATGTGTTATAAATTATCTCTTTTTTCAAAACTACTATTTTTTCAGTTCATTTGTCTTGGTCTCTGACTTTGCAATGGTGGAGGTTTTCCTCAGATATCCGGTGATCTTTGTTAGTTCAGTCATATTTAAGAGTGGGTTTCTCAGTCAGTTCTTTCAGTTTTCTAGATGATCCTCCAATCTCATGTCTGAAGAGCATAAGACCATCTGCTCTTCTGGGAGCCCCACAGGAAGGGGCTGGGCACTCACTGTTAAATATAGAGATTTCACTGAAACACTGTTTTCAGTCTAGCTCCCCATGCCATCTCACCTGTGCCTGGTATGTTAAGTCCAGGATCTCTCTGGTTCAGTTTCTCTAAAGAATAAACCTCCCACCTCTGGCCAGGAAAGAGCAAGGAAAGTTACTGGTGCACAGGATGGGGGATAGAATCAAGAGGTCTAAGTGCTACTGATACAGAATCTCATCCAATTCTGTTTTCATCTCTTTACTTGTCCTCTGCCTTCCCAGGTTCCTGCTGACTCCAGTTCCTGTGTTTCTAAGGGCTGCCATTCTCTCATACAGGTACAAAGTTTTCTTCACTCCATGTTGGTTACCTCTACTGGCTAACTGCTCCCCATCTTCTGAAAATGCTGTCTCTTGTTCATTGTTGTTTTTCCTCCAACTTTTTTTTTTCTCTGTGGGTTGATACCCTTTTAATTCCTTCAGTGTTGCTTTCATGGAGTTTCAAAGAGGGCAGGGATAAATGCAATATGTTTTATTTACCACGTTTCAAATAAATAATCGAATGTTCTTTATGTCTGCATTTTGAGTAACTAATAAATTGGGTATTATACAGATTCACTTCTGCATAGTAAGTTCCATAATATTTTGCAATTTAGAAAATATTTAAATTTCTATTTCTATTTATGTTTATCTTGCCCTTTTAACTTAAAAAGTAATGTTTTATAATACATAAAATATATCAGCCTAAGAGAATATGTATATAAGTTATAAATGAATAGACATATGTGGGGAGGGCATGCTCGAAAGTGTTATATCAATGGGGGTGGTCAAACATTTTAGGGAAAATCAAAAAAAAGGTTGAATTTTGTTTTAGGTCAGTATAGTATAAAGAAGATAAAAATTATAGGAGGTAAGATGTGAGTACTAACTGAGTTACATATAAAGGGAAATAAACAGAGGAACTTAAAGATGATTAAATTATAAGTGTGGAATCTTGATAGTTCAGAGCTAAAACAGGGCTCATAGCCAACATTGATTAAGTACAGTGCATCAGATACACCCCAACTCTACATCACTTTTATCCCCGTCTAACTCTCCTTTGGTAAATAGGCATTTGGCAAGCAGAGAAACTGAAGTTCAAAGAGGTTAAGTGACCTGTCAAAGGCCACACAACGATAAGGGGCATACATGGGATTCAACCCAGGTCTTTCTAATCCCAGGGCCTGCGTTATTTTCTACAAACCTCTCCTACTCGGGGCAACGTTAGCCACAATTTCCCTCCCAGACATTAGCCATGTTAATAGTTACAATCACATATATTGCTTAAATAAAGTACCTGATTTTAGATTAAACATCCTTGTTGTTGAATTTACAATAGCATCTGCTCTTTCATTGGTGATATCTCCAATAGCAACCTGGAAAGTAATTGCACCAATTCCCATTTCATACGTTGTGAACTTATTGTTACTGAGAGTCTTGAAGAAACCTGAAAAGAAAGATGAATGAAAGACTGGCTAGCTCCTGAAAGAAGAACAGACATGACGGGGTCCCATTCTCTTCCCAGTCCTACTCTTTCTTTCTTCCTACTCAATTCCAAACATTATCAAGTCTCCTAGCCTGTTAAACTGCTGGGTGTTTCATTTTGTTTTTTTAAAAAAATTGAAAAACAATGTTTTGTGGCAGTAGGAGTATCTAAATTTTCTCAGTTAAATAGGATGAAGCAGAAATATCAGATTGGACTATCTGTCTGAAAAAGTTGCTGTGGTGCCATGAAAAAGAAGGGGACAGTGCAAAGTGCACTCTCATTTTATGCTGACATCTCTGGGAGATTTTTTTTTCAGCCTTATTAAAGTATGATTGACAAATAAAAGTCATATATATTTAACACGTGCGATGTCAAGTGTTCATATACATATACATTGTGAAATGATTGGCATAATCAAGCTAATTAACACACCCATCACTTCACATAGTTACCTTCTCTGTGTGTGTGTGGTGAGAACACTTGCAAATTTCCAGTGTACAATAAATGATTATTAACTATAGTCCCTGTTCTATACATTAGGTCTCCACCACTTACTCATAACGGAAAGGGAGATCTTCATCTTCTGGGAGATCCTTTTATTACAATTTTACAAAAAGGAAAATAATCTTGGATTGTCTAGGTTATTTGTCCAATGCTAAACAACAGCTTGCTAATCAAACATGAGCTCTTCCTGCAGCTTCACATCCCACTGGAACAGCAATATCAAGGCCACTCTGATGAAAATCCCTTTAACATGTTTGCATATTATTGTCCACTCTACACTCTGAGGCTTTACAACTTAGATGTGCCATTTCTACACATCCTTTAAATTCTTTAGATCTCTCTTTCCACAATTATACAGTGGCAATAGAATCACCTGCCAATGGTTAGGTTTAAATAATATAATACATACAAAAGCAATCAGTAAAGTTTAGTGTGCCATGCACATTTTAGTTATCTTTTATGATCATATCTTAGAAATTCTGGACTCATTAGCAATGATTTGGTTCTCAACAATATAATTAATTCTTTGTGTGCCCAGACAATAGAACATGCTCTAACACTTCCTCCATCACTGATTTGTTCTTTATGTGAATTTGCCTCTTTCTACTGGACTTCGAGGAACACTGAAGGGCTACTAAACAAAGGGATATATTTCCTCAGCAGAACAACTTTACCAGACCTTGGGTATCTCTGATCCTGAGAATCCTGTCTTTCCTGGGATTTCTGCTCAACCGTCTAGTGAATTGATCTAAAAATGCCTGGGAATAGAAAGAAACATAGTTACTGACCATAACAATGGTCTGTAGAAATAACACTCAGCATCAGACATCAATTAAGAATAATAGTTCTTAGATTCGATTTTTTCTTACTTCAAAGACTTTTTAGTTAAAAGGCTGTGATTCAACCTAGGCATTTTCTCAATAAACACCAGTGCTGATTTACATTATATCACGCTGAGACCACACTTCTATTCCCACATTCCTGAGAATAACTTGGAACTCAGTAAACAAAATTGTATTTGGTATCATTTTAAATGCTAATATTGGGAAGTTGTGGCAATTGCCCTTGAAGCCAGGTAATATTAACTACTTCTGCAACCAGTTTTGAAGCTTGCTATGTGCTAGAAACTTCAAATACATCCTCTCTTAAATCTCACAACAATTCTGAGAAGTAGTATCGCCACACTCATTTTACACTAATAAAGCTGACATTCGAAGAGGTTACTTCACTCAAACTTTAAATGGCAAAAACCAAGAAGATAAAAACCTAGCTGTATCTTTCTTCTTTGTACTCTTTTCTACTGTTTATATTTTTGTTATGAGTATGCACAATTTATACAAAATCAATATAACTTTTTCAAGGGTGAAAAATAAATTTTGATACTCAGAATGGGCCAATCAGCTAAGGGACACTTTCTCAAGGAAAGGCACCTGACAAAGGCAGTCCGAGTGGTAAGTGTACTTTGACTGCTTCTCCACTACTAAATACAGTACTGGTATTTCTAGCTCTGAACCCTCATAGACTTGTAAAGACTGGCTATATTCCATCCAAATAAGTAAATTCTTGAGGCTTCTCTTATCTGGCTTTTTAGATAAAGCCATGACTTAGCTTCCATTTAGTCATTATTAAAATGTCTGGACTTTTATGCCCATAACTTTCTAAGAATTTATTTATTACAGATTATACTGTCTTTTGATAAACTGTTTATCAGTGTTGCCTCATAGTTAAGCCATATGACAACCCCCATCAGCAACCAACACTTATGGGAAAGGAAGTAAAAAATGCTATTATTTTTAGATCTATAAAGACATCTGATTGCACTTAAGTTCAATTGCCAGAAGGACCAGAAGAGATATGTAATCATACCTGACAGCCTTCATCATCATCTACATATACCAGAAAGTGAACTTCTTTTAAGATTTTCATCCATGTACTGTTACTAAATTTGAACACTTTTGAAAGGATTAGTTCAGCAAAAATAGCTTTGGGAAATCCCAAATGTCCTGTTCCAATCATGGGAAATGTGATTGATGAGAAAGATAGTTGTTCTGCAGTTGTCAAACATTTTTTTATTATATTTGCCATGATCTGAAATGTACAAAATGCATTTACATAAGTTAGGGCTCAAGCTGGTAGAAAACAGAAAGAACTGTGGCTCCAGCAATGCTGACTAGGCCCTCGCTGTTATTGTTGGCTTTGTCAGGGCCTGGGGAGTCAGAAAAGGAAACCAAGAAGAGGGGAGAGGACTTTTCCAAGGGATTCAAATTCATGCAGAAGGGGAGGGTTCAACAGCAGGAGAATGCTTACATAAACCATGGTATCTCCATTGAAAGCAGTGTTCATGTTGTTTTGAAACAACATGGGAAAATGTTATATTAAGTTAAAAAAAAAAACCCAGGTCAAAAAATGTTTGGAAGGAAATCTCAACTTATGCATAAAATTGACTTGAAGGAAATACAGTAAAATGTTAACCAAAGTTATCTCTAGGTAGCTAGATTATAATTTTTATTTCTACTTTTGTAGTTTCTGTATTTTATGTGATATACATATATTACTTCTATAATCTAAAAAATAAATAAATAAAGTTGGGAGTAGAGGTGAGAATTAAAAGGGCACTGACCCTGTTCATTCTTCACCATGGCTCTGGCCACACCTCTTAGTTATGATGAAGGATTATTCTACTAATCTTTAGACCTCTCCTGGAGAACCCCAATGATTGTTACTACATTTAACAGTCAATTGTGCTGAAATAACTGGTTGTGAGGGACTCTTTATACAAAGTAATAAAGATTTAAATAAATGAGCAGGGTTCAGTCAATGCTAGTGTTTTTCAACTTTGTTGTTGGAACTTGTATATGCCTTGAAGAACACCTAGCAATATCCCTGGCCTCTACCTCCTAGCTATCAGAAGCAATTGTAATAAGCCAAAGCCTTCTACAGGATAAATTTGCTTTGACTGAGAACCACAGATCTATACCATGCCAGAAGATTACCAAAGCTACCAAATGAAGTGGAGAACTAAGGACTTCTTTTACCTGCCAAGAAGACCCAGCTCCATTATTCCAGTCTGGAGCCACAACATGGAGCACAGCTTTACAGTCCAGATTGCAGCCGCTTGTCATGAATATGCTACCCACTTCCTCCTCTGTTTCCTCTCTGGTGGCATCTAACTCTTTCTGGAGCATGGAACCAGCTTTCTTCAAAAGAGCCTGAGATAGTGATCCTCCTCCAAGCTGAAGATCCGTGGGAACAGTGTTGACAATGACATCGGCCTTAAGGAAAACAACAATGATTTGTTAGAAGTTCAATTGATACATAATTATTGAGCATCTATGACTTGCTCAGTATTGTGGAATAAAGCACAAGATAGATATATTTTGCCTCTCATACTGACCTGTCAGTCCTTCCTTCAAAGAGCTTACAATTTATTGATAGAATAGACACCATAATGTGGTGAGTCCCCAAACTTGGAAATTAAGAAAATACATTAGCCACTATTGTCATGTTAACATGCAATGAGTGAGCAGACCTATGAAAATGAGTGAAACAGACCAGAGACCCAGAGAGACAGAAAAAAGGGAAAGTAGTGAAAGGAGATGTGGAAAGAGGAAGACAGTGAGACAGCCTGAGACAAAAACACAGAAAGGTTGACAGAGATTGAGGAAAAGAAAGAGAATTGCTTTCAGACTGGCAGGAACTGAAATTGTTCTGACTTTAACATACATAAAGAAAGAATGGAAGTGGGGGTGGATCTGGTCATCTCCAAAGCCCTAGACAAAGCAAAGTTGCTGGAGTGAAGGTACTCAGGGTCCATTCAGGCCTGTCCAGAGACATGGAGTTATCCAAAGTTTGTGCTGAGGCCATCTCTTTGGAGAGATAGAGTCATTGCCAGATGTCCATAGACATAAGATGTCCAATTCATCTAATTTGATTTATTTTCATTTGGGGTTCAAATTTAGAGGGGAGATGCTCTGATACAGTGGATTTTGAGTATTCTGGTTTCTTGGGGATCTCTTCCTCATCTATATTTCTGGGCCACATTAGAGTTCCGTTTCTCACTCCATCTCAGTAGTTGGCACTTGCGGGTCCACCTCAGTCTCACAAGAGGTTAGTTAACACATACTTATCTCTGGGCCTGAGAAGCTCCCGGCCCAGGCAAGAGTGAGTGGGCCTTCCAAAGAAACTAGATCCAGCCCACTTTGACCTCATTCTCATTTGTGGCCTCACTCTACTGATTCCTACATTGTTTGGGTAAGCAATATGTTAACACATAAAAGTAAAATAATCTTAATGTTTAAATCAGTTCAAGATAATCAAAAGAAACTGTGTTAAATATACAATTATTAATTGCTATCTAAATTTTTTGAAGTAGGCATCATTTAGAAGGACTGGTTAGCAAAATCTCTATAAAGAGGATAAGGGATATAACTGGGACAGGTAGAAAGGCAGAGGTAAGGCATTCTAGGTGGCTGACCATCTAAGAAAACAGAATTGGGAAAGGCCAGAGAGTCTTTCGATTTAGCTCAAGGGGAGTTTAAATAGTGAGAGATGGGGCTGGAAAGAGATTTGGGGCCAGATGACAGAGGACTGCAAAAACTCACATTTTTATAAACTTTATCCTATAGGCAATAGAGAACACCTGATAAAACAATGTCTTTGGAATATGAATTAAACAGCAGTGTAGAGGATAGACTGGAGAGTGAAACACTAAAGGTAAGAAGGCGAGGCTAAGAGGCGACTTGGGGGTGTCGAAACAAAAGTTGAAACGGCAGGTAGATGAGATGTTGTAAAAGGAGGCTTGGGAACTAATTTGATAGGAAAAGGAATTCAGAGAAGAAAGAGTTTAAGAGGATTCCAAAGTTTATATAGCATCATCCAAAGGTGGGAACAGGTACCCTGACATGAGTCGGCGAGAATTTAATAATCAACAGACTACGTAAAGACCTCGGTTTCCTTGTCTATAAGATAAGGGCAAGTATTATTTATCTCAATTAGATTGTAGTAGTAATTTAAAGGGGTAGTAAAATTTGTAGTAAAATTTAAAGTGGTCCATCATAAGTGGATAATAATAACAGTTATCATTTTCTATCTTTACTATGTGCCAAGAAGGTGCTAAGTGCTTTATATATGAATTATATTATTACAACCTCATGACAACTTTAATATCATCATCATCTATATTTATAAATAAGGACATTGAGGCATAAGGGGGTTGTCAACCCAACCCCCTTATTCAGTGGCTGGTCAATGGTAGAGTGGTCTTTGAACCCTGCCAGAACTGGCTTTAGAGTTGGTCCGTGTAACCACTACACTATGTTCACTCCTAGAGTGAAAAAAAAACTTACTGTACTTTTAGGTCATCTGGTTCTTTTCTGGTCTGATTATATTCACCATCAATTTCATAACAGTCAGCTACAGAGCTCATTATTACTGGTAGCCATGGCGATTACATTTCTTAATGCAAATTAAATAATTCTAATTCCAGTTTTACAAATAAGTTTTTTGAGTTTGATTAGTGTTAGATCAAGTCTGGATAAAATCAGAAGATTCAACTTCTCACCCTGTAGATCTGAGGACAAGGTCCTGAACCCATGTGACAAAGGAGTTTAAGGACTCTATTTATTCTAGAGAACATGTAGAAACTCACTGACTGCCTTCTTTCTACCATCTCATTAGTGGCAACAAAAGCAAAGAATATTTCCAGTGGCCCATAATCCATAAGCACCTCCAAATTTCTCAGAAGTATTCTCTTTCTGTTTGTCTTAAATGTGTACCATCTAAAGATAAATAGCACGTGTAAAATGGTGGAGGCTATAGAATTCTAAAGAAGACTCCAATTCAGTAATTCTCAATCCTACCTGTATATCAGAATCACTTGGAATGCTTTCAGATACTACTGGCACCTAGACCACATACCTGACCAAATAAAATCAGGATCTCTAGTGGTGGGGCCTGAGCATCGATATTTTTGAAAGTTTCCCAGATGATTCTGATGTGCAGCCAGGATTGAGTTTCATGGTTGTCATTTATAGATAGAATAAAGGGCCTGCATCTCCAGCCCTCTGGTGATTCCAAGGAAAAGGAAACAATAGAAGGAAAGGGGCAGGGCAGAGCCAAGCTAAGCGTTTAGCACCTGCACTGATAAGCTTTCTTCCTCCTCATTCTGCCTGTGTCCCAGGAAGTGCTCAGGCAGGAGCAAAAGGGTGTATTTGTGAAGGATGATATTATAATGTGATGTATATATGTCTTCCATAATGCTGATGGAACAGGACAGGAAAGCAAAACTGGGCTGAGAGCAGGTCAAGATAAATTATAGAGAAATAAAAGAGGTGGATTTGTACAACCTTGTTTGTGGATAACTTGGATCTCTCCATGTGAGTACACGTGGAAGAATGTAGCAGATGGTAAGTATAGCCCTGCATGAACCTCAGGTAGGTTTAACATCTCAAATTTATATGATTTTAATCACTGATATGAAATCACAGAACCAGTTAATTAGACCCCATTGTTCCTCTGCAGTTTTACTAAATAGCACCACTTACACAGAAACATGAAACATCTCCACTTATCAACATGAGGTTCAGACCTTCTTTGGTTTGAGATGAGGCTAGAACATTTCTGTTTGAAAAACCATCTTTCCAGCTGACTTGGTCTCTTGACTGTGAAGAAAACAGTAATAAATATTACCAGGCAATGCTATCTGAAAACTTTCTTCATGGGTGTCCAAATAGAAAATAACTATTAGATTTCACAGATCTCTTTAACTCAACTTATAACCAACTGTAAGATTCAAAAGCAAATAATTTATTTTCACAATGTTTGAGTATCAATTATATTTAATTCCCAAATTCCAACAAGCTCTTTTACTTATCCCTCCAAAAATCCTAGGTTAGCAGACCCTGTCCATATCCCCTGGCTTTTATTATTTAAGGGCAACCTGGTAATATTTCTAACTGTATTTCTTGCCTGAAGACTTTCTGTACCTAGTGCCAAAGGCTGGTTTGTTTGGCAGTGTAGCAGAGAGGAAGTGCATGTAAATTAAGCCGCCCTCCCTCCTCTCCAAGCTCTCATCCAATGATTGACAGCAGCTGGTGTAAACCACCCCAGCAACCTTGCCTCCCAGATGCACTGAGTTTCCCCAGTGGGATTAAGTGGTAACTGATTTGGTAATACACCCCACCAGTGTCCTTTACTTCCCTGTTTAGATCACTTGCACTTGAATCTGTCTCAGGTCCTTTCCCGGGGGACTCCACACTAAGACACACCCCTTAGTTCTCCACAATAATGCATTTGCTGTTTGACTAGTAATCAGTCATGGAATTTTAGAATTTAAGGCATCATCTCAGATCATCCAGCACAGAAATCTATTTCTCCTAAAAAATAAACCAGTGTGCAAAGACATGAAGCCATTTGCTTAAAGTCAGATTTCTAGCTAATGAAGGACACAATACTTAAATCTGATCTTCACAGAAGAGGAACCCATCTACCTGATGGTATTCACACACTTAAAAATGGTAAAAACATGGCACATCACCCCCCACACCTATGACAGACATTATTCACTGATATCAGCATTCTTTCAATCAACTCAGATACAGTCTCAGAATCTTTCTCAACACAGAGCTCAAGGCAACAGCTATCATTTGATCAATGATAACCCATGAAGTGAAATGTATTTTCCATGTCCTATCTAACCAAAAAGGATATGAATTTTCTTTGGTTAAACCAGTCTTAGAGAATTTTTCACTCTACTTTCCGTAACAAATGGAAAACTCCAGAGGGTCTAGGAATGGGCTTCTTGATCAATTTTTTTCACTTGCTCAGGAATTTCATTCTTCACTTTGTACTCTCCTGCATGCAGTCTGGTATGTGTGGTAAAAGCATTCTCAATGACCCTCTTCTCTGAAAATTCCTTGGGTATAGACTCTTTCAAAGCACTGATGTGAAAAGTAGAAAATCTTCCAAAAGAACCAGATATAGTCTCTGTCCAATTTTGTTTTTCCTTTTCTATGTTTAGGTTGGTGTCTTTAACAGTGTTATAATTTTTTCACATCCTATAAATGACCTATTATTAAGACTAGCTTCTTGAACATATTGACTCAAAATCCTATCATCCTCTAAGATGTTTTTTATGTCCGCCCATACTGCTAGCTTCACATTCAACTTGGTGACTTGATATTTGGACACAGTATGAGAGAATTTTTTAGGAACATCTTCTCTCCGGGTCTTGATGACATTCACCTTTGTTTTTTCTTGAGTGAGTTAGGTAGCCACAGACTTGACTGTTCCCTTCTAGCCCCTTACAGCTGACTCGGGGCCATGTTATCTCAAAGTGGTCCCTTCCCCTTTTATAATTTAGCATTCCAATCGGCTAATGCTTTCTCTGCAAGATTCTTCCATATGAGATGATTCAACACCACCAGGAATGCTGCTATCAACTTTCTCAGAGGCTTCTCCCTTCTATGCAAGACTGTGTCCAAAGACACAGAATAGGGAAACACAGAGATGGGCCTTTCATTGAAGACAAAGCTTTTTGGTCAAGTAGTTGTCCATTACTAAAAAACAAAAAACAAAAAATAAAATGTAGATATTATTCAGATAAATATTTAGCACAGAAAAAAGTCCTGATATTAATGAGACTGAAATACAGTGTGTCTACCTAAAACAGTACCACTGTCAAGCAGCTCAATGAAAGATGTGCTCTTCATGATCACACTGGAACTAATTCTCACCTAATGAACAGGTCTATTCCATTCATGTTTACTTTGAAGTGAAGTTTTGTAAATTTAATCTGACTTTTTCCATTGACTTTCATTATAATATTGGAGGGGTGATTTTTTTTCTGGAAACATCTGACCCTTAGAGATTCAATAAATACAAACAGTAATGCATGAACAATTAAAAATAAAATGTTAGAAGTAAAGCCAGCATCATTTTATTTATTTTTTTGCCAACACCATTTTTAAAGGAATAGTTATATAGTCAAAATTATTAAAAACCAACCATGTGCTGTAATCAAAAGAAGTCATAAAATTAGGTCAGATTCTCTGGAAGCAGAGCCTGGGAGAGAGATTCAGGTGCTAGTGATTTATTAAAGTTGTACTCTCAGCAGAAACATGTAGAAAGTGAGAGATGAAGGCACAGAATGTGGTTTAGCTTCAGCCTAGCTTCTTCTGCTCTGGAGTATATAAATTGCATCACAGTGTTATCCTAACCTTGAGATAAGGGGGCTGGGATCTTGTATCTCCATACCAGTCAGTTTTTGTCTATGGGCCATCCTAGTTTAGAGATGGATGTAAAGTCCCAGGCACCTCCCGTTTCCAGACATTCAGTCTCCCAAAAATAATCCTCTAGAGCAGGTTGTGAGTCCTTCACAGTAAGATATATAGCAGTTGCATTATAAGTGCACCTAATAGATAAAAGAGACCCCGGGGCATCTGGGAGAGACACCAAAGAAAAGGAAGAGCACTTAAGAAAGTCCAAAGAATAACTGCATGAGTTTGGGAGAAAGAATGTGATTTCGTGGTGAAATCATGTGAAAACATCTAAGGGATTTTGGTTGACAGTAAACTCAGTATAAAGCAAAGTGATGTAGCTGTGTTTGAGGGGGAAAATGGTCACTAAATGTTGGTAAGGATGTGGAGCAACAAGAACTCTCATTCATTGCTCATGGGAATGTGAAATGGTACAACCATCTTGAGAGACAAAACTAAATATACTCTTACAAAACTAAATATACCCTTACCATATGATCCAGCATTTGCTTTCCTTGATATTTACCCAAACGAGCTGAAAACTTAACATTTACAGAAAACCTGCCCATGAATGTTTATAGCAGCAATATAGTTTTATTCATAATAACCAAAATTTGGCAGCAAGCAAGATGTCCTTCAATAAGCAAATGGATAAATAATTGTAGTACTTCCAAAAAATAGAATATTATTCAGAGATAAAAATAAATGAGCTATGAAGCTATGAAAAGGCAGGGAGGAAACTTGAATGCCTATTGCTAAGTGAAGAAGCCAGTCTGAAAAGCTACATTTTGCATGATTCCAACTATATGACATTCTGAAAAAAGGCAAAACTATGGAGACAGTACAAATATCAGTGGCTGCCAGGGGTCTGGAGGAGGGAGGGAGCAATGAATAGGTGGAACACAGCGTATTTTTAGGGCACCAAAATTATTCTGCATGAAACTGTAATTATAGACACAGAACATTACACATTTGGCTTAACATATAGAACCATATGACACAAAAAATGAACTCTAATGTCATAGACTTTAGTTAATAATAATGTATCGATACTTGTCATCAGTTGTAACAAATATACTATAATAATGCAAGATGTTAATATTAGAGAAAACGAGTCAGAGGGAATTCTCTTTACTTTCTGCTCAATTTTTCTATAAACATAAAAATGCTCTAAAAAAAGTTCATTCATTAAAAAAATATAATGATGAGATTCGGGGCTATAAGAGAAACATAGCAACAAGAATGTGCACGATGAAAACCCTATTCTACTTTTCATTGGTGAAAACAGGAAACCGCTATTGTGCTTAGTTCAAGGTGCCAAACTTTGCAAAGAAATTATGAATACTTATTATGTTCAGAAGAGGGAAACCAGTACTTTAAAAGGACTCGATACCACATTACACGAGGATATATAAAAGGAAATAAGTATATTAATCTTGCAGAAATAGAGATAATGGGTGAGGCACGATGCAGGGAGCAGGATACGATAGTTGTTCTTAAAACAGTTGAAGGGCTATCCTATAAAGCAGCGGTCCCCAACCTTTTCGGCACCAGGGACCAGTGCTCCTATGAGAATCTAATGTTCAACGGTCTGAGGTGAAGCTAATGAGGTGGTTCTAGCTCTGGGGGGCGGCTGCAAATACAGATGAAGCTTTGCTTGTTTGCCTGCAGTTCACTTCCTGCTGTGTGGCCAGGTTCCTAACAAGCCACGAACAAGTATGAGTCCCCGGATATGGGGGTTGGGACTCCTGTTATAAAGGAGTTATTTCTATCATTCTAAAAGAAAGAACAAGAATTGATAGGTAGAACTGCACTAAAATATATTTGGGCTTAGTATAATGCTATTTTTCAAAAAATGATTAGAAATGTCCTAAGAGGAAGAATATTTATTCTTAATTGAATTTCCTAGCCTATTTTCAAATACATTTTACCCAGTAGAAATAGCTTATTACAGCATTCTTATGTCAGAAGTGATAACAATATCAGAATGAAGGACACTGAACTATTTAAACATCATTTAATAATGGCACTTATTCCTTTATTAGCTGAGACATATAGCTATCTAAAACACCATTCATATCTATTCTGATCAAATTAATAACTGTGTTTTCCATTTTTTTCTAATTTGATAATTGTAATAGTTTTATTTATTGAATATCTGTAATGTGTCAAATGTTTCACAAATATTTTACAAATATTATCCCATTTAATTTAATTTTCATAATAACCTCATGAGATAGATTTTTATCTCCACTTTTTAAATGAAGAAACAGAGGATCAGAAAGTAACTTTGTCATTGTTATCCAGCTAGTAAATTCTATAAGAATTTAAATATTTACTTTTGGGACTCTAAAGGCCAGTGGTGCTCTTGAATTTCTACATAGAAGTCTTAGGTGTGCCAGTCTGGCTAGAAGTAGGGGGTGATGAAGGGAGTTTGTCTTGAAGCTATATTTTCTTGGACCATGTAAGTAAAATGGTGCCCAGTGATCCCAATCTCTTGGTAATCACAACTTTGTATAGTCTTCTTCCTTATCGTATCAAGATTAGTTTGTGTAACCAATAGTATATGGCAGAAGTGAGGTTATGTAACTTCTGAGGCTAGGGTTACAAAAGCACTGCAGCCCTCACCCCCACCCCATTCCCTCTCTTCCTCAGATAACTCACTCTGGGGAAAGCCAGCTGCCATGTCATGAACAGCCCTACAGAGCAGCCCTCGTGGCAAGTAAATGACATCTCTGGCAGCAGCCATGTGAGTGAGCTGAGAAGCAGACTCTTCCCCCATCAGATGATTGTAGCCCCAGCTACGATGTTGATAGCAACCTCATGAGAGACCTTGAGCCAGAATCACCCAGTTAAGCTGCTCCCAAATTCCTGACTCACAGAAAGTATGAGATAATAAATGTTTGTTATGTAAAGCTATTAAGTTTTGGGGTAATTTGGTATGTAACAATAGAAAGCTAATACAGGTTATATGCTTGAAGAGGCAGGCTGGCAGAAATAGTGGGGAATAAAGTTGCAATCCCTACTCCCTACCCCTTTGTGTCAAAGTCATTGCTGAAAGGCAATCTCTAATTACTATGCCAGTGATATGAATTTTAAAAGTCCTAACAAAAATTTGTTATATTCTATGTGTGTGTGTATACACACACACACACACACACACACACACACATATATATGTATATATATATATATATACATATATATATATATGTATATGTATACACACACACAATAGAAAACAGTGCATCAGTTCCTTAACAAGAAATGCATGTTGCAACAAAACTTCTTTGTTTTCAAATTGCAACATATGTTTTTGTTTTCATACAAAGTATGGGTTGGGATAAAAAAATAAATTTTTATGGTGCATTGTGGTTAAAAGAAAGAGTTTATAAAATGCACTTTATATTGCACTCTATAACATTCTGCCTCCCCAATTTTTTTTTTCAGTTCACTAATGGCTGGAGTGCAGACTGAGGCTCTTGGCTAACCTAATTTGCACATGTCATCTCCAGAAACATTGAATATGCTTAAACATTAACCATTTACTAGAGTATAACCACAACAAGCTGTTTTTAAAAGTCTCTCCAAATGTCAACAGTAATGTTAATGACTAGGTGACAAGTTAAATTTTATTATTCTGAATGCACAATGTCAGCTTCCACCTATCCTACATTGCTGTTATCAGTGACCTCCTTTTGAGATTATTTTGGGAACATGGATCAACAGTTACCTCTTCAAATGAAATTGAGTATGTGCAGCCCTGTTGTAAGCTGATAATAGTAATAATGATTGTAATACAATATTGTTTTCTAAATCTAATTTCTCTCCATCCCCCTACTAACTTCATCATATCTTGGTCCCTATTTGCACATGTAATTATCATAAAAATAAAGTCCTATGACTATTAAAATTCACTGAAAATTTGAAGACACGTGCACAACGATTAAGAAAATATACTCAGAAGTTAGAATGTCTAATTTGAAATTCTGACTCAAATACTTATTGGCCGTGTGATTGTGATCAAGTCATTTAATTCTCTCTAAGCCCAGATTTCTTCACCCATAAAATGCAGACAGTAATAGCACCTATCTCATAGAGCTATTTGTGATGAGGTAAAGTAAGAACTTGGCATAGTGCTTTGCATAGAGCAAGCAATGTTAGCTATCAGTAGTACCACAAGTACTAATACATATTTCCTCGCAATTCTCTTACTGGAAGTTAGAAATAACACACACAACTCTTAAAGAAGACCCATAGTGCGACGCTTGGACTCTCAAAGAGGATGCAATCACAACAAGATAAACAGTTAAAAGCTGTTGTCTGTCTTACCAATATTTCTGAGAAAAGCGATGACAGCAACTTTAGTGCTGGATATTACTTCCACCCTGAAGTCCACATTGGCTTGTGACAGGCCACCGATCGATTCCAAAAGCCTATTTTCTGTCATGGTGTCTTGGATATCATAAAATGCAACCAATCTGAAGTCTTTCGAAGGATATTTTGAAAAGTCATCTATTTCATCCACTTCTATTTCATCCACTTTATTGACTCTTCTGAAAAGTATTACTTTTGTCCTGAAGTCTTCCAATTTAGCAATTTTTTAGGGAGACAGAAACACTTAAGATGTTAGTTTTCATATCTGATTTGAAATTTGAAAGGCTTTGATCTTTATATTATTTTCTGATGTTTTAAATACTTTGGAAGAAAACAGATTTCCCTCACTGCCTTATTTTAAAAAATAGTAACTCTTTGGCTAAATGATTATGTGAAGTTAAACATTATACTTTTCAAAGTCAGAGTTCCTCACCAAATCACAGGAAAATAAAACTAACACACATGACAGTAAATGATGGTGCTCATCCACTGACATCAATTAATAGAGCTATAACTTGTTACTGAAAAGACAGATATTTCTGTTACTGCATAATGAAAGGGCAATCTATAAAAATAAACAAATGCCGCCTATTTACCAAGAAGATTGAGTACGGGTAGACATTGATAGACATCATAGAAAGAATACAGACTTACATCCATTTTCCATTGTTTTTAACTCTTGAAAGGGGGCCGATTTTGCTATAAACTGAAAACTGCTATAAAACATAAAGGTTGTATATGGAAACTATCTGTATTTTCCACTCAATTTTGCTAGAAATTTAAAACTGCTCTAAAAAAATAAAGTTGTATTTTAAAAATGCATCTTTAAGTAATAATTATAAAACTAATAGTTCTAAATTCAGAATAGATAATAGGACAAGAAGTACAAAAGAAATTCCAGAAATAGGCCTTAATCTATCATAAAGTTTAACATATAAAGTATTAAGAAGAATAAAAAAGTGAAGTCATGAATCATAATTTAATAAATATTGTTGGAAAAGTTGGTTTTCATTATGAAGACAATTAGATATCAATTAATACCTCATAATGAACACCTAAACACAATAATATTAACCCCTGATTGGTTACAAATGTTCACTTTATTTTAAAAGTAGTAGAACAAAAGTTTCATATTTATTTAGCTAATTTGTACTAAGGTGAAAATTTTTCAATTAACAAAACAAAATAGAAGATCTACAGATAGCAATTTAAATGGAGACACATAAAACACTAAAACAATAATGAAAATAAAAAGATGTCTACCACATAGCAAACATTCAAGAAATGCAGGCTGATAAATTAATACAATGGAGCATAAGCTTATCTTCTCATCCAGAGCAGTAAATTGCCAAATTTCTAAAAATTGAACAAGTAGACATGAACAAATGAAATGGCCACCTTTGTCCTTGCTTAGAACATCTCAACACCATCTCAGGTATCAGCTGTCAGTAATTTAATTTATAAATTTAATGCAATGCCAAGAAACATCTCAAGTTTTTTTGTTTTTTTGTGTTTGATGCCACTCATAAATCAGAAGTCAATAAGGAAAGAAAAGCACACAAGAATAGCTAGGAAAACACTGAGAAGGAAGAGCTCTGTAGGGGGACTAGCCCTGACATTAAAATGTATACTGAAGTCTCTTTGCAACAGATGAATAAACAAGTGCCTGGAAGTTCCAGAAATAGCCAAACTACATAGAAAGTAGTATATGATAAAGGTGGTATCTCAAGTTATTGAGGCAGTTGTAATCTTTTTAATAAATTCAACTAATAAAACAAAATGGAAGATCTATAGATAGCAATTTAAATGGATTCACATAATTGGATGTTGAGACAACTGGATACCCATTTGGAAAAATAAAATAAAATTAGATTAATTCCTCATACCCTACACAAGAATAAACTCCAAATGTATCAGAGCTCTAGATATAAGAAGTAAAGCATTACAAATAGAAAAAAAGGATGGGCGACGATTACCTGAATGTTGGGAAAAGCTTTTAAAACATAACTAAAGTCCAGATGCCATGAGACAAAAAAAAAAAATAGTAAATTTTACTACATAAAAGTAGAAAACGTTTGGATGGGAGTGGGGGAAGCCACCACAAGCAAACTCGAAATACAAATGATGAATTGAAGGGAAATATTCATAACCTATATCACAGGTAAAAGACCAATATTTCTAATTTATAAGAAACTTTTAAAAATTGAGTGGGAAATTCCCAAACGTTCTGTGGGAAAAGACGCCCTGCACTCTACTCTCTTCTGGAACAAGTCAGTCAGAGTGGTAAGCGCCTCCCTAGAAGAGAGGGTTCTGAAGCACTTGGGGTCTCTAAGAAGAGAGAGACCTGTGTTGCAGAGAATCGCGCCTGCGCCTGGAGTGTCAGCCTTGGCGTCCCTCCTAGCCCCTACCCTTAGCGCCCCTCACCATCCTCCCGGCAGACGGAGCAGCAGGAAGCCGGGCGGGCTGCTCGGCTCCTGGCGAACCTCACGCTCCTGGTCTCTGGACCTCTTCAGGCTCTGGAAGTACACCTGCAACTTGTGTTCCAGTTCTCAGCGGAGGTTAGGGCCCCAGAGCCCGAGGCCTCTCAGACCAGCAGCCATCCTCAGCTCTGACTGGTCTGCTCCCACTGCCAGCCCGCCCCACCCAACAAGCTTGTGCCTAGATCTTTCGCTTTCATTTCTGTGAAAACCGATTTTGCTGTAGGTTACAGTCTTGAAGTAGCAAACAGGAGCGGCCTAGGATTTCTGAAATCCTTATGAGACAGATGTTGCTGTCAGTCAAATTCTGGGCCAAAGTCCTGGGCTCTAGAGTTCATGGAGTAGCCTCCATCAATGGCATCTGTACAATAGACATAGCCATAACTGCTTCACAATATTGTTGTGAGGATTAAGTGAGATAAAGCTTGTAGAGTGCTTGGCATATATTTTAAAAATCAGTATTAGCTCCCCTTTCTCCTGGGCATCCCATTCCTACCCACCCTCACTTTCCCTACACACTCATCTTCAGAAAAATATACTGGGTCCTTTTCATGCACACTAAGACATGGCTGGAATCAGGTCTAGTCTGACAAGACATTTAATTTAATTCAACCAATATGTATCAAAGACCCTTGATATGCCTGGCATTGTGTTAAGATTACAAAGCTGAATTGGACACAGATGCCTTCTCTCTGGGGTAAGGGTGAAAATAAGAAAAGGGAAACAAAAAAAGACTAGTACACATTTACCTGGTGTATCATGAAAGGTCCTGGCAGAATATAGATGATACATTCAAAAAGGGTAATTGAAGACAGTTTAATAAAGGAAGTACTTAGGTGTGGGCTCAGGGTAAAGAGAAATCAGTGAAAAATGATGAAGCAGCCCCACCCTCCCCTTATCATCTAGGCTGAAGGGCAGGGCATACACTGAGCCTAGTCAGGGCTGTAGCTACAGGAGAGAGCCAATTTCATGGGAACCATGGCTGATTTGGAGGAACAGCCCCGCGTCCTACCCTCTAATCTCTTGCTGGTAACTCCCATTGCTGAACCCAGCCAGGAAACAGAGGACACAGGAATGGGGTTGCTGCAGGTCTTAGAGGCCAGTGCGCAGCACTACCCCAAGGCAGAAAGCTGAGTAAGTGGATTTTGATATTACATCTGCATTAACAGAGGCATATACAAATTATCAGGAACACAGGGAAAGAAGTGATTCATAATTCAGAGACAAGAGTGGAGGAAAGTTCCTATAGCAGAAGGTTTCGAAGAGAACATACAGGGCTAAGGCCAGAAAAATAAAAGTATAGAAAAGCTTGTAGTTTGGTGTGAATAGCTCATAGGAACTTGGTGGGGAGGAAAGGACATGGGGTGAGCAAGTAGAATGAGAAACCCCTGATGCCATGCTGTGGAATTTGAATTTTATTTTCTAGGCCAGTGGTCCACAAAATGGGTCCACAGACCACCAGCAGTAGCAACAGCACATGGGAACTTAGAAATTCAAATTCTTGGACCCAACTTCACACATACTGGGTCAGAAATTCTGGGATGAGTTTTAGCAATCTATATTTTATCATGTCCTCCAAATGACTCTGACACAAGATCAAGTTTGAGAAGCACTGTTCTGGGTATCAGGGGGTCACTGAAGACATATCATCAGAGGAGAGATGAGATCAAAGCTGATTTTTCAAAAGGTAATTTGCAGTGGGAGGAGGAAGACATTGGAACAGAGAGAGTTTTTAGTGGGTATTTTCATCATTCTTGTGAGAGAACTATGAAAATTCCAACTATGAAAAAGGGAGGCGGAACTGGTGACTATAGACATGTGGGACAAGACGGAGAAGCCAAAGGTGCCACTAAGACTATGGTTTAATGTGCTATACTGTAATATAGTTTACATTGTCCATTATTTTCCCAGGAAATAAAAGTAAGTATTCTCCTTTACAAATTAGAGCATTTAAAGATGATTTCTACAGTCTTTTCAACTCCTATGCCAAGTAAATAATGCTGCTGGGTGACCTGCTGTGTCTTTTTAAGGCTCTTAGGAAGCAGTGGCTATCTGTGATGTGATTTATAAGAAATACATATTTGGTCTTTGTCCTTGCTTCTGGTACAGAGCTCCTAAGATCCTTGGAATTTCCTGAAAGCTGAGAGCGATAAAGATGTCTTTTATGTTAGTGAGGTGGCTTATATTAATGAGGTGACTAAGGATGGGGGTTGGTTTCCAGAGGATTACCTACAAGATTAGAGAGTTGGAACTTTCAGTCCCACCTCTCAACCTCTGGGAGAGGTAGAGGGGCTGGAAATTGAGTTCAATCGCCAACAGCCAATGACTTAATCAATAATGCCTATGTAATGAAGCCTCCATAAAAACTCTAAAGGACAGGGTTCAGAGAGCTTCTGGGTGTGTGAACGAGGGGAGGTGCTGGCAGAGTGGCATGCCTGCAGGGCATGGAAACTCTGCACTCTTTCTTCGTAACTTGCCCTGTGCACCTCTATCATCCTCTCGTACTCGTTATATCTGTTTGTAATACACCGATAATCTAGTAAGTAAACTGGTTTCCTGAATTCTAGGAGTTGCTCTAGCAAATTAATTGAATCCAAGGGATCATGGGAACCTCAGACTTTTAGCTATTCAAACAGAAATCCAGGTAAAAACTTGGGCTTGTGCTTGGCATCTGAAGTGGAGGACAGTCTTGTGGGGACTGAGCCCTTAAACTGTGGAATCTGACACTATCTCCTGGTAGGTAGTGTCAGAATTGAGTTGTATTATAGGACACCCAGCTAGGGTCAGAGAATCGCTTGGTTGAATGGGGGAAAAACTCATGTTGGAATTGGGTGCATAAACTTACTTTCTTTGGAAATATCAAATATCTCGATATTATTTTCGGTTTTCTTTTTTCTTTGGAGAGAAGGGTGCCTGGATTTGCTGGTGCCCAGTGAACCATCTGGGTAACCCAGCACTGATGATGGAGAGGTGAAACAGAAACTCTAGGAGCAGAAAGAGGTAGTAGTAGTTTTGCAGTACACTGTATGTGTTGTAGGAAACCACCATAATCTTAACCTAAGAATGAAGAAAAAAGAATGGAGAAAGAACACAATCTGTTCCTAATATAGATATAACTTTATTGAAAGCAGATACAGATACCTTCCACAGAGCAAAAGCAGCAATCCAAAGGCTCATTAACCACTCATATCCCTAAGCTGCCTATGCACACACTACATTGTGATCAAAGATCCAGACCTCAGCAAGGACCAAACTTTTGTTATTTTGAAGCAAATTTAGCTAAAAGATCAGTAGATACAAAACAATCATAACAGTAAAGATATAAATGATCACTAAAAATTAAATGTATTACCTGATTTAAA
Organism: Macroglossus sobrinus; assembly: GCA_004027375.1. Taxonomy (NCBI): domain Eukaryota; kingdom Metazoa; phylum Chordata; class Mammalia; order Chiroptera; family Pteropodidae; genus Macroglossus; species Macroglossus sobrinus. The sequence continues at coordinate 1,855,019 of PVKZ01000056.1, read as the reverse complement.
AATTAAAAAGACATATCATCTAATGTAGTAAGTTCCCTCAACTCTGGACAGAGGAAAGTTCTTCAAATAGGATCTCCTTGGAGGAAATTTGCTGTGAGCACCATGCAGGAATCCATTTCTGAGAGACGTGCAGAATGATGGGAACTCCTCGGCCTGCTCCTTGGACGAGAAGTCTCCCTGTGGGAGACAGTATGGCCTTGAGGTGCAGAAACCTTGGAGCCAGACTATCACCTTCAAATCTCAGCACTTCTACTTATTAATGTGTGACCTTTGTTAAGGTTTCCTCTTTGCACATCAGTTTGCTCAGTTATAAAATGGAGATACTACTGGTATCAATTACACATTATCAATTATAAGAGATAAAGCTCTTAAAAAAGGGGACATAATAAGTCCACAATAAATATTAACTATTACCTTCTGACCAAAAATGTATATGTGTGTATATGTATATCTTTAGGAAAAGAAAAAGACATCTCATTCATCATTTTTGGAGAGAAGCTGGGACGTGGATGACCAGATAATTTGCTACTCTAACTTTCTTATGGCTGGAGAACCATTTAAAAGAAAACTGTGACATGTCATAGATTCCTTATAGTAGGCTCAACTCTTGCCTCTTGTGTCCAGAGAGTATCAGGGAGAAAGATTTCATGAGAGAAAACATGACTTAAAGAGACTTAGTAAAAAAATGGACAAATGTCCACTAAGGAGGCTAGTTACTAAGAAAATGATAACCTATGGAAACTAAAGGTAGGTTATTATCTGTTAAAACTGGAAATGGGGTATACTCAAAAGTACAATATATTCAGAGGAAAAAAAGGTTTAGAAATATGTAGTAAGTGCACCCCATATAGCAGATTAAAAGGATCAGGGGAGAGCAAAGACCAGCTTGGAAACTTGGCCAGAGGTCAGCATTCAGAGGCCAAGTGCTCTGGAGTAAGAAACTCAGTTTTCCAAATCAGCGGTGAGGATCTCAGAAATGGCTTCCTAACTCCTACTTCTGCTAAAGATTTGGGAAGCCAAAAATGCCTCTGCTGGATGATTAGCCACCTGAGTCAGGCAACAAAAATTTATTAAGCATCAACTGTATACCAGGCTCTGTGTCATGAAGAATAATAACCTTATGCTATATATTATCAAAGGTTGCCCAATCTTTGCTCCTGGCCACTTTTTTGGCCATGAGGGAAGAAAATGTCTCTTAATTTTCCATAACCAAAGCCCCACCCACTCCACCTAGCACCAGGATTTTAACTTTAGGGTAAAGGGCAACCAACCAACCAACAACAACAACAACAACGGAAAAAAAAAACCCTAATCCCCACCCCCCCCCACGGTAATAAAAAGAAAGATCAATTGGCAGTTAGTATTTTAACTGAAGACCACAGAAGTTGATTTCATACCCACAGCATTCTATGCCCTCTTCCCACAACAAAGAATGAGGCACAACATCTCTGCAGCAACATTACACAGATCTTTCGGGCTTTCATCTTCCATAAAAAGTGACACTCTGAAAACAACAGACTATCAGATTCTTACTCTTACACTAACCCCTTCTTGAGATGAACATTTTTAAAAGGCGTTTCTACAGAATGATTTAGATGGGCATTTTCTCAGCTTCTTCAACCATGTCTTTTGAAAGCTTGGCTCCAGACGCCCTTCTAGCAGTCTTCTTACTTAATTCCTTTATCTTTCAGCTCCTGTTTGACGCGTTTCAGATAATTAGGATCAGGGTAGCCATACCTGCAGAAACAGAAGTCCCTTAGCTTCATCACAGATGATTTGTTTGAGAATGTTTGGCATAAAAATTGTGTTGCAAACATTTTCAAACAACATTAAATGCAGATGACTTATAATCACTTATAAGTGTGCAGGTATGAGTCATTTAGCCAGTGAGTGAGCTGAGCTGTCTGCTTAGGATCTGCCTTTCAACAAGACTTTTTTATTTTCAGCTCGCAGTAAGCAGTGGCTCTCATACAGTTATATTATACTATGTTTTTATATATAGCATATATAAAAGAAAATCAATTGGCAGTTAATATTTCAACTGAAAATGTGTGTAGATACATATTACATATAAAATTTGGAAAATTTGCAAGTCTCAGGATGCATTCTCTTTTGAATATGAAGGGTCTAAGGTATCCTTTCTGAATTTCATTAAGAACAATTGGATTGCTTATAATACAACTCCCACAACATTAAATAAGAGTTTTTCTAGAGTACTATTCACCAAGTGAATTTAGGATTTCTATGGACCAATGGAAGGAGAGGATAGAAGAAAGGGTGATCTTAAAAGAAGGCAAAGTAAATAACATTCCTAGGATCTATCCTTCAAATAGACAGGAAACCCCAAATTAAGTCACTTGAGATATCATTCATCTTGGATTCTGAAGACTCTTTTGATGCAAATTTTAGTAACAGTATGATATTTTGGGAAGGTAAAAGGTAATGGGAACCAACCTTTCTGCCTTTGCAATTAGCATGTTTCAAAATACTGTATCCAATCCCACTACAATAAATAGTCTCCTTATATCTACATCCTCAAATTGCCATATCTTAAGACCTCTAAATTCTATTTAGCAACCATTATGTTTCAAAAGGTTCTCACATTTCAGGTCCCCCAATCAGGGATGTTTTGTGGTGGATATCATTCCATGTAATGACATCTGAGACTCCTGAAGTTCGAGAATCCCCCACTGTGAAAATCAGTTTACGGTCAAAGGCCTTTCGAAGCAGTGTCAAAACCTCCCTTCCTTCTTTATTGTCAGGCAAGTAGGCAGTTCGCTCTATTCCCTTATATTTTTTTCCTGGGTTTGGGTGGTCTTTCTGTATGAAGACAAGAAAATGTCACATGAAAACATTCCAGTGTATAAATTTTACTATACGGATAGAGGTGTTTATTTGCAGTTAGAGCTAATTTTAAAAAAGTATTGAAGGTTTGCTCATATTCTCAATATTCATATATCCCCTCCTTCCCCAAATTCCTGCTGAAAACATCATCCACCTTCCTGAATCCCCCCAACCCTAACATATAATCACTACTCACTCTTTCTTTGCCTTAATAGACACACAAAAAAATACCTAAATTGTACACCAACATTGCTACCTTTATCACTATTTAAAACCCTTGCATATGACCATGGAAATAAGTCCTTGAAAAACCTACTGTCTAACTGGCGACAGAACAGTCTCTTTTGCTTTAGTAATCCTAGCACACTGGAGAGAAATCCATGGAAACCCATACAAACACTTACTGTTTGTATGCCTCCAAACATTTTATATGTAATCACAATGCAGCCACAGTGTTGATAACCTGGAAGTGAATGTCTTTCGAAAGTGACGTCCATGGTTCCCTCTGGTTGATTTCCTTTCTGGACACCATAGAAAGTTGAGCACACAGGACAGACAGGCTTATATGTCATGGCTTTGTTGATACAAGGGGTGCAGAATTGGTGCTTGCACTTTGATAGCACTTGTTTGTTACTAATGGGCTCCATACAGATGACGCAAATGTCCTCTTCCTTGTCCACTCCTGATGCCCCAGAACTGGCTGAGCACTGAAATGTTGGTGAAGCTATTTCTGAGTCATTAATATCGATGTCCATGGGTATTTCATTATCCTCATGCCATTTCTCTCCGGGTAATGAGGACATTCCCGCTCTTTTTAAGACATACTGCTTTGCCTTTGCAAGTTGATTTGGCAACGCAGTCAAAATCATGGACTCTTGATTTAGCACAAAGTGTACATTTGGATGCCTCTCACTAAAGTCATTAATAAACCTGGTGCCAATTAAATGCATTCTTCCCTTGCCCAAAGTTTTCAGTGAAAGAGACTCTGTCATTAGCTGACATGAGACATATTGATAGGCATCAATGAAACTTGCATAAGCATGCATAGACAGATCTAACTCCTTGTCCTTAGGTTCAAATAGAATGCGGGTTTTCCAACTTTCTACCAAAACCTTACTTTGAACGTCGTATCTTTTTTCTAACTCTGATATCTCCTGGAGTAATTCAGCTTCTAAAAGCTTATAGTGAGCAATGTCAGTCTCAAGTCCTCTTGTAATACTCCAGAGATTCAATATTTTCACAGGTGCCTTGACAAGACTTTCAGAGATCTGGGAGGCAGGAAAATGTTTGGCAGCTGAAATGTTGTCCCGAGTCCCATGGAGAGTTAATTCTCCTCCATGCTCCTCTATATGGAGCTTTGCGAACTGGTGATTTAATTCCTGTTTGATTTTATTTGCAACAGATTCCTGCTGCAGAGTGCCTACACTCTTCCCAGTTTCACTGATAAAAGACTCTTCGGCTGCTCTGAAGTTACCTGAGTGACTTGAGGCGAAGTCTGCAGAGACTGAATTCAGAGAACTCTCTTGACTTTTTATTCCTACACCAAATCCTTTCTCTTTTGAGTCCATTTTCTCAGGATATTTCTCAGTATACTTGGAGTATTCAAACAAAGGCAAAGGAACTTCACAATGGTCACTTTTCTCTTCTGACCTGGTTTTTGGGTCAGAGGGAGAAATACAGAGGTTCTGGTCCTGCTGATGGATTGGCTCTCTCTCTGATTTCGAAGGGGAAGATTCATGTTTCTGCTCACTTTCTAGGAGTTGCTCATTCAAGAAGCCATGTATTTTTTCAATATCTTTGAAGTCACCACACACCCTCTCAATTCCATTGCAGCTCTCCAATTTTTTGACATTGGGGCAGAGAGTGGTTATGTGTTCCCTCTGCTCTTTAGAGAACAGGTTACAGTTCAGGTCAGCTGTGACAGTAATAAAGATCTGAAAATTTAAAAGGGACAAATAAAATTTCTTAGGCCCACAGTTTTTCCTCAAGACTAGAGAAACAACCCTTAGCAGAGGGTGACTTATTTCAAATCCTTTTCACAGACTATGTAGCACTAAAGCTCCGAGGTTCCCAGCCCTGTCTGTACATTAGAATCATCTGAGAAGATAAAAGAGGAGGGAAAAAAAAAACCCCATACCTCCAGAGATTCTGATATAAATGTAGAGCCTGGGCATGAGCATTTTTAAAAATCTCTGTGGAATAAGAAGTCTAGATTCTAGAGCTGCCGCTCTCTGACCTTGGGGATGGGGTAGAGGAGAAGGCACTTGGTCTTTCTGGGCAAGCTGCTGTGGTTCTCACAGAAGAGTCTGTGAGCCTGGGTGGGAGCCATAAATCTGAAGAGAATGTATTTTCCTATTACTGTTCTTTCTTTTCTTCAACCCCCTCCTTAAAAAAAAAAATGAATAAACACCAAACTGCGTGTAATGCTGGGCCCTCTAAACCCTAGCCTTTAAATCTCAAATATGACAAGCACACCAGACTAGGCTAAAAAAGACAGGCAAATTGACTGTAATATAAAAGCAAGATTCCTAATAATTTTTCCTCCTTCAAGGACTTTTCACAAGCCACTTCCTCAGCATATAACATCTTTCTCCTAGGTCTTCCTTCAACATGTTTCCTGAATCCAGTCACTTCTCACACCTCCATAAGGACCATCCAGAGTCCAAGCCATTAGCATCTTGTACCTGGCCCACTGCAATCTCTCTTAATTGCACTCTGACCTTCTTCTCTGGCTCCTTCCTACACTCAGTTTACACAGCAGCCAAAGTGATCCTTTAGAGATATAAATCTGATCACTCCACTCCCTCTAATAGATAATCCTCTAATATTTAAATTAAAATCCAAAGTCTTTACCTTCATCCCCAAAGACTTGACTCTTCTGGGTACCTCTCCAAGTTCCTCTTTCCTGTCACTCTTTCCCTTTTTCACTGCCCTCCAGCCACAGTGGACTTCCTCCTTGAAGCTCGTGGGGCTCAGGATGTAAGATCCTGTCTTGGGGATTTTGTGCTTGTGCTTCCCTCTGCCTACAGCATTCTTCCCCCAAAAATCCATTTTGCTAGCTTCCTTACTTTATTCATGCCTTTATTCAGATGCCACCTCATTAGAAAGGTTTGCCCTGATAATGTATTAAAAGCAGTGGTCCTGTCAGTCATTGTCTGCCATTTATCCTGCTTCATTCTTCTTCGTAGCACTTATCGCTTGCAGACATTTTATGATAAATCTGTTTCCTATGCTCCTGGCTGTGTCCACAGCTACTGTGACAATGTCTGGCACACAGTAGATAGCTGGTATTGATAGTCAAATGACTCTTTTCATGGCAGGTTCCTTCTCATCATTCGAGCCTCAGGTCAAATGTCACCTTAGTAAAGTCTCTGACTTCTGGTCAAAAGTAGCACCTCCTCTTTCCCTTTCCTCACCCTGGCCCGGTCACTCTCTAAGGCACATACCATTCTCTAAAACTGTTTTATTTATTTTTGTTTACTTGCATATTGTCCTATGTACCTCCCCACTCTCAGCAGAGACATGTATTCACCTCTGTGTGTCCCAGTGCCTAAAACTATGCCTGGATCACAGCAAGTCCTCAGCCAATGGTTGTTGGATCAGTAATAAAAGGTATGGTGACTGGAGAGGAAGTTGCAGACAAATACCCAGCTTCTTTCAATACTCACCTTTTGGACACAGGAATCCACAGCACTAGGAAGGTGTTTTTCATTTGGATCCTTCTCACCAGACCTCACCCCTTCTTGTGACAGTGTCAATGAAGATATTCTGGGTCTGGAATTCTTCTCTACTGGATTTTTAGTGGGTTCCAGGAAAATAGTCACGAGTTTGTTGCCAACCAAAATTTGGTGCTTTTCTTTTTTCAACACTCTCTCCTTAGCTTTAGTGGAGACAATTAAACACACACATACACATAGACATGGGTGTAATTTCAAATAATCCTCTTATTCATGCATTTGTACCCTGCCCCAGCACTCTCTAGTAAGGGCTGCTCCCTGCATCCTGGGATGGTGGGACGGTGATAGGGGATGTGAGGGTGCTATTCAAAACTCTCGGATGGGTAGCTTTTTACTGTGGAAATGAAAATTCAATGATAATGGAACATCGTCCTCTCATTAAAAGTCATGTCTCTGAAACTCTCAGTTTCTCATTTCAGTAATGTGGAATAATACTCATTATATAAAATGGAGTGGAAAAAAAAAAGCAGCGAATAGGTAGTGCAGTCTCAGAATTTGTAAATATACCCATGTGTTTACTCACATTCATAGAAAAAGGCTGGAAGAAATATATGAAAATGTTCACATTGTTTACCTCCAGGTAGTTTTCTTCTTTATTCTTTTCTACAGTGTGCATCCCCCCAAAATAAATCAATGGGATAATTATTTAAAACATACAAGTGGAATACCTAATGGCAAAGGGTGACAGGCCATTGGGGGTTGGAAGAGGTGTTCTGAGAGCTGAGAAATGTGTTAGATGAGGATACTGGAAAGCGTCAATTTTAAGGCGCAGTCGGTCCAAATCACCAGGGCACCGAGGGGCTCCATCCTCCGCTGCTGTGGGCTGCATCTCTTGGCAGCAAGAGCCCCTGGTTCTTGTCCCCCACCAGACAGTGCCATACTCTCTCCCGCCCTCTCTCTTAGATCAGCTCACTCTGGGTCTCCCCGGAAGCCCGCGGGGCTGGGCCGCAGGGACGGCCTTTGCACCCGCAGCCCAGGCCCACGGCTCACCTTCCCTTTCCAAGAATTCCACCTGGAAGATGCCCGGGTCGCTGGGGCCGCGGGGTCGGACGGTGCACTCCCCACCATCCGAGTCCCGGCTCTGGAAGTAGGTATTCAGCTTCCTGTGTAGGGGCAGCGAGAGGTCGGGCTCGGACACCCGCACCAGCAGCGGGGACGGCGGGCAGAGACGCAAGGCCATGGCTCTCGGCGTCGGACTGGCTCAGAGGCTCCGGGCGCTGCTGGGCCGGGACTGGGGCAGGGGTGGATCCCGCCCTGTCGCCTTGGACCGCAAAGTTTCAGTTTCGCTTTCCCCAAGATCCCTCCCTGTTCCCGGCAGAGCCGTTCTCCGTCCTCTCCTGGCCGCCTTTCCTGCCGCCGTCCGCCAGGTGAGTAGGTCCAGTCCCGCGTCCCCCGGACCATGGGCCCCCGAGGCTCTTCCATGTCCTCTCCTGCGGGGCTGCGGGCAGAGGGTTAGGGGTGGAGTGAGGATGAAACTGGGCAGATGCTGAAGTCAAAGAAAGTTTATCCTGAGTTCGTGACTACTTTTAACATTTTTGTTGTTACTATGATATGCAGCTAAAATGTACTTTACATTCTGAATTCAGATTAATTACCTACATTATTATTTTTTTTTTGTAATTGTTCACCTGCCTTATTAGCTATCACCCATTACAGCGTCTATCTTTTTGACTGGCTCTTGGGGCTTTCCTGCCCTCATTCCTTGATTTGGCTAACAGTACTGGATTACATGCTGCCCTGTGTTCTAGGAAACAAAGCTGAATGTGAAGGCCGCAGACCTCACAGGCTCGTAAAGGGAGGCAGGCTTGGTAATAAAGAAGCAAATCTCTTGAAGGCCCCCAAGAGGAAGTGTGAAGCAGAATCTTAGAGAACAGTTGTGTGTGAGTGTGAAGGGGTGTGGTGAGGGGGAAGGAGCATCCGAGGCACAGGGACCATGGTGATCCGAAGCAGAGAGGGAGTGCTGGGGCCTTGGAGGAGATGAAACCGGTGAGGGAGATGATGGAGGAAGGGTCTAGATCAGTGCTGTTTAGTAGAAATATAATGAGAGCCACGTATCTTATTTTACAAAGTATGAACATGTGAAATTAGTTTTAGCAATGTTATTTAATTCAATATATCCTAAATTTTTTAATCATTTGTGTATTCCAAAATAATCATTCAGCATATAATCGATGTTAAAAACAGTATGAGATATTTTATATGCTTTTTGTCATACTGAGCCTCTGCTATCTATCTCATACTTCCATCACTTCTCACTCAGTTGGGACTAGCCACATTTCAGGAGCTCAAGAGCTACCTGTGGCTAATGGCCCACACTTGACAGCACAGGTCTAGATGGCAAAGGATCTTGAAGATCAGTGGGGAGAAATGGAAGCGTTGTGAGCAAGGGAAACAGGAAAGTGACATGTTAGATGTGCATTTTAAAAGATGGTGTTGACAGTCATATGGAGGATATATTTCCAAGCAGAGCTGAATGGAGGCAGGGAGGTCTGAGATAGGTTTTTGCACATGGCTGGTAAGACTAGAAATGGGCTGGTCTTTATGGAGAGTAATTTGGTGGTACTATCGGAATTACAACTGCATCAACTTTATGACTCTGCAGTTAGGGTAGGAGGGAGCCTTGTATACTTTCTAAATTTGAACCTGTAAACATAATACCTATTCAAACAATAAAAAGTAAAATTAAATACATTTAAATCTTTATAGAGAATGTATTGCCATAGCTCAGGCAAGGGGCCCTGAAGTGAAGTGGTGTCTGTGGGCAAGGAGGATAGGAACATACCTGAAAGTGACTTAGGTGGTTTGGACCCAGTGATAAGTTGGATATGGGACAGAAGAGAAGATTCTAGATTTCTGACTTGAGTGGGTAAGTGATGTATCATTAACTGAGCTGTGGAATCCAGGAGAGAAAGCATGGATTTTGAAGGGGATTGGGTAGGATTAGGGAGATGAATCCAGGCCAAAGGCCTGTAAAGGTAAAGTGAAAGGTAACAAAAGAACCAAGGGAAGGTGGCATAGGAGAATCCAAGAAAGCATAGTTTTAGGACTCTAAAAATGAAATAACTATAGAGAGGGGTCAGGTAAAGATTAGAAGAGAGCCCACTGGGGTTAACTTCATGGAGGACACTAACAAGCAGTTTCAGACGATTGCTGGGGGTGAGGCAGGAGCCCACTACAGTGGGCTGAACTGGCAGATGGAGTGGGAGGAATCAACTTCTTCATGCTGCCTATGCAGAGAAAAGAACACAGTAGGAACTAGTGATAGAAAGTTGGGAAGGCTTTTGTTGTTAATTGGTGTTGTTTTTAAAATGGAAGGGATTGAATGTTTGGGGCAATATGCTCCTTGTTTCTAATTTCTTTGGCGTTAAATAACTCCCTAACTGCCAAGTTTATCCCTAGGCCTTTAAAACTTGGCCTAAAGAAGAAAACAAGTGTGACACCATCTAAAGCAAAAGCCCACTGGATGCCCCCAGACAAAGCAAACAGATATTCTTCTTTTGTGAAAACACCAGTGTCCTCTAGAGGCAAGAACACATCTTGTTCTTGTCCTTCAGGATTATACTGGACTTGGTGCTTTTCTGAAACATAGGAATAATAGTGCTCTGATGCTGCAGATAGTTGTACAAAATTTCTGAATCGTTAAGGCATTAGAAATCATTTCAGAGGCCTAATGGCAACTAAATGGGCAACAGAGGTGGGCAACTGTGTCAAGTATTTTCATCATTAGTGTCCCAAAAATTAAGTCTTTAATTCCTACCCATTAAATTGAAAATTGTTAAAATATGTTTTTCCAAAGATTCTGATTTTTAACCAAATAGTCCCCTTTCTAATTCAGTCAAGAAATTTATCACAAACTCAGTAACATACACCCTTGACAGGCATAAGTACAGTTCCCTTTCTTCAAATACTCTTCGGAGGTCTTCATGCTCACTCATAAGGCTGATTTTTCCTCATTGTTCTTTGAATGCTGAGCTTGGTCTTACCACGCGGTGTCATTCTCTTCTCACTATGTAAAAATCTGCTCCATTCTTCAAGATCTGGCTCTAGTCTTACCTTCTCCATAAAGCTCTACCTGCTGTAGCCCGCATAGCTCTTTCCCTTGCCTGAGCCACCGTTACAGTTTCAGTTAGACCATCTCTGTAAAGAACAGAAGGTAAACAGTAACTACAGAAGCAAAACAATAGTGCATCTTCACCAGTCAAACTAAAAACTACTCAAGATCAGAAATTATATTTACCTTCCTATGGCATATTCTTAGCAAATCCCCTAAGATGCTGGTCAATGCTTACTGCATCCTTTCTATTCATTCCTAGAAGTGGGACACAGTATTTGGGAACAACAGTCTATGCTCGGAAACACAAAACAGAGTATAAACATTTAAAGACCCCAAGGACCCGGAGAATGGACTTTCCCAAGGTAAAAGTACTTTTATATAAATGTATATAAATCATGAACTTTGTTCAGCACATGAATAGGTCTTCCTATAACAGCAAGAAATCTGGGTCTTCAGTTTTACCTGACATTCTTTTTTGGTTTTAATAGCCCAATAAAAGTTTTTTTCTTGTGCCATGTGAGACAGGAGTCAAGAAAATGCTAATCTAATCAACAGAGTCACCATGAGAATGGATGATTTTAAAAATATGATCTTAGTATAATTTTGAGTTGTTCTACCCATTCAACAATTCTGGTTTTTGCAGGATGGGGTGAGAAGGAGGATGGATGATGGAGGAAGAATAAAAACAAGGGAACAGAAAAATGACATTTCATTTGTTTAACTGTAAAATTCCACATTCAGGCTTGTGTCATGAAATAAGCAATTGAAAGTGGGTCCTTACTGGTAGATGAGGAGGTATATAGCTGATAAGGCTCATGTCCCCATGTTTTCTGTGTTGAAAAACCCCGTAGCCTTTGGAAACTGGACACCTGTCTGAAAGTTTCTGGTCATTTTGGTTTGTGATCTTTGGGCCTTTTTAAGAGTTAATCTCTAGCCCTTCAGTTCATCCTGAATTAGAAACTCTTTGACCTCCAGGGAAATGAGGTAGAGTCAATGTTTGCTAAAATATTTAGTATTTTAAGAGTTTCAGGTATACAGATTAAACAAACAAATGTGTTCCTCTTCCCCCTCAAACCCAGTGATTTTAGCAGAGTTTCTGTAGCTTTGTGTTTATTAGGCTGTATTTCTTATGAGTAATCTGTAGTCATTCGGTTTCAATTTTTTTTTAAACCACTCTCATTTTTCACAGGGTGCTGAAACACCAGCTTACAATGAGAAATCAGGTAGGATTATCTCACTCTCTATCTTGTTTCAGAAAATCTTAGCTCATATCTGTCCTCAGTGGGGAAAGGGGAATGCAGAAGGAGACTGTCTCTCCCACAAGTGCTCAGGTGCGTGACTGCAAGACCTTGTGGCGACCCCCAGTGCGTGCCTCAGAAGGGGGACTGCTTCAGAGGTAGTGTGCCACCAGCCACACTGGGGCTCCCATTGATCCTTTCCTTTGCCCACAAGATGTAGGACTCTTCTGACTAAAGCCCTAGAACTGACATTGGTCAGAAGTGGTGACCCACTAACCAACAAGGGCTGTAGGAGCCAAACGGAGCCTGCCTAATTCTAGGGGTGGCCCACTTGAGATTTTCAACCAACACACAGACCACGTGTCGCTTCTTTTAGGTAATTGAAGCCACCAGAGATCTTTCTAGGTGGCTCAAATTAGAAATGGGAGTTGAAGTAAAATATAATTCATCACCACATTGTACCTATATTAAGAGGCACATTTTTTCACATTACTGAAATAAAGCTCCTCCCTATCAATCAGTAATGTACCATCATTTAATTCGCATCGTTTTTCCTTTTTCAGTGGCATATAATAATGATGCCTTAGACTCCATGAAATACAATGTCACAAGTTGGGCTCTCAAGGAAGCGTAAACTGAGATGTAGTTACGAATGCAAAAGGTTTATTGTGAAAGGAAAAGAGAAGAAACCAGATTGGGCAGGTGGAGCCATCAGACTGTTAGGAAAATCTGGCAAAACTCTGCCAGCTTGAGATTGCCCATGAGGGGAAGCTCCCAATGGACATAAATGGCCTTGCTTAGTCATTGATGGGGGCCACTCTGAGAATAGTGTGACGTTGGCTAGAAAACTGAGATGGCTAACAACTGGAGGTTGTTAGCTAACCATACTCTTTCCTTTAAAACCACATGGAAGGGGGATCTGAGCAGCATATCTTCTTCTCTGCCACATAGAGTAAGTAGTTTTTAGTCAATCAGTTTTAATTCCACCAAAAATGTGCTATGAGACTTGAGTATGACACTCCACCCATTTGCTGGACCATGCCCTCACAGGAGCATCCTTGACCAATGTCTGATAGAAGCTCGATGAATATCCCAGCTCCTTACCCTTCTGGTTGTATAACTCTGAGACACACTGTCTCCCAGTGGAGTTAAGCTTCTTTTGCTTCATAACACATCCTTTATTCATTTCCTTCCCTTCCCTGTCTTACTTTTCTACTCTGCCCTCCTCATCCCATGCCCTTGGTGTTTTCTAGGATCACCTTCAAAATAAACTTATACTCAGATCCTTATATCAGAGTCTGCTTCTGAGAAAACCCAGACTAAGACACTGACAAAAGCAAACAATTAATAAACAAAGCCTCCTTGTATTTTTGACTCATAATTAAGTCATTTTTAATACTTGTTGTGTCTTAAGCATGACTCTTCCCACACTCGCCATTTTTACATAGATTTTGGAATTCATGAGCCCGCATACACAGTTTTCTCATTACCGTCATTGTATCATAGTAGCTACCATTCATGGAGTAGTTACTATATGCTAGTCTCAAGACTAAGCTCTTTATGAGTGACTTACCATTGAAAAATCTTGGATATCCTTTGTTTAATTACATGTCTACATGAAAAGGAAAATCAGGAAGGAGATTAGAAGTTTATCTCTGTTCTGCACATAGGGTATTCAGTCTCCTGACATGAAGTGGAATTACATCCTTTTCAAAGGAACCCTTGCTCATTTCTTCTTCTTCTTTTTTTAATCTTCTCTCCTTTTCCAGAGACCGACATTCTCGGAGAAAACTATAGTTGTCAAACACCCATTAATCACAACGACTTCAAAATTTTAAAAAAGAATGAGCATCAGCTGTGTGAAGTCCTCAGGGATAAATTTGGCTGTATCTCTATCCTGGTCTCTCCAGCCCAGGAACGTAACAATGAGTCTCTGCAAGTCTTCAGAAAAATGCTTACTCCTGGACTAGCATTATCTGTCTGGAAGGATGACCTCACCAGACATGCTGTTGATGCTGTGGTGAATGCAGCCAATGAAGACCTTAAGCATGGGGGAGGTTTGGCCCTGGCCCTGGTGAAAGCTGGCGGCCAAGAAATCCAAGAGGAGAGCACAAGAATCGTTTCCAAACATGGTAAAATACCCACTGGTAAGATAGCTGTGACAGGAGCAGGGAATCTTCCCTGCAAATGCATTATCCATGCTGTTGGGCCTCGGTGGTTCAAGGTGGAGAGAGAGAGATGCATAGATAAGCTGCAAATTGCCATTAAAAATATTCTGGATTACGTCATCTTTTCCAATGTGTGCCTTGAGACAGTAGCAATTCCAGCCCTGAGCTCTGGAATTTTCAACTTCCCTCTGAATTTGTGTACACAGATCATTGTGGAAACTATCAGATTGTATTTGCAAGGGGTGCAACTGACAGGTAATTTGAAAGAAATTCACCTGGTAAGCAATGAAGACCCTACTGTTGCTGCCTTTAAAGCTGCTTCAGAAAGCATCCTGGGGATGAACGAGCTGAGGTCTTGGAGGAATCAAGAAGCTGCTCCTCCTTTCAATACAATGGTTATGAACAATTTGACTGTACATATTATCCAGGGCCAAATTGAACTGCAGAAAGTAAGTCTTTGTTTTTATTCTCTTGCACTGCCAGAGGGGATCCCTGAACTGTTCATTACCTATCAAGTATGTTTTGAGTATATGCTATTTCAAATTACTATTTAATCTCCTTATGGTTAAGAGTATGGACTTTAGAGATGGGTCATCTGGATTTGAATGCTAACTTTGCCATTTACTAATGGATGATGGAATCGAGTTACTTTATCTTTTGGTCTTCAGATTTCTTTATCTGAAAAATGAAGGTAATAATAGCACTTGTATCTTAGAATTAGAAACAATATACATAAAATGCTTAGAACAGGGTTTTTATAACTTACATTGTTATCCTTAGGCACCAGGAGGAAATAGAACAATCTTTGTTTACAAGGAACTTTAAATCTATTGTATTCTTTTTATGTAAAAAAATTTCTCTGTTTGAAAAATCTCATTGGGAGACAAATCATCTGAACATTTCTGAAGCAACCTACCAATAGTAAACAAAAAAGTCTTAATACAACATGAATTCATAATATGTAAGAGTATGTAAATTTGTAACAAGAGTAGAGTGGAGTAGACCAAGAAAGATTACTTTGGAAGAAGTGCATTTTGAATCCCATCTCAAGTTATGGTAAATATGAACTGGCAGGAGGAGAGGCCTGGTTGTTAGAATGACTTGATCAAAGAGACACAGAGGAATTAATGGACTGAAAATAATGGGGTGAACCAGTCAAGAGTCCTAGGCAGAGCTGTAAATTGTAAATTCTGAGTATATGGCTCTGTGCTAGGATTCCTTGGGCACAAAAGAGAGGGTCCTGACAGAGAAGAGAGGAAATCAAGGTGACAGCAAACCTAGGTGTTTCTGGGTTGGTGCGGCTCCCCCGTGAGGCAGAGAGCACCTTGAGGATGGGGCTCATGGCTTGTTCTTCTCTGCAACCCCACAGCCTGGTTGGGCATGCTTCTTCTAGGTGTTGAGCAAATTATTGATGAATAAGTGAAGAGGGCAACAAGGAGTAGGGACTGCAGAGGAAGAGAAAGAATATAAGGCTATATTATTTTCCTTTTCCAGATCACTGATGTCATACTTAAGACTATCCTGTTGCCACATTCAAATAGACTTAATTGTAAATGAAAAAATGCCAATTATTGCCTGCAAGACAATTAGAAAGAAGACTGAAGAGACCTCTCACAAAAAATATTTATTTGATAAGTCATTAATATACCAATTTAAAATTAAAGTGGAAACATCCTAGTTGAATATCTTATCTTTTTAACTAATTTTTTTGTATTTATTTACTACTAAGAACATTAGGAACTTGGAATTTTTTAAAAGATGCCAGTGCTCCCAATTGTAAATTCTGATTGCACTTTCAAAGTGAAGCATTCATTAACATCTCTGAGAAGTACCTAAGTTACCCCCAAAGGGAACCAAAGCCATCAGATGATTTAGGGGGATTTGGCCGTGGTGGGGAAAAAAAGATGCAACCCCTTCAGCACAGCTCAGAGAGCTAACTAGGAGATAATAGTAATTAAAAATATATCCCATGTGTACCTATAATCCATTTCTGAAAGGACAGATGAAAAACTGGTTAAAATGGTTGCCTGTAGCATAGGTGAGTGAGTGAGGGATCTCGGGACCCCACCAAGAGGGAAGCTGACTTTTCACTGAAGACTTTTTTGTCTCATTTGTACTTTCTTTAACCATGTACCACTTACCTTAAAAAAATTAGGAGATTGAAGTTTCCTGAGAAATTTTATTTCCACTCTGTTTAAAACAAAACAGAAAATACACACAAAAATAGTAAAAAGTGATGACAGTGGGGCAGGTAATGAAACCATTTATTGATAAATCGTAACCCACTTCTCATTTGCCCTGAGAATACTTGCCAGTGGCCCTTGCTGCTGCTGCATTTACTCTGAGATAACTTGCGGATTATAGTCCTAACCTTACCCCCAAAGTTTACTATGAAATATCTCACTTTTATTATTATTTCGTATTGCTCTAGTATATGGATAGTCTTTGGAAACAAATGACATTATTCTATTTATAGCAATCTATTTTTAGCAGTGACATTTCCATTTACAAGAATAGTAATTCTCGATAGCTGAAAATGTCAAATCCTAGAAAATGTAGCATTCCTACATGTGATGTTAACATCGTTCTGGAATAACTGTCAGCCGAAGATTCATTTGCTGAATACGATTTATGTATACGTTGTTGTTACATTACGATTAGAGACAAGTTCTGTTTAGAAATAACTCCAAGAACAGTTTTTATATTTTATTTGAAAACCAGTTAGATTTGCTTCAGCCTCAATAGTGTGTTTATGTAATATTAAATTAACACTGGCAGCAAGTTGCACTTTTTTTTTTTCCTAAATGGGTTAGGGGTTAAAATAAATCACAGGGAATGTTCAGAATCTGGGAATAAGGTGGTGGTGGTGGTGGTGGTGGTGGTGGTATAAACCAGCAAGGGGCTGACAGATGTGTGCAATAAAAATTGTATCATCCACACATTTTACCTAATTACTGAATAGGATAAGCAGACTGATCAAATGATCACTCTTTGGAAATACGAATTTCTATCCATTACTAAATGCTATTTTTGTGGATTTAGAATCTTCACAGATATTTTTCAAAGCCTTTCAGGGAAATAAAGATTTAATTAATAATTTAACAACAAATAATTTAACAATGGGTTCATTTTTTCCCTCTTCAGACAGATGTAATTGTTAATTCTGTAAATCCAAGTAATTATTTTGAAGCTGGTCCTGTGTCTCAGTCAATTCTTCAACAAGCAGGGGATGAAATAAAACAGGAATTTAAAGAAAACATGCTTCAGACATCTCAGGATTCCCAGTTGGTACTGGTCACAAAAGGATTTAAATTGTCCTGTCAGTATGTATTCCATGTGTTGTGGCATCCAGAATATTCTAGAACAGATATGGTAAGGTCAAAATAAATTTATTTTTATGTAGTCCCATAGTGTCTGTAGTGTTTGTTGAATTTTTATCATGTCATTACATTCATGAAATATTGTAAAGTGATATAGTCCCCATTTTTTAACACTCCTGCACATACTTGAAATACTGAGTAACTATTGTTGTCACAGTTATCTTCAGAAGTTTGTTTTAAAATATGACCTAACATATTTTAAGTGGACATACCAAGAATAGACACAGGAACATCAGGGCTCCCTTAGTCTGCACCACACGTGACCCTTTTCCTAAGTGGGCCTGGGATTCAGTTTCTTCATATTTCCCTCCAGCTGTTAAATTCCAGGAGAACCTGGAATTTCCCTTCACCATTTTCCCAGAACCATTTCAGTCAAATCTATTACCTGTGGTGTCTTCCCTTTGCCTTTGTCCATCTTCATTTCATCATCATTTCTGGTCCTTTCTTGGCTACAGGACCTTCTAATCCTAAATTAATCTTCCAAACATCTCTACCCCTATTTTTCCAAGGTCCTTCCACAGACAACTGTCCTGTATTAGTATTCAGTTTGGATGTTGAAACACTGATGGAAAATTTAAATCTGCCAAATATAGTAGCACTTTCCAAGAAATTATATGATAGAGCTTAATGACGATGAATAAATGCTGCTTGCTTACTTTAACCTTGACCTCCTTTATTAAACTATCAAAAACTCTTTATGTTGGCTTGGAAGTGGCAGATGAGTGGAGATAAACTGATGGTTGGCTCTCTGACCTAGGAAGAGGAGCAAGGCTATATAAACTGAGAGAAATCATGGTGCCCAAATGTCCTGAATAGCACAAAAAGATCTACTTAATTAATTCAGTTTCCAAGCCCTTTTGTTTTTCATCATCTAACCCTATAGCTGTAATGCATGGGACCTTTCCTGCCTTCTGAGGAAGCATGGATTGGCCCTGAGGGAGAGTGGAGGTTGGCATTATAAAATATGGGCAGGATCAAGGGGTAAGTAAAGTTTTATTTTTGACTTGAAGGCTCATCTTAAATTTGTGTTTTTCCTACAGAGTTTAAAGAATGCAGTGTGGAAGTGTTTGGAAAAATGCCTTGAGCTAAATTTAACTTCTATATCCTTTCCTGCCCTTGGGACTGGAAACATGGGTGTGTATAAGGATCAAGCAGCAAAGATGATGTTGAATGAAGTTCTAATGTTTGCCTGTAAATATTTGAGAAAACAATTGACTGTAAATTTTGTGATCCTTCCTGTAAAAATGGAGCTATATAAGGTAAGTGAATATCTTAGAAATGTCCTACACTCATTCATTCATTCATTCATTCATTCAACAACATCTGTTTAGTATCTCCAATATAAGACATGGAGGGTGATATTCTAATTTGATGAAATTTAACTTTTACAAATTGCCCACCTCTGACTTAGTGAAGAATGCCATTATAGAAGCCATGTTTACCCTACTACCTAGCTTTTCTCTTTTCCTTTGTTGGCATTTCTTCTTCTCTCTGGTCCTTAAAGGTAAGCATAGTTTCAATGTGGGTTCTCTGCTTCTCCCTCTTCTTTCTACCTCTAAGAACACAACTATTCTTAAACATCTGCCATAAATTTTGTCAAGTCTTCTCTTCAGAGCCAACTTCAGACCAGTATCCTCAACCCTTTCTCATTTCTACTTGGCTATCTTACTATCATCTTAAATCCAATGTATTTAAAATGAATTCTTTGTCTTCTCTTCAATTGATCTACTTCTTTGGAAAGATTAACTTGCTTCACTGTGCCTCAGTTTCCTCAACTTTAAAATGAGGATAACTACCATCTTACGGGGCTGTTATGGGAATTCAAAGAGTTAATACGTGTAAAACACTTAGAATGTGACCTGGCATACAGTAAGACTTCCATGAAGGTTAGCTTGCCATATTGGTTGTAATGAGCTTTAATTCACTGAATGCTTAAATGAATATAAAATTAAGTGAATTGTTTATTATCTTTTTTTCCAATTAGATTATAAACTTTTTAACAGCAAAGGTATATCTGGCTATTTTTGCCATGTCCCCAGCACTGCCCTCAAATTCAACCTATTCTTTCTTAACTCATCTATGGATGACCTCAGGAGAACATCAGCTGTGGGCTAACACAAATGAAGGGACATGTATGCAGGGGAGTGTATCTATGTGTCTAAGTGCAGAGATCTTATGTCCAGCTTCTTTAGTTTTCACTTCATCTCAGCTTTTTGTTTTAGAGTGATCAAATCAAGCTGAGCTGTTCACATGTGAATAGGTCCCTGATATATTAGCATAATTAGTATATATTGCTGTGCTGTTCTGCTTTTAAAGCACCATCTCTTTGCTTTATTCTCACTTGGCTGGTATTTTTAAAAAGGACTTTAATGAAGTTAAGGAAGAATAAAAAAGAAATGAAATAAGATAAAGCACATTTAAATAAGTTTTTAAAATACAGGGTTTTGATTCTGCCAACAGCAACAATGAAGTACTAGTGTGACTTCTCAGGCATGTTTCTGGATTTGGGGTGTGAACTGCCTTGTCCAGTGCCTGGCCGTGAGAGTCCTCTGACTGCTCACTTTCCCACCACCCAAACTGTCTCCATGTGAGTGGTTGCCATTTTATCTGTCCCTCAGGAAAATAAACTTTTATTGGTTCTAGCTTGCTCTTTTCTGGAACAAATGTAAGGGTTCTTATTCCTTGTGCTGTCAGACTAGACACAAGGAGGTTTATAGTATTTGCTGATTTTCATTGATGACTTCACACTATCAATGTGACACCACTGAAGGTAGAGTTGGGAAGAGATGTTCACGTGGGCTCTCATGAACCACCGTCAGCTGGCTCCAGTATGCCGCCGTGTCTCATACACAGCTGACTTGATGCTGGTGGAAAATTACCCAATGTAGTAGTCCACCTTCTTGACAAAATGAATCATCCTGTCCTTTGAATGAAGTTCACCAGTTCCCTTAAGCAGAAGAGTATCATTGGGCCTAGATAGGTGTCATGACTACATCTTGGAATTGTTCATGAAGCACCATATCCCTACAGGAGGAATTAACCACATCCAGAAAAGATAGTTCATTCAAAGTTCATACATGGCAGTTCAACAAAAGTAGAAATATCGGCCACAGCCTGAGGTCTCCCTTAGGGACTAAGAATAAAAATAGCTGCCATGTATTGTGTCAGTCAGGTGCTGTGCTAACAAGCTGTCTCATGTCATTCTTCATTCTCCCCCCAATCCTGTGATGAAGCCATTGTTGTCATCTTCATTTTACAAATGGGAAAACATATTAATCCAGAGAACAATATACACACAGCTAGTCAAATACTGGTGTTCACCAGTATTTCATGGTGATTAGGGTTCTGGTTGGAGCTGAGTATCTGTAAATGGTGGTGGATAGTTATTCTTTTGGTTATTTAACAAATATTTATTGCATCTCTACCTTGTGTCAGATATTATGTCTCATACTAAGGAACACCTCTCTAGGAACACACTACTAGTATCCCTCCCATTAGGTGTTGGTCATTTGTGGATGGAGCTGGAAGAACTGCCAAATTTACTTTTCCAAATTCTTTGCAGACCATCTGCTTGTTATCCACATATTCTAAGTTATTGATACTGAATAAATTATAGTTTTCTTTCACATTCAATTCAAAAGGCTTGCCTGATTCATTTCTAACCCTGCAATACATCCTGACATTGGGAGAGGGTTGATTTTTATCTATTTTGCATACGGCAGCTATTCTGAGTCTATTTACCAGCGGATAATATTATCTCATTTGTTTTATTTCCAAGTTCTTAGATGGGGAGCTCAGGGAAGTCCCTGTTGTGATCTCTCCAGATACACAGTATGGTAAGATAAAGGGCTTTTTTGCTCTGGAAATAGCAGCTGCAAATATAATTCATGAAGAAAATGTCCTACAGATTAGGAAACTTTATTGTTAAAGTTTAGATGCAAAGCAAAATTTAGTTTTTACCTCATTATTTACCATCTTTTCAATGAAGTGATAACTGTCAATTGAGTCAACTTTTAAAAAAAGAAGATATTAGATATGGTGGTTCCAAACCCTAGGAGAGATGAGTTTTTCCAAATAGACACTATGTTAAAGGATCTGCATGGCAAAATACACAAATCTTTGTCCACAGACTGTCATATAATAATAATTACAACAATAGCTAACATATTTAATGTTTACTATGTGTCAGGTACAATATAAACACTTTACAGGAATTTATATTTATTCAATCTATAGAGAAAACATTGTGTGTATAATTTATAAAAAGTGAATTTATGTTTTATTAATTACAAGAGCATTGGCCTGTATATTTTTCTACTTCAGTGACATAATCACACCTTTAGTTCAGTGTCTAACATGCAGTAAGCAGGGCATTAATATCTACTGAATAAATGAGTGATAATACTTTGCCTTGAATAGACAATTTTTTTTATGCCAGATTTTGGGTTTCTTTCCATTTTTCCTATACTTTTCCCCTGTACATGTTCTAATCGATTGTGGTGCTACACTTGCTGTTTCTCAAGACTTTCCTAAAGTCAGCTTTTAGATTTGTGGCAGTGAAAATGGGCGTCTGACAGAGTGGGTGAGGTAAAGTGTCGTGTGTACAGGTGGAGAGAGGGATTTTGATGACAGTGACCAAATGCCCCGCTTATGACTCTCTGCTCTGTTTTGCTTCTGGTAGGCTTTCAGCACTGAAATGGAGAGGACTAAGTCCAAACTGCAGAGTTGCAGCAGTATCAGGGGTAAGTAAGAAATTTACAGGCCTAGAACCAACATCTCCCACCATAGGCTTATTATACTCCTGATTATCTTAACCAAGGGAGGGGAGAAGAAGATTAAATAAGCCAAATATATTTCATTGTGCTCCTGCTTGGATACTAACCTGTTCTATACCTGACCATGTTCTTTGCTCAGTCCAGTTTTAGGATACAGAGAGAGACTACATTGCAGTAGGTAACTCTCAGTGTGGATAGTTCACAAACGCTGTCAACAGCTTTTTTTCCAAGAAAAAGTTCTGCCTTTCTCAAGCTGACTAAGCCAGAACTTTTTCTGCTCTGAAGTAGCAAACATCTAAGTGGGGTAACTTTTTTAATACTTATAGAAAACACATCTCAGTAATACCAGATAATAAGTGAATTAACTCAATGCTACCAAGCCTGAGTAATCATTGGGTTCATGATGGAAACTTAAAAAAAAAACAAAAGTGTGTATAGGCCCCAACTCTGCAGATTCTCATTCAGGAACTCAGTCTGGGCCAAGCATGTATGTTTTTCAATGCCCTCTGACCAATTTTGTTACTGAACTAAACCAATTCTGGTTGTTGGAGGCTGGAAAAGGATTAACTTTGTCTAATAACTCTATTCCTTTAGTGGAATTTGAGTGGACTGAGATGGAATTGCCTCATGACAACTAAAATGTGTACTTCTGAAATCGTCTTTTAATGTATAGTATTCTATAGATGTTAAGAACACTAGACATTCGATCAGCAATAGAAACTGTTATGTCCCATTAGGATCCAAATGATTTATTTATACCCTTAAATAGACAGGTTTACTTATGGATACTCAGTAACCCAGGGGTGCTGTAAATGAAGAACAGGGAACTTTAAGAGCTCTGGTCTTTGACTGAGCCTCTTATGAGCTTTTTTATGTTTATCTTTAAAATGATGATGATGACAGACCATTGTGAGAATAATTAGAGATTATAGATGTAAAAATTTTCTGTCAGTTGCAAAGCATTAAATAATGGCCAGGGGATAAATAATGAATGAGAGGATGGACAAAGTCCCCAAGTGGCACAGGGGAGGGAGAGATTCTTTCTGATTGCAAGGGCTCAGAAATGGATTCAGAGATGATACAGTTCCAAGCTGGGCTTTGAGGATGGCAAGATTTCAGTGGCTAGAGTTGGTGGGGTGGGGCACCCAAGGTGAAGAAAACTCACAGAAAGAAACAAGTGCAGTGTATGTTTGGGAATGAATCTAGGAAAGCTAGATAGGAGGAGTTTGAGATGAGGATAATATGGGAAAGGAACAGACAAATGTGTCCATGTCATTAATCTGAATAGTTGGGCCAGGTGTTATCATTTACTTCAGTACATCTTGAGGACATCTGTAAAGGAAATATAGCACAGGACAATAGTTGACATTAATAATGACTGATGGTGATGATACCAGGTTATCAAGGAAAAGTGAAATCTTTTAGGAAAGCAGGTGAGTGTGTTTCCATTAGAAACATTTAATTAATAAATATTTAAAATTAAATGTTTTTGGTGTTAGAAAAGTATTCTTTAGTGATCTGAACAATTTAGTTACCTAGAAGAAAAATTCTTTTTTCCTGATAATGATGGATAAATGAAGTATAATCAGGAATTATTGTTATTTTCTTCTAAAAAGTAATGTAGGGTCCCAGGCAGAACAAGACTTAAAAAAAAAGTTATGCCTCCAATTTAAGAAACCAATCCCCCACTCCTCTGTCCCCATCAGTTTTTAGTATTGTATAAAACTTTGGTTTTTGTTTTTACTCTGAGGAAGGTCATCTTCACCCTCTTACCCCTGGGTCTGTCTTGGTATTTTTTCATAGCTCCTGGTACCACTGAACTACTATATTAGAGTAAAAGATGTGAATTACCACTGTGGTCCTGAGATCACTCACTGGGAGGCAGACTTGTGTGAGCACTGCAGGCAAACTGCCCACACCTACCAATTTCCTGGCTGCCACTTAATAACCTCAGAATTAGTTTCCTCATTTGTAAAATGATGCTGCAAATAGAATCTATCTCATTGAAATGTGAGGATTGAATAAAATGATATGTGTAAAGCACTTATAACAATGCCTGGAACATAGTAAGTGCTCAACTTACATTTTCCCCTCAAAATATATTAATTAGATTTATCCAAGTAGTTAAAGTTTACTACTTTTTATTGCTGGTCAAGTTGATTAACATCCAGAGTAAACTCATCTGTGAATTGATAAATGCAACACAACAGGGACAAGCCATGATAAAACCAGTCCCTTACAAGCTAAACTATGTTCTAAAGGAAACTGTAAACTATACATTTAGATTTTCTGTAGCTTTTTCTTTGTACCCAGCACAACTCTCAGAGAACTTAATCAAAGTTGCTATTGCTTACAGTAGTGACGATATCCTGGTGTTTTGTTCTGCTCTGATTTAAAACTCACCTGCCTTCTGTGGTTGCTTATGATGGTCTTTTCAGCCCCCTGTGAGACCAGAGAGGAAAAACGAGAAAATGGGCTCAAGGCTAAATCTCCTGCCATCAGTCTGATGGGATCCAACTTGGATGAGGCCAAAGAGTGGATCAAAAGGTTACTGACCTGCCAGGACAAGCATGTCATTGAGAATAATCATATCCTCTACCTTGAAAAAAAGGAACATGACATTTTGTCTCAGCTTCAGAACACCTCAAGGGTCTCTATCAAAGAGATTGTTGACCAGGAAAAGGCCATTTTAGAGATTAAAGGAGCCCAGGCTGACATTGTTGAAGTGGTTATAAACATTGAGCATATGCTGTGTGAAGTTCAAGAGAAAATGGCAAGAAAAAAGGAGCAAGCCCTTTGGAACTTATCAGGTGAGCAACTTTCTATTAAGTTGGAAAGTCCACTCTCCCAGTTGTCCTTTTGGGTGTGATTGTGTGTGTGTGTGTGTGTGTGTGTGTGTGAGAGAGAGAGAGAGAGAGAGAGAGTGTGTGTGTGTGTGTGTGTGTGTGTGTGTGTGTGTGTGTGTGTATGTAAGAGATAGAGCGTAAGAGAGAGAAAGAGAAACCATGTTAGTTTTGTATCAGGCCATTTTGGGGCTCTCTCTACCAAAAGGTTAATTATTAGTAAACAAACACACACACACACACACACACACACACACACTCACACACACACACTCACACACATATGTACACACACAATTGGATTTACTTATGATGACATGGATTCCCAAGTGGCAGTTACATGGAAACTTCTAGGGTAACCCACTCCCAGGCTGTGGTGAAAAAAAGTACATCTTTAATTATGTAGATAGAGCATTCAGATATAGACACATTCTACTTGATTAATTTCTTTAATTGAGTTTTATTGCATTTATTTGTTGCTGGAAGCCTGGGAACCCTAAATTTACTTATTTGAGCCTTCTCACCAGAATACATTATTCACTGATACTGTTAAGTACACTTATCACCCATTCAGTGAGGCAAAATTTAATCAGAGTAATTGGGAGTTTGAGATCTTTTTAACATAGCCATAGAGCTAATTGAAAATACCATTGACAATACCACCTTAGGAGAGAGAGACTTATTTCATTCATGTATTCAACTAATATATATTGCATCCCTGATATGTACCAGGCAATGTCCTAGGTGCTGGAGATACAGTAATAAGGTGGACATTGTTTTCATTAAAAATCTAATTGAGGATGCTGAGAAGTAAGCAGGGTTGGTTATGAAAGAGGAGGGGGGTAAAAGTGCTCTGGGAGGACCTGAGAGAGGCACCTAAGCCAGACTTGGGAGGACAATGAAGAGCTTCTCAGAGGAGGTGTCATAAATGGAGAACTGAAGAATAAGTGGAAGTTAGTAAGGCAAAGAAAGAAACTTTCAAGAAATCAGATCATAGCAAGGCCTAGATTATGCAAGACTTTGTCAATCACATGAAAGAAGTTAGAGTGTTTCTTGAAACAAATGCGGAGCCTTAAAAGAATTTTAAGCAAAGGCAAAGTCAAACTTGTATTTGGTTATAATGTGGAGAATGGATTTAGTACAGAAATTCAGATACAAAATTTCAAAGGACAGCTTATTTTTACCATGTGTTTATACAAATAATTTAGGCAGAATTGGTCAAAGTGAGTGGGGATTTGCAATAAATTTTGTATCCACATTCCACAGAAAACCCAGTGTCAAAGAAATGGACAAAAATAATACAACAATGAGACCCAAGATTATGATTTTTAGTGAAATGTGGGTATGTAAACTGAAGCTGATACTTCTCAAGAGAACAATGGACAAAACAACATTGATCTCTTATAAAGCTTGTGGCCTTACTTTAAATGAACCACATTTGTAAGGTTGACTCATCCTTCCAGCTACTGGCAATTTAGTCATGTAAGTCCCTTGTTGTGCTGCACGGTGGCATTTTTAGTAGCTGGTGCCAAAATATATTATTCCACAGCAGTGTTTTAGAGGTTCAGACTCACGCTCTCTTAATCAGACTAAAATCGTGATTAGCAAAATGAATAATTTGAAATGAGCTCTTACTACAAGGAACATCAACTATCCATCAGAACAATAAACTTTAAATAATAGAAGTTAGACATCTCCTCTCTTTTATGTTGCTCTTTTAATCCTTCCTCATGAGCTCTTCTGCTAGCAGGAGTTTGAGGATCTCTGTGTTTCCAGGGCTCAGCCAGCGCTTGGCATGTTATAGGAGCTCAATAAATGTTTGCTGAACTTAAGTTAACTGAATTTAATACTATACTACATAAATGTGAGCTATTACTCTCCAGATTGAATTTATAGTCTCTTCCCTTGAAATTTCCTGGCTTTGGAGTTCCTTTGCTATGGAATTTTGTCCCTCCTGCTTTCCAGATTTACAATTTGGCCCTCTAACGAGTTTCTCCAGATTTATCATCTGCTTTTTTGAGTTAAACTGAGCTCACTCAATGAGATAATGTGCTGGGGATAAGGTCATTTTAGTATACTTGGTCTAAAGTCAAATTGAAAATAAACTGAAAGAAAGTAAGCCTTTTGGAGAGTTTCCGTTTGTCCACCTATATGTTTAGTCTAACAAGAGCTCTGGACAACAATAGGTTGTTTCTTGAATTTAAAAAAGGAAGGAAGAAAGGAAGTTGATGAAGGGCAAAAGGAACAAAAAAAAGGAAGAAAAGGAGGAAAGACATGACACAATAAATTATTAATCTCCCAATTTTGCTATTTTTAGTTGGGTAGCTGCATTTGAATGATAGATATATACCAAATATTCTGCCTTGCCCCTTATAGAAAGCACTGGTGAAAGCCAGGTTTAAATCTTGGATCTCTACTTATAAGCTGTGTGACATTGGGTGAGTCACTTAAGTCTCTGAGTTTTAATTTCCTTATTTGTAAAATTGTGTTAATTATTTTATTATTTTATTGGAGGTGGTGTAATGGTCAAATGAGGTAAACATAAGAAATCTCTTTAAAAACCCTGAAGTGAGCTGTAAACATCATATTGTTTTCCATTATTCCTTAACATTTTCTTATGCCTGTCTTTTTTCTTTTTTTCTTTCCTATTTTGATGGGTATCCTGACTGGAAATATAAATATTTTCTATGAGCAACACAATTATATATTATCATTACAGTATTGATGAGGGAAGTATGTATTAATGCCTTTTTTTTTTTCATCCCCTCAGCTTCATAATCCAAACCATCTGAGGACAAATTTAGTAACCCGCTATTTTATCCTGTGACTTCTCACAATATCATAGGTCTCCTTACATGTCCTAAACATATGAGGTGTACAGTTTAAACTGGCTAATCCATTCCTCCAAATTTCTGTAATTTGTTTTATTAAATTTC
This sequence comes from Macroglossus sobrinus, assembly GCA_004027375.1. NCBI lineage: Eukaryota > Metazoa > Chordata > Mammalia > Chiroptera > Pteropodidae > Macroglossus > Macroglossus sobrinus. Next base: position 1,827,044 of record PVKZ01000056.1, on the reverse strand, counting down.
TTTACAAAGCTTTTCCCTTTCACAGAACATTGAGAAAACATTTTCTGTTACTCATTTTTAGGACAATGGACTGGTCAGCAACCAAAAAAGCAAGATGAAATGAAAAAAATTAAGTATCACAAATGTCCAGCACCTTTAAATCAAGAAATTCGGGATCGAATGAAACAGTTTGAACACTATGGTTTGCAGGTTATAAAGGTATATGTAATTAAGGGAAAGATTTTATTATTTTGCTATTATTTCATTTGGTTCTATAGCCAAAAGAAAAACTAACTTGCTGATGACTCTTAGCTAGCTGCTCACTGAGTGGTAATCCCAGGAATAATACTGAGAGGAGGGCAGGGATGGGCAGGGATGAGGAGTATACTTGGAATTAGGAGGTAGAAATGATGTCAGGATGCACAGAAACATAGATCAAGACCCAGGTAAAAGCTATCTGACTATCTTGAAGCAAAAAAGGAAGGAAGGATGGAAAGGAAGGAAAGAAGGAAGGAAGGAAGGAAGGAAGGAAGGAAGGAAGGAAGGAAGGAAGGAAGGAAGAAAGGACAGAAAGAAGGAAAGAAAAATGGAAAGAAAGAAAGAAAGAAAGAACAGAAAAGAAAAGAATAGAAAAGAAAAGAAAAAAATGGAATAGCATTTATCACACTGCATTATAATCGTTTACCTATTTTTATCTCTCACTAAACCATAAGCTTTAAGAGGGCAAAACAGGTATCTACATTGTGGACCATTTCATTTGCCAGTGCCTACACATAGTGATGGCTAGTGAATTTTTATAAAGTAAATTTTCAAGGAAGGGACAGGGAATTTTGAAAAGAAAAGTCAAACTAAGAGAGGGTTGAGGCCAAGAGAGACTCTTATGCAACTTTACATGAAAAACAAATTGCGTGCAAAATAGCATGGACATAAATGCCTTTATTTTTGAAGCAGGTATCAGACAATTAATTCAAGTAGCAGTTCTCCAATCTCTTTTTCAGTTTTTCATTTTCTTGGGTTATAGGTAGAGAAGATAGACAATGAGGTTCTCATGGCTGCTTTCCAAAAAAAGAAGAAAATGATAGAAGAGAGAACTCAAAGGGAACCTATGAGCCACAGGTTGTTTCAGCAAGTCCCGCAGCAGTTCTGTGAAGTGGTATGCAGAGTTGGCTTTCAAAGAATGTACTCAGCATCCTGTGGTAGGTGTCAGCCCCTCATAATTGGGGCTCCTCTTCTCTCTGAGAGTACCCTTGATGATGGGACAGACACTGCAGGGAAGTTGGTCTACTTCATGGCCCCCGCCTGTCTTCTGCCTCTCAGTGTCTCCTGCTAAATAAACTACCCTGGGCTTTAGTCATTAGCACCCTACTGTACCTAAATTGCCAGCCCCCTTTGCTCTTAGGTAGTACCTGCACAGGGCACTCTTGTTTTTTATGTCACAGGAATTCCTTTCTAGTTCATGCATGTGCCCCTTCCACAGTGCAGAAAATTTTTGAGTGTACACAACCTCCGAGCTGAAATGTGGGGTCTTGTGTGCAGTAGTCCTCACCTGTTCTGGACATTGTCCCCAGCCATTACTACTTTCCACTCGGATGCCAGGCTGGATAATGGGGCCGCACCCAGCAGAGTTAGGCAACGGTCCCTTCTACTCTGGAAGTGCCTCTAGTTTTTCTGAGATTTCTATTGTTCTCCACCATCTTGATTCTCAGGGCTGTCTTGAGGGAGTGGAACAGTGAAGTGAGCCCCTTCTGAGTCTCCAAGAGTTCTAGTAGTGATCTCTCTGATTCTTCTTTTCCCATCAGGTAGAAGGAAGAACTGTCATTTATCCTGAAGTGAAAAAACTGCTCTGAGAATATCTTGTATTTTTCTCTCCTCTGTTATATATGGTATAAAATCCAGGCTCTGAATCCTTCAGGCTTTTATCATTTTGATTCAAAAAACTTTTTTCTTCTTTCAGAAAATCTAACTCTGAAAAGCCATATTTTCAAGACCATATCTCTGTTTCTATTAAAATAATTATGTTCTATATATGATAAATATATGCCATATATGTATATTGAATTGAATTTGTTCTAAGCTTTATTTTTTTTTTGCTCCTGAGATAATAAGTAGCAAGAGCTCATTGGGTAGAGGAACAAAGAGCAAGAAGAAACTTCAGGAAAGAAAGCTTTGATTTTTATCTCAAAATATTTTCTTGCCACACAAAATAGTACTATATTTTATGTTTACATGTGGGGAGTTCTCTTTGTGAATTTTTGAAAATAGGGACAATGTCTTAGTAATTTTTGAAGCTCTAGAGCTATATGGTCCAATATAGTAGTCAGCAGATGCATGTGGCTATTGAGCACTTGAAATGTGTTTCATCTGAATTAAGATGTTCTGTAAATATAACATATACACTGTGTTTTAAAGACTACTGTCAAAAAATGTAAAATATATCCTTAATAATTTTGTACATTGATTACCTGTTGAGATGATAACATTCGGATATAATAGATTAAATAACATTATTATTAAATTAATTTCACTATTTTTGGTTCCTTTTTTAATGTGGCTAATAGAGAATTTAAAATTACACATGTGGCACACATTTCATTTCTCTTGTTCAGTGCTGCTCTAGAGCCTGAAACTGTGTTTGATTAAGTCCCATGTAAATGTAAAGAAAGAAAGAGAGAAGAGGAAGGAAAAGAGGAAGGAATGAAAAAAGGAATGAAGGAATAAAGGAGAAAGGAAGGAAGGAAGCTAGCTATATTTAAGCATAAACTATTATATTGATGATATTAGTGATAATTTGTCTCAAGGGAGCAACTTTGAGTGTCTTTGCTATAGACACAGAGACTTAAGACCAGAAGGTAGTGATTATTTGGCGGACTAAAGAGAGTATATATTAGTACCCATATAGGCAATATGATTTGCCAGATCATAATAACCTTTGTTTTTTTTTTTTTTAATCAGACATCAAATATGGAGCTGGCATATACTTTACCAAGAACCTCAAAAACCTAGCATATCAGGTCAAGAAGACATCTGCCACAAATAACCTGATCTGTGTGTTTGAGGCTGAAGTACTCACAGGCTCCTTCTGTCAGGGTCATGAATTAAATATTGTTCCTTCACCATTGAGTCCTGGGGGCATAAATAGACATGACAGTATGGTTGACAATGTCTCCAGCCCTGAAACCTTTGTTATTTTTAGTGTTGTGCAGGCCATGCCCCAATATTTGTGGACTTGCACCCATGTATGGCCACAGGATTACTCATCAAAACCAAGGATGCTGCCTCCACAGCCTCTGGGGGGGGAATTTTCAAGAGGTAGTTCTGTTGATTAACCTTCACATCATTTAAACAACTGACATGGACTTGCTTTGGAGGAACTAATCAAATAATAACCATCAGTGACTTAAAGGGTAGTTCAACTATGTCAAACTAGTTGTCCATATGGACTGATAGGGTTATTGAAGCACCAGCCACATACTACTAGCATTTTAGCATCTTCATCTTTGTCTTTATCTCTTGGGATTGGTGTGAATAAATATCAACTAAAACACTTACAGGATTATCCCTCTCCTTCAAGTTGTCCTTTTATCTCCTTTACTATAAATAATAGCAAAAATGTTTTATATGTAATGAAGACATTTTTCTAGTATATAATCTAAGAATCTAAGACTTTTGTTTTCTAAAATGATGATAGTGTAAGGGCAGCGGTATGATTTTAGATATTCCAGAGAATCTTATACAGTGATTTAGATGTCAAAATAAATCACCTTCACCTGTGTAAATGGCTTTGAAAAATTTGTATGAAATGAAATTATTTGCAATGGAAGAACATCAAGAGTCCAATATTCTACTGTTAATCCTGTTTGGATTCAACCATATCAAGCAATGCTGCTCAAGCACTATGAAGCCAAATTATTAATTTATCAAATATTTCTTGATTACCAGATGTGTTTCAGTTACTTTCTGGGTGCTGGTGATATGATGCTGGTCAAGACAAATGTCTTCATAAAGCTTTCAGCCTGAATAATCAGAAAGGCAGCTAGGGATAGCTTACTGAACAAGTATATAAAAAAAGAAAGAATTGCAGTTTCTTTGGAAAAATGTAAGGGAAAAAAGGATAAATTACTCAGAAATTGGGAAGAAGGCCTTCTAAAAAAAGTGAAACTAAAGCTGAGACCTAAAGAATTTGTAAGAGTTAGTTGAATAAGGGATACAGCAAATCAGGAGCAGAGTCAGAGGAGTATTTTATGCAGAAAGAATAGCTCTTATAAAGGCTGAATCCACTAAGGCTGTGCCCAAATTTGGCTTCAGAGTTCTGCAATGCAGAGGCCAGCTCATCTCACCATGCCCCTCTTGCCTATTCTGAAATCTATATTTCTCTATATTTCCAAACTTTTCTTACTCTCACATCATCAGCCTCTTGCATAGAACACTTTCTCCTCATCATCTTATTGTAACTAACATTCTTCCTCTTGAAAGAAGCATGCTTATTGTCTCACATGGTACTGCCCTTAGATACAGGCAAGAGGGCCCTACTCTAACCTTCCTCCAGCTGTGCCCATCTCCACAAAATGAGGAGTCCACAGGTTCAAGAGAATGTATTCATTTGGAGCCTATACACTTCACTCTGAAACCATCTTTTAGGTACCTGGGACTCCAAAATTTTCTGCCTAAATTGCTCTAAGTCTATTTTAGGGCCTGATTGGACCTCTTTTTTCGGGTCTTTCCTCCCAAGGGTGACTGTGCCCCAGTCAGCATCAAGTATGGCTGAAGGGTGACTGTTTGCAGGGTTGGGGCTTGAACATGAGGCTGAGGTGTTTACATGCCTGTAGATGAGGCCTATGATACAGAGCTGAGGGTGATAGGACAGATTTGAAAGATCTAGTATATGTTTACAAGGAATTTCAAAAAAAAATGGAGGAGAGGCTATGTTGATGAGGATAAGAACTAACAAGAAATACAGCAAAACTGTAGACTACCAAAGAGGTGATCTTAAAAGCATCCAGAGAGAACAGCCAAATCATCTACAAAGGAATGATGAATAGACTGACAGCATACATCTGTGATAGGCAGACTAATGTCCTCCCCCTACCCATTGCAAAAATGTCCACACTTCAATCTTCTGAATCTATGATCATGTTACCTTATATGGCAAAAGGAATTTTACAAACGTGAGTAAGGTTATCCTTCAAATTGGAAGATTAGCCAGGATTATTCAGATGGGCCCAATCTAATCACATAAGTGTTTAAAAATAGAGAAACTTTCCTAGCTGTATCAAAGGGACAGTGACATGAGAAGGATTTGAGGCCCTGTGCTAGTCCTGAGATGCAGGGGACTAAGTGTAAAAACCAGTTAACAGCCAGCAAGAAAAACAATATGTTGGTCCTCGAACTGCATGGAATTGAATTTTGCCAACATCTGAGTGAGCAAGAAAGTGGACTGAAAAGCTTCCAGAAAGGAATGAAGTTTGCCAACACTTTGATTTTAGCCCAATAAGGCCCATAACTGACTTCTGACCTATAGAACTGTTAGACAATAAAGCTATGTTCTTTTAAGCCACTCAAGTTGTAGTAATTTGTTGTGATAGTAATAGAAAAATAATACACTTTTTGACGAGAACAATGGAAACTTGACATTAGTATATTTTCAAAAAGGTCAAGAGAAATTAACCTAGAAGTCTATATCTAGCTAAACTTTTATTTTGCCTTAATTTTTGAATAAAACTAGTCTCAGACCATTAAAACTAAATTTATCAAAAATAAATTCTCATTTAAGAAACTAAAATTTAAAGGATATACTTCGAGAAGGAGGGGGAAAAATTGAAGCTGCAAGAAGGCATGATGAGTGAAGAAATGGTTAATATAGATACATATAAACAATTATTGTCTTTATAAAAACAGCAGTAATAGGAATATCTAATTTTTGGAATAAAATAAGATTGAAATAAAATATTGAAAAATGAACCATGTAAATGATGATGTGACTACAGTTAAAGGCATCTGAAGTCTGTGTTTGAGAGAAGATTAGCATTAAGTTTATCATGCAGATTAAAATGTAAGGGCAGCCTCTAAAAGAGAAATAAAGTTTCTACCTATAAATGGTAGTCAGAACATGGAAATAAAAAAATCCCAAAATAATGACTGGAAAAGCAGGAAAGGGAGAAAAAAAGAATTGAGAAGAAAAAAGTAAGACACATTGAACAAAATGGTAGAAATAATTTCAAATAAGTGACCATAATATGTGTAATTTGGATTTAACTTGCTAATTAATGCACAAATGGACAGATTGGAGTTTTAAAAATCCAACTACATACTGTTTATAGGAGATATAACAAAATCATCAAAAAGCAGAAAGATTGAAAATAAAAAGATGAAAAAATATAAATAGCAAATACCAAAAGAAATCTGGTGTATCTTTCCTAATAACAAAATAGACCTTAAAGAGTGCTATTAAGAATAAAGATGACTTCTTGATAATAACAAAAAATTCAATTAAGCAGCAATAGATAAATTGATAAATGTGTACGCTATTAATAATATGGCCTTAACCTATATAAAAGCTGAAACTGACAGAATTACAGGCAAAACTGACAAATTCATTATCACAGAGATTTAACATAGCTTTCTCAGTAATTAGTAGATGAGTAGTTTTAAAAATTAGATTATGGAAGACTTGAACAACACAATTTTTACTTAACATTCATACATAGAACCCTCCACCCAATAATTAGAGAATACATACATATTCTTCTCAAGTATACACTGAACAGTAATGTATACTGATCACATTCTAAGTTCAACAATTTTAAAGACATTCTCAATTGGACCATGTTCTCTGACCATCATCCATGGTATAATTAACTTAGAAATCAATAAGAATAGCTTAAAAATGAACATTTGGAGATTAGCTATACACTTCAACATAACACTTCATGGGTCATGAAAATGTAACAAATTAGAAATCATTTAGAACCAAATAGTGAAAATATTACTAATACAGTTTGTGACATAAAGCTAAAATAGTGCTCAAATTATAACTTTAAAACATATTAAAAATATTTAAAAATAAAGGCAGAAATTAAACAGCTAAGCATTCAATTTAAAAAAGAATAAACCTGAAGAAAAGAATAAATACAAAATAATGAAACAGAAAACATACAACAGAGAAGTAATACAGTCAATAGCTGTTTCTTTGTAAAGGCTTTAATAATAGACAAATATTTGATAAGACTGATCAAGAAAAAAAACAAGAAAATGTACAAATAAAGAATTTGAGGAATAAAAAGAGGATAAGATACATTAAAGATCTAAAGGTAGGAGAATCATACTAAAAAACAACTTTGTGTTAATAAGTTGAAAATTAGACAAAATGTAAATTTTCTTAGAAAAATATAACTTAGCAAAATTGAGAAAATAGAAATTCTGAATTTTAAAACATATATGAAATAAGTTGAATTAGTAATTGAAAATTTACTGACCAAAGAAACAAATGAATTCAACAGGTTAAATTATTTTACTACTGAGTTCTACAAAGTCTTCAAAAGCAGATAATTCCAATCTTATATTAAATTTTCTAGAGAACAGATATAGAGGGAGCACTCCCATCACATTTTTCAGGGCTAGTTTAATCTTGACACTAAAAATAGACAACAGTGTAGATATGAAAAATACAGACTGGTTCATTTATGCAAACAGATGCACAAATCCTAATCAAATATTAAATATAATTTAGCTCTATAGAAATAAATCACAGTTTGGGTTTATCTCAGAAATGCTAAGATAATTTAACTTTAATGTAATTCGCCATGTAAATACAGCTGATCCTTGCACAACATGGGGTTAAGGGCATCAGTCCCCACACAAAAACCCGCTTATAACTTTGACTCTCCAAAAACTTAAGTTGTCCCTTAGTATCCATGAGAGATTGATTCCAGGACCCCCTTGGATGCCTAAAACTATGGATGTTGAAGTTTTCTATGTAAAATGGCATGTACAGATCAATGCAGATGCCCTCTGCATCTGCAGGCTCTCAACTGCTAATAGAAAACAGTACGAGTATTTATAAAAAACAAACAAACAAACAAACAAACAAAAAACCTGTACATAGCAGACCTGCACAATTCAAATTGTATGTTTAAGTGTATTCTCATTTCAATATATAGAGGGAAACTGTTTGATAAACAATTCATAAAAGGATATGTACCAAAAACCTAGAGCAAGCATATTTTATGGTAAAACAGACAATTTCCTGCAAAATCAGGCATGAGACAAAGTATGCCTTCCTATAGCACTTATATTTTGCAAATAAATTAGAGCTCCTGTCAAACACAGTAAAGAAGAATAAATAAAAATGTTGATAACAGGAAATATGACTGTCTATAAAAATTCCAAGAAAATCTGTAGACAAATTTTCTCAAAAGCATTTCCAAAGTTCTACATAGAAGTTATACATAAATCAATTTCATTCCTATGCATGAGAAACTGTAAATGTAATGACGTTTTTTTACCATTACAATAGTAACAGCAAAAAATAAGGTAACTACAAATAAATTTAATAAAAGATGTATAAAAACTCCATGAAAAAAATTTCAAAATGCCACTGAAAGGCATTAAAAAAGAACTAAATAAATGGAGAGCTATACTATATCTTCATCTAGAGGAATACTCTATGTAATAGAGATGTCTATTCTCCAAAAATAAATCCTATCAATTCAATGAAATTTCAATCAAATCCATTTTCTGCATGGAAATTGATGGGATAAATATAAAATTTATGTTAAATAAAAAGGCCCAAGAAGAGCAAAGGTAATTTTAAAGAAGAGAAACAAAGTGGAGGTGACTTGATCTACAATAAATCATGACTTAAACAAATACAGTAATTGAGATGTGTTATTGATGCAGGGATAGACAAAAGAAAAAAGAAAAGAAAAAAAACAAATGAATAGAAATCTCTAAAACAAACATGTGCTAATATGGAAACAAGAACATATGTATCTTAAATATATATCTCTATATATGTATCTTTATATATGTATTAAATATATGTAAAATATGTAAAAATTTATAAATATGTGCTTCATGATACATACATCTCTCAAGTTTATGTATTATATATACTATATAAATTATATACACATAAAAATTCTGCAATGAATATGAGGCACCTTTTCACATTGCAGGTTTTATGATGTCAATATTTTTATGGTCTATTTAAAAATTTCCAGGAAATATTTTCAGTTAAAAGCTAAGTACCATTTAAAAGTCAGTACTTCTATGATAAAGAATACAATTGATTTCTTGTTAAAGTTTCCATGTTCAAATCAAAACTATTTGATGCTTGCATTTTTGCTCAGTGGTTTTTTTATTTTCTGAGTATCTTGTGATTATCAACATGCATATTTTTTCAATATAGAGCTGTGTGTGTGTGTGTGTGTGTGTGTGTGTGTGTGTGTGTGTGTGTGTGTGACTGACAGGTGAAACTGCAAATCACTGGGGAAACGATGGATCAATCTCAGTAGGTTGTCTTGGACTACTAGTCGAGGCAGTAGAAAACAAATTTGGATTATGTCCTAGGTCAAGTTCCCTAGAAGAGCCTGAGATAGGGATTCTTGTTCAAGTGACTTATTGAGGGAAGTGCTCTAGGGAATATGGGAATAAAGAAGACAGCATAGGGCAAGAGGGAAAGCTAGCAAGAATATGGTCTCAGCTGATGGCCAGCTTAAGTGGATTCCAGGGAAGCCTTAGAGCGTAAATTGTACCCTAGAGCAAGTCCCACACTGTAGCAAGGGTTGGCCTTTTGAACTCTGATGTCAGTTATTGGCTTAGGTCTGTCCTTGGGCTTGGGAATAAGAGCCTTCTAGCAAGCTGGCTCCTGTTGGGCCTGCAATTCTAGAAGCGGGCAGCTGAGAGTTATGAGCCAGTACTCAG